>OY992540.1:188879575-189359491 GCA_963921195.1 Pegoplata infirma | reverse complement strand
CCCAAAATCCTTCCCAGAACCTCCATACTTAATTTTTTAACAAATTAAAAAAAAATAAAAATGTAAATTTACTTTTTTTTTAAAGAATAGACCTGTAGGAACTTTTCACGCATGTCCAATGTCTTCCTGAGGATGTTACCTTTCTTTTGGTATATTTTTCTGGTCGGACTATTTGTATTGGGCCCAAAATCCTTCACAGAACCTTCATACTTAATTTTTTAACAAATTAAAAAAAATAAAAATGTAAATTTACTTTTTTTAAAAAGAATAGACCCGTAGGAAGTTTTCACGCATGTCCAATGTCTTCCTGAGGATGTTACCTTTCTTTTGGTACAATTTTGTGGTCGGACTATTTGTATTGGGCCCAAAATCCTTCCCAGAACCTCCATACTTAATTTTTTAACAAATTAAAAAAAAATAAAAATGTAAATTTACTTTTTTTAAAAAGAATAGACCTGTAGGAAGTTTTCACGCATGTCCAATGTCTTCCTGAGGATGTTACCTTTCTTTTGGTATATTTTTGTGGTCGGACTATTTGTATTGGGCCCAAAATCCTTCCCAGAACCTCCATACTTAATTTTTTAACAAACTAAAAAAAATTAAAATGTAAATTTACTTTTTTTTAAAAGAATAGACCTGTATGAACTTTTCACGCATGTCAAATGTCTTCCTGAGGATGTTACCTTTCTTTTGGTATATTTTTGTGGTCGGACTATTTGTATTGGGCCCAAAATCCTTCCCAGAACCTCCATACTTAATTTTTTAACAAATTAAAAAAAATGAAAATGTAAATTTACTTTTTTTAAAAAGAATAGACCTGTAGGAACTTTTCACACATGTCCAATGTCTTCCTGAGGATGTTACCTTTCTTTTGGTATATTTTTCTGGTCGGACTATTTGTATTGGGCCCAAAATCCTTCCCAGAACCTTCATACTTAATTTTTTAACAAATTATAAAAAATAAAAATTTAAATTTACTTTTTTAAAAAGAATAGACCCGTAGGAAGTTTTCACGCATGTCCAATGTCTTCCTGAGGATGTTACCTTTCTTTTGGTACAATTTTGTGGTCGGACTATTTGTATTGGGCCCAAAATCCTTCCCAGAACCTCCATACTTAATTTTTTAACAAATTAAAAAAAAATAAAAATGTAAATTTACTTTTTTTAAAAAGAATAGACCTGTAGGAAGTTTTCACGCATGTCCAATGTCTTCCTGAGGATGTTACCTTTCTTTTGGTATATTTTTGTGGTCGGACTATTTGTATTGGGCCCAAAATCCTTCCCAGAACCTCCATACTTAACTTTTTAACAAATTAAAAAAAAAAATAAAAATGTAAATTTACTTTTTTTAAAAAGAATAGACCTGTAGGAACTTTTCACGCATGTCCAATGTCTTCCTGAGGATGTTACCTTTCTTTTGGTATATTTTTGTGGTCGGACTATTTGTATTGGGCCCAAAATCCTCCCCAGAACCTCCATACTTAACTTTTTAACAAATTAAAAAAAAATAGAAATGTAAATTTACTTTTTTTAAAAAGAATAGACCTGTAGGAACTTTTCACGCATGTCCAATGTCTTCCTGAGGATGTTACCTTTCTTTTGGTATATTTTTGTGGTCGGACTATTTGTATTGGGCCCAAAATCCTTCCCAGAACCTCCATACTTAACTTTTTAACAAATTAAAAAAAAAATAAAAATGTAAATTTACTTTTTTTAAAAAGAATAGACCTGTAGGAACTTTTCACGCTTGTCCAATGTCTTCCTGAGGATGTTACCTTTCTTTTGGTATATTTTTGTGGTCGGACCATTTGTATTGGGCCCAAAATCCTTCCCAGAACCTCCATACTTAATTTTTTAACAAATTAAAAAAAATGAAAATGTAAATTTACTTTTTTTAAAAAGAATAGACCTGTAGGAACTTTTCACACATGTCCAATGTCTTCCTGAGGATGTTACCTTTCTTTTGGTATATTTTTGTGGTCGGACTATTTGTATTGGGCCCAAAATCCTTTCCAGAACCTCCATACTTAATTTTTTAACAAATTAAAAAAAATAAAAATGTAAATTTACTTTTTTTAAAAAGAATAGACCTGTCGGAACTTTTCACGCATGTCCAATGTCTTCCTGAGGATGTTACCTTTCTTTTGGTATATTTTTGTGGTCGGACTATTTGTATTGGGCCCAAAATCCTTCCCAGAACCTCCATACTTAATTTTTTACCAAATTAAAAAAAATAAAAATGTAAATTTACTTTTTTTAAAAAGAATAGACCTGTACGAACTTTTCACGCATGTCTAATGTCTTCCTGAGGATGTTACCTTTCTTTTGGTACAATTTTGTGGTCGGACTATTTGTATTGGGCCTAAAATCCTCGGCAGAAGTTTCATTCCTTCTAATTGAATTTTCCAAAAAAACACGAATTTTTAAACAATTACTTTATTTATTATTAAAAACATAAGGTATTTGGTATCAAAATGATTGTTGAACTAATTCCAATAATATGAAAGATGTTTCGATAGCATGTGGTTCCATCTGGTAGATATCCAGGATCAGTATTTTCCGGTTCAGAAGCAGCTGTCAAATATATTTCTTCTACGGCATTGCCATGTCGAAAATTCGTGGCTATTTTTCGTGGCTAACCGAGCGCACTTGTACGAGATATTAAAAAATGGATTTTGGAATATAAAACAGAATATTAATGCCATATATAAAGCTGCCCATTCACTTGCAATATTATTGTTCAACTTTTCAAATTGTACAATAATATCGATTGTGTGTATGTAATATTTACGGTTGTGCAATATATTGGAGAATATCAAAACACTTTTGATATTTATTGTACAAACAAGAATACTGCAATATATTTTATCAGTGTGTTGTCTATATTGTACAACTTTTATTATGTTATGTTTATGTTTATATCTTGTACAATATATTGGGTTTAAGTATTGAGCAATTTTATTTGCTGTGTAGGGTAAAACGACAATAATATTGTAAAATAATTTTTTTTTAAGTTGAGCAATTTTATTGCAAGTGAATGGGCAGCTTAAGTGTTTCTTCACAATACAGCAGCAAGCAGCTGAGCAGCAAAATTTTTACATGTATTTTGTTGTTGCCGCAACAACAAAACACATGTAAAAATTTTGCTGCTCAGCTGCATGCTGCTGTATTGTGAAGAAACACTAATCCATTCCTATTTCATTTTTTCAAAAATGGCGTATATGCTAAACCAATAATAACCTGACGTACTATAGACAGTATTGAGTACTCGGTACTCAAATACTCAATACTTTTACAGCACTACTGTAAGCAAAGATTGAAGTAAACAATTCATTTTTATCTACATAGCTGAATAAAAAATAAATTAAAATAATTAACATAAAAAAGTTATTGCTAAATATGTCTTTATTAACAAATAATATGTGTCGCACTTGCATGCAGTGCGAATCAAATCCAGAAGAAATGCTGAGCTCAAACGAATTAAAAATTAAAACTCAAATGGTTTCAATTTTTACAGTGCCCGAATATTCCACAGAAAAACTTTGTTTAATGGAGCTACTCAAGGCAGCGACACCACAATTAAAAATTAAAGAAGATGACGAGTTGCCTAAAATTGTGTGCATGGAATGTTTAAAGAAAATCGAAGAAATGTATCGATTCCAACAAAAATGTTTAAGCGTTGAACAAAAATTTTACAGTATGCTTAAAGAGAGTATCAGTGATACTACTGATCCATTTTGCGACAATGTAAAAAATGAGGCCATTTTTAAGACTGAATTTGATGCGGAGCTTTCCTTGCTTTCTGAAGATGATAGGCTGATAGAGGCTGTTGCAAACGAGAAATTTAGTGATTTAAGTGATATGAGTGCAGATTTAGGTTGGGACGAAAGGAGTGGTAGTGATTGGGAAGAACAAATACAAAGGTAACTTCTAACATATTAATTTCTCTTGGCTTTTAACCACTTAAAGTACCATGATAGTCTACGGAACTGTTTAAAAATGTTGATTAGATCATTTGTGCATATAACTACGGCGTATTCATGTTCGTCACTTAACTTTGGTGCAGGGTAAAATGAGTATAAATATTCAAAAATCAGCAATAGACCTTCCTTGAATACACTCTGAAACAATTTTTTAGTTAAACAATCGATGTCTATGTAAAAGATGTAAACACGTTGCAGGGCCATTGGAAACGATGGGGTTTTATCCCCTAAGTCGTTCATTGTATGAAATCATTGTCTGGTGGCCTGTTCGGATTTTTTTTTTACTTTTTTCGACTTTTTCTAACTTTTAAAAAGTCGTTTTGTTGCAAGCATTATTTAGGTGCTATTTTTTTCGATTGGTTTTTATTTATCAATGTTGGGTACCAAAGTATTGAAGGTTAAAAAAAGTCAAAGAAATCGAATAAATGGAAAAGGTAAGTCGACTTTCGATTGATAGAACGCTATCACAGGTTTTTATAATTATCAAAAATATTGATAAATATTGCACTAACACTTTCTGGCTCATGAATTTGGCATTGTCATACAAAAAAGATGGTAACAATTTTTACCATGTATTTTCGTTAACGAAATGCCAATAGCTATAGTTGTTATTAAACTATCATTTGGGAATTTTTTTCAAAAGAAAGAAACTATTTTCATCTGGCAAAAGTAAAAAGAAATCATGTCGAAAAAAGTCGAAAGCAAAAGTCGACTTTTCTACTTTTTAACAACAAAAAGACGATTTTGACTTTTTCATACAAAAAGTCGATTAATAGACTTTTCAACTAAAGAACTTTACTAACTGGTTGAGTTGCAATGTCTTGTCTACAACCGCAGTCAACTTCTATTCTGACCGTCAAGCCGCGTTCAAGTCCCTGGAGTCAATGTTACTGAAAACAAAATCTGCCCTCATCTGTCGCACGTCTTTAAATGAGATGGCCAAGCTGTTTGACATACGACTCATATGGGTCCCAGGGCACAGATACATTCCAGGGAATTGCAAATCCGATGAGCTTGCAAGACTGGAAACTACCTTACAGGCTCCAACAAAATTGGAATGTGTGGGTATACCTCTAGATACCTCTAGGAATTAGGGAAAACCTAGATATGCCGACGGATAGAATAAACACTGTGCTTCGCTTTGGAAGGAAATTTGAGATCGTGATACCGAGTAGACCAGAGTGGGATGAAGGTGGTCCATATGTGGATACTAGAAGCCTAAACTGGTATACTGACGGATCCAAAATGTCCTCTGGAGTTGGCGCTGGTGTCTACGGTCCAAACACGCGGATCTCCGAACCAATGGGTAGGTGGCCTACAGTTTTTCAGGCTGAAATTCAGGCTATTACAATATGCGCTAGAGTTAATATTGCAAAGGGTATGAAGGGTACTCATATTTCAATCTTCTCTGATAGCCAGGCAGCACTTCAAGCGCTGTCCTCTTGGGAATTTAAATCCAAAATGACACTGGAATGTTTTGATACCCTTCAGCAGCTGGCCGTGAGAAACAAAATTATTATATTTTGGATCCCTGGTCATAGAGGTTTTGAGGTAATGAGATAGCGGATGAGCTTGCTAGAAATGCCTCCGCTACTCCTATGACCGGACCCGAACCCTATTGTGGGGTAAACTGGTCCACCTTCTCGAACATGATTAGGGGTTTGGAAAGAACCGACTTCTTAAACTTGTGGGAAAATGGGAGGTCTACGACAATCCAAAGCACTAATCGCTCCATTATCATATGGAAGTATACTTAATCACACCAAAAGTGACATTAGGTTACTGACAGGTTTTCTCACCGGGCATTATAAGGTAAATTATCACTTGCATAATTTAAACCTTTGTCGTCTCTGTGTCGACTTTGTCTTGAGGAAGTGGAGACAACGCAACACATATTATGTGAATGCATCGCAATATGTAGGATCAGAAGACGGTTATTAGACAAGGAATTGCTTAATTCTGAGGATTAAGGCTAGCTTCTCCATCCTCTGTTATAATGTTCATTAGGAACATTGAACAGAGTTTGAAGTAGATTAATGGATCTTGGCACAAAAGACCCATAAGGGTCGCAGTGCCGGCCGTTAGGGCTAGATCACCCCTTGAATAATAAAATACCTCTAGAAACGGCTTTGTCCCGCGACGGAGACTAATCAGAGATGGGCAAATGGACTGACGTGTGAAACAACACGACAGATTTTGCCTTCTCTTAATCAGAATCGCACAAGTGAGCTGATATCGCTTCTAAGGGGAGAGAGACTTACATCACTGAGATCTAAGGAGCTGCACGAACTTTCTAAATTGTCAGAAGTCAAAATTCAATATCTTATGAGTTTCATAACAAGCTCAAATTGGTTTAACGGACTACTAGGGGAACCTATTACAGTCCCGTGGTATCACAACGAACCTCAGAGTTTATGTGTGCTGACGTAAAACATCAGCAACCACTTACAACCTAACCCATGAAAAACACCCTTCCAATAGTCACAAAAAGTTGTAGATATTTTACATGTACGAGTGCTGTTTAAAATGTTCTTAGCCTTAAGGTGCATAAGTTGCTCGTGTTCACGTGAAAAAATCTGTCAAACTCCACAAAAAAAATATTTTTGGCAACGCGACTTTATAGTGCGGAAATCGTTTAAAATGATTTTAAGTATGTATATAAAACCGCATTTGTTTTGCAATAAAATGGACATTTAAGATTTGTTGTGATTGTTTCTTTCTTCTAATATTTAAAAGTTTTCGTTTTTAATAGTTTTTGTTACGATTTTAGGCGTTTAAAAATTTTTTACGTGAAAAACAACTTACTTAGCTTTAAGCATAGTTCTCTTTTCGATTTCAAGGGAAAAAATCTGTCAAACTCCATATAAAAAAAATAAATTTTATGTGAAATTTTCACCGTAAAAAACAGAGTACTTAGCTTAAGACTAAAAAAAAATATTTATTATTATAATCTTAAGCTTAATACACTTAGCCCAACGCTTCTCTAGCAATTCTATCCATTGATTAAAATATTTTTCCTAAAGCTCTGCAAATTAGCTGCAATTAATTCTTTATTCGAGGTAAAACGATTGCCAGAAAAGAGCTAAAGCAGGAGAATCAGTTGGTTGGTCAAGCAATTCGTACTTCAATTCGCTGAATTTTTGTGTGCAGGTGCGTTGTCTTGATGAAAAAAAATATTTTTTTGAGATCTAAAACAGGTCTCTCAAATTTTCGAATTCAAAATCCAAAAGGTTACAATAATATTCTGAAATTTTTGTTTACCCTTTTGAAGATAGTCGATCAATAAAATACCCTTGAATTGTTTTTGCATTCTTTAGTGCGCTTCCACCAGCTTCAGTCCATTCCATCTGTCATATGAACTTCCATCTGTCATATGAACACCAGAGTGGTTCAAAAACTACCATCTCTATGTCATGCTAAATGCCTTTACAGACAATTCAATATTATGCACAATTTGCATGTATTTTTTCAGTTCAATATTTTACACAGTATTTTTATGTATGTCAATTGTGTGTAAACGTCAAAAATATTGTGCATAATATTGCGTCGTCTATAGATACCTTAAGAACATTTCGTAATGCCCACGAAATTCGGTAATCTACTTAAACCTATTGTAATCAAACCATTAAACCTTATAATGATTTTTTCTATCTCCAAAATTAACCTGCTTATGAACATAAGACATATTCGTGCCTAACTTTAGGAGGATAGCTCTTTTAAGTTGGACTCTGAAATTTTTATCAGAATAGGGGAGCTATTTGACATCGGAAACTTATTATGGCCATATTTGAGTTGGTATATTTTGAATATAGGTATATAGGTTCACGTTCCATTCATTTCAGTACACAACAAGAAATTATTAAAAAAAAAAAGAGAAAGCAGAAAGTGCGAAATATTTTACAAAAAAAAATCGCCATTAATATTCTCCACTTATTATTATTTTTACTTGTTTCATGCAGTCGGCAAAAAAAACTTAAAATTAGAAATTGTATGTCTATTTCAGACAGTTTGTCGGATTGAATGTGTCTTTCTAAAGCCACATGTTATCAGTTACATGTAATCAGTTACATTTAGTCATACTTGGGACCTTAAAAAATATTTTATAATTTGCTATTTTATTGGTCTTTATATGAAAACAAAAAAAAAATAATGCCTCATTGCTTAAGTCCCAATCATATATTCAGTAGATTTTTTTATAAATCTTTAATATAACGTGTATGTAAGAGTTTAACATATTAAACAATTTTTGCTTTATCCTAATTTCATATTTTAAAGTAAGTCTAAAAAAATCCCAATACCAACGACTCAAAAAAGTAAGACGATCGATGATGGAATATTCAAACAATTTCGCAGGGCTGATAATGACGTTTTTAAGACAACTCCATTTAATGGATTAGTTAATGTGAAAACTAGAAGAGCACAAGAGCAAATCTATCCCTGCGATATTTGCAAAAAAAAATTAAAATCGAAATTGTCATTAAAAAAACACCAAGAAACGCACAAAGAAGAGCGATCATATGAATGTAATATCTGTAATAGAGGTAATTTTTGTTTTAAACTAACGAGTATGTCTCAGATTTAATTCCGTTCGAAAGTAAAATAATTGGTTCACTCGTAGAACGCAAAACGAATACATTTTTTTTGGAATAAAATCACTTTCAAAAATTCACTTTCAAAAATTCCGAAAAATTGGTTCGTTTTACGTTTTTAGAGAAAAACTTTAAAACCATTTCCGAACAGAATTGACTCTGTGACAGGTACTATTTCAACGAAACAATTACATTTTTTTTTATAGTATTTAAAAGAAATTCTGCATTAAAGGAACATAAACGAATACATATTGGTATGATATATACATATATTAAAATTGCATTTCACAATCGTCCGTTTTTCATATACATAGACGGCGAATACATTTACAATTATATTTTTATATTTCTTAATTTTCGAAAAAAATATGCACAATGTACTAATTTTTTTGTTGTCAGTTTTTGGTTAAAAAACATAGATGACACCGCTCAACAAGCTTTTTCCAATTTGGATTCTGATGAGCAATTTTGATATTCTTAAATCTCCTGATTCCAAATCTGTTCTCCAAATTTTTCCATCACGTCTAGATTTTTTGTTATTCACGGTTGAAAATGCAAAAAATTGCGATTTCTGCCTTTTTTTAAAGCCTGCACAGCAGCCATTGTAATGGAATTAAAATCTGGTATAAATTGGGCTATGGTCTCAAACAAAGGAAACATTTTTTATACCCTCCACTTACAAGGAAGGTCTTTCACAGGGCACCCACCGATTGTCCTGAATCTTAAATATGGGAATGAGTGGGAAAAATAAGAGTTACCTGCTTTTTTTTTAACTGCCCAATCTCAAATTTACCACCTTATGAAAAAATATGGGCTTTCGGGAAAATCGGTATAAAATCCGAACTATCAAGAATTTCGCCAAACGAAAAAATACGGGTCAGCTTAATTTTGATAGAGATGTTTTATATATGATTTTGGCGGTCGTAGGAATATACATCTCCATATAAACTACCCCAACGATTATACACAGAACAAGCACGACTCGGTGGACGGTTTCCAATTAGAATGAGTTTCACCACCGGCGTCGGCCACCTGTTTTATATGTAAAATCGTATAGAAAAAGTCGTGTAGGGCTTGTTCTGTTCCTGCTTTTAATTAGTTTTTTGATATTTTTTAAAGAAAAATAAAAAAAAATATATATTTTACAAATTTGACTTTTCTGTGTAATTTTCTTATAAACCGAAAGATATCTTTAAAGGTTTAAAAGAATGAACTTTTGCCTAAATTTTGAGCTCATCGCAGTACAGATTGATTATCCGGTTTTTGCTTTAGAGCCTCCTAAAAATTGTGCTTTTTCTAATTTTTTTCACAGTGTTTTTTAAAAATAAATGTTTGGCCAATAACAGTGCAACAACTTCAAAATTTGTTTATCCTATTTATGAGACCATAGTTCAATTCTACTCTTACGCTTTATTCCAGATTTTTATTAAACCCAATGACTGCGGTTAAGGCTTTCAAAAAGTCAAAAATTGCGTTTTTCCCCATTTTCAACAGCAAATAACTAAAATCTTAGACGTGATGGAAAAATTTGGAATCAGCGAGTAAATTGTATAATTTATCCAATAACACTTTATAGGTAAAATTATTCCAAAAACATATAACATTTTTGGTGTGTGTACACCCGACACACACCAAAAATAATTTTTGTAGAGGTTTAGGCTTAATCGGATTTAAATTGAGCAAGCACATCTAAAGAAGGAAGGACGGAAGGGCAGACGGACATTCATAAAATGTCTTGGAATCGATCATAGATAAATAACACCGCTCTACAAATCTGAGGTTTGTCGCTGCGTTTTGGATAAAACCAACAAAAGTTGGTAGGTTTTGATGCCCCATTTCCAAAACGGTCACTCAAATTTTTCTATCACGTCACAATTTTGAGAAAATCGCGGTTAAAGTGTCAAAAAAGGCTCATTTTGACCATTTTTGAACGCCTATAAAATAAGATCCTGACATGCAAATGACTTGGTATCAAACTCATTCGAAAGTGTGTAATTTTCTCTTTAAGGCAAGATCAAATCTCCTTGGAATTTAAATTTCTAAAATGGTAAAAAAAATCACACAGTGCAACACCCAAAATCGGAATGGGATGAAACCAAAAGCAAATGAAAGTTGACATATTCTATAACAAACCCCTCAAGGCTTTTTTCTAGTTCAGAGCTAGATTTTGTTTTACACGCATTTGAAGTTAGTGCACTTTTATTATAATTACAATAATAAATGCTTGAAAACTGTATGAGTGGCGAATGATTAATATTGTAATTGCCTTTAAATAACAATCATACGCAACGGTGTCCAGTGATTTATATTAATAATTGCCTTTAAATAACAATCATACGCAACGGTGTACATGGTTTATTTTAATAATTTGGCTATTCAGTAAATTGGTACTGGACCGATTACAGCAAAATTCATACCAGTCATAGCTGAAGTAATTTTGAGCTTAAGTTTGGAAACTGGACCCTACATGTCCAATAAGGGCACCACCAGGGGTCTTTAAAGTTGGACACGTTTAGTACACAAAAACTTTAAATGCTTTAAAATCACCAACTTTAAATGCGTGTAAAATAAAATCTAGCTCTGACCTAAAAAAAAGGCCTTGAGGGTTTTGTTATGGAAAACGTCAGCTTTCATTTGCTTTTGGTTTCATCCCATTCCGATTCCGAGAGTTTGATTTTGTATCACTGTGTCATTAGCCACAAGTGCTTTAAATCCAAAATTTACGTACGAATTGGTATGGAAATTTGTTAAAAAACACTGTGTTAATAAACTAAATATTCAAAAAATGGAAGGTTTTTTGCTAATAATTTTTTTACCATTTTAGAAAATTAAATTCTTAGAACATTTTATCTTATCTTTAAGAGAAAATTACAGACTTTCGAATGAGCTTGATACTAAGTCATTCGCATGCCAGGATATTTTTTTATAAGCTTCTAAAATGGGTAAAAAATGCCGATTTTCGGCACTTTAACCACGAATTACTCAAAATCCTGACGTGATAGACAAATTTGGGGTCCGGATTTGGAATCAGCGCAACAAACACTATCCAAATCACTAACCAGAATCCAATACGCATTTTCTTGTAGAGCTGTGTAATATATATAATTTATAGGATCCCCCGACCGATATTTTAATGTGTTACACACGGAATGACAAAATGCGTATACTGTGGTTGGAGGGTATAATAAAATATTTCGGTCGGACAAGTATTTAGTTCCAAAATTGAGCTTGAAAAAATATTGTGGATAGTTGGAGTTATATATTTTTTTTTTGTTTGACTCGCGTAATAGACTTAAGTCGGTCATGATAATACATAATTTTTTCTAAAACGTTAATTTGTAGTCCAACCCATCTATTTACATCTTTTCCGCCTTACCCGTTTTTGAATATAGAGGTGAGGCAATATAGTTTGTCATTGCGTCTGTATCTTTAGAAATATCTGTCTGGGACCCTATAAAGTACAATCTTTCATACCCTCTAAAATGTAAACAAAAAATTAAAAAAATTAAGTCAGTGGCTATTTTTGGGGTGATGGGATTTGGTGGGGACATTAATAGCACCTTCCCCATCTCGACAAAAGTTACAAAAATCATTTATTAGACAATTTTATCATTATTTATTTTTTTAATTCACGCCCACAAAAGGGGGCGGGCTAAAAACAAACAGTTTTAATCCCCAGGGTCCAAATGCAGGACTTTGAACTTTTCTTGCACAAAGAAGTTACATTTGTTTAACAAAAAAAAAAAAATGTAAAAAAGCGTAGTTTTTCAGAGGTTGGTTCAGTTCTTCAAGGGGGAACTTTTTCCCCCTGGCCCGGTTTCGCCTATTTACGAACTTAACCTGATTTGACCATGAGACACATTTGTGCCAAACGTCAGGAGTATATCTGTTTTATTTTGGACTGCATCGTGTTATCTATAGACAGACGGACGGACAGACGGACATTCATAGAATGTCTTAGAATCGATCATGGATCAATAACAGCGCTCTACAAATCTGACGTTTGTCCCTGCGTTTTGGATGAAACCAAAAAGAAAGTTGGTAGGGTTTGGTGCCCCGATTCCAAAACAGTCACTCAAATTTTTCTATCACGTCACAATTTTGAGAAAATCGCGGCTTAAGTGTCAAAAAATGCCCATTTTGACCATTTTTGAACGCCTATAAAATAAGATTCTGACATGAAAATTACTTGGTATCAAGCTCATTCGAAAGTGTGTAATTTTCTCTTTCAGACAATATCTTCTTGGAATTTAATTTTCTAAAATGGTATAAAAATCATTAGCCACAAGTGCTTTAAATTAGAGATGGGCACGTGAGTGCCTTTTGACTCACACTCACTCGCGCTCACGACAGGAATTTTTGAATCACGCACACTCACTCACGAGCATATTTTTTCTACTCACACTCATTTACAATCACGTGAGTAAATTTAATACAACTCACACTCAAGTGCACTCACGCAAGCTTCACTCACACTCACGTTGACTTACACTCACGAAACTCTTATTTATACAAAAAAAATTATAAAAATAAAATTTCTAAAATCTTTCAAAATTTTCTGCAAAATTTAAAGTTCAACGAAATTTTACATTTTTTTTTGCTTTTTTCGGACGAAATCTTAAATTAAGTCAAATTTTACAATTTTTTTGTATGAAGAGAAAATAAATCACGCAAACTCACGCAAAAAAATCGACTCACGCACACTCACCCACGCAAAAATCTTACTCACGCACACTCACTCACGCACACTCACTCACGCAATTTTTTTTCTCTACTCACTCACAATTAGAGATGGGCACATGAGCAGATTAGAGCGTGATTCACGCGTGATCACGCATGAGTGTGACTGAATTCAATTTTACTCACGTGATTGTGAGTGAGTGTGACTGGAGAAAAAAAATCCGTGAGTGAGTGTGCGTGCGTGAGTAAGATTTTTGCGTGAGTGAGTGAGTGTGCGTGAGTAAATTTTTTTCCGTGAGTTTGCATGATTTATTTTTTCATCATATTTCCTTTCATACCAAAAAAGCAACCAAAAAATTTTAAAATTTGGCTTACTTATTGATTTTGTTCCGAAAAATGCAAAAAAAAAAATGTAAAATTTTGCTGAACTTTAAATTTTTCTGAAAGTTTTAAAAGATTTTTGAAATTTTTTTTTGTATAAATAAGAGTTTCGTGAGTGTGAGTCAACGTGAGTGTGAGTGAAGCTTGCGTGAGTGCACGTGAGTGTGAGTTGTATTAAATTTACTCACGTGAATGTGAGTGAGTGTGAGTAGAAAAAATATGTTCGTGAGTGAGTGTGAGTGATTCAAAAATTCCTGTCGTGAGCGTGAGTGAGTGAGTCAAAAATCACTCACGCTCCCATCTCTACTCACAATCACGTGAGTAAAATTGAATTCAGTCACACTCACGCGTGATCACGCGTGAATCACGTGAATCACGCTCTAATCTGCTCATGTGCCCATATCTACTCTAAAATTTACGTATGAATTTGTATGGAAATTAGTTAAAAAACACTGTGTAAATAAAATAAACTATAAAAATATTGAAGGTTTTTTGCTAATGATTTTTTTACCATTTTAGAAAATTAAATTTTTAGAACATTTTATCTTATCTTTAAGAGAAAATTACAGGCTTTCAAATGAGCTTGATACCAAGTCATTTGCATGTCAGGATCTTATTTTATAAAATAAGGGTAAAAATGGCCTTTTTCGACACTTGAACCGCGAATTACTCAAAATCCTGACGTGTTAGACAAATTTGGGCTCCGGGTTTGGAATCAGCGCAACAGAAACTATCCAAATCACTAACCAGAATCCAATACGCATTTTCTTGCTGAGCTGTGTAATATATATGTTATGGTGTCCCCGATAGATATTTCGATGCGTTACAAACGGAATGACAAAGTGAGTATACCCCACACTGTGGTTGGAGGGTATAAAAATAAATAAAAATAATTAACTTTCCTGCAATCCAAACAAACAACGAAATTTAAGTACAGTAGAAGAAATCCTCATTTTTAGAACTCCTATTCCTTTGACCATCAATTTTTTGTAAACAATGAAAAGATCTAATTGATCTGTATTGTCGCCCACTTTATAAACAGCAAATAAAAAAATTAAAACCTAAAAACATTTTATGATTATGTATACCTCATTTTTTTCTTTTACCTTATGATTGGAATAAGTGAAGAGTTTCTAAAGATTTGGAACAGCTAAAGGCAAACGTTTGTTTTCTATACGTGATTTACTGGCGATTGTGAAATTATTTTTTTTTTATTAGAAAAGTGATTTTTCTACTTGCCAGCCCTGGCCAGCATAGAGGTAGCAAAGAGCACTTTTCAAAAATATTTTCAAAATATATGGGGGTATGTAGAGTCCTACTTGCCAGCCATGGTGTTCCTAAAGAAGCACTTTTTAAAATTTATAGCCATAGAGAAACATAGAGGCGAAGGCGTCAAAAATTGAGTTGTCAAAGTACAACTTGTATACATGTATTTGTTGTCAAAGTACGACTTGTAAACATGTATTGTGTGGTGAATTCACATCGACAACGTACGTGTGAGAAATTAGAAAAAGATAGTGATATTATTTTTTCTTTCACCTTCGCCTCTATGTTTCTCTATGTTTATAGCTCTGTGGATTTTTTAAAGAAGTACTCTTTTCCCCACATTGCCCGGGCTTACAGTTAGACTCTAAATACCGCTAATGTTGTCTTTACTAATTTCTGAATTTTTGCTAATTTTTTTTTTGATCATTAGGTGAACGACCATTTTTATGTTCAGAATGTGGTAAAGGATTTACAACAGCAGGTGGTTTAAGACAACATTCTTTCCGACATCAAGATAAAAATCAGTTTCCTTGCCCGGACTGCCCGAAATCGTTTTCAAATAAAAATGATCTACTTTCACATTCTCATATTCATAAAGCATTGCCAAGAAAGTATATCTGTGATGTTTGTGGACGTGGATTTAAAAAACCATTCTTACTTAAGCAACACAAAATGTATCATAACAATGTCAGACCATTTAGTTGCGAATATTGTGAAAAGTGGTAAGACTTTTTTTGTGGAATATCTGCCTATAATTTTGACAATTGATTTTTTCCATTTTTTATTAGTTTCTTTACAAATGAAAAACTCAAACGACACACCCGTATTCATACTGGGGAAAAGCCATATAAATGCAAATACTGTGAAAAGGCTTACTGTCAGTCGACCGAGTTAATAAAACATATGCGTTGCCACTTAGGCGAAGATGTTTATCAGTGTGAATTCTGTCCTTTAAGATTTCCATCTTCAAAAATATTGCATGAGCACTTTACTGCCCATAAAAATGATGACGAAGATACTAAAGCTCGAAATTTGGCTGAACGAAATGCAATGGATATGCACGGAGTTTATTTTAAATAAGAATTTGTATATATTAATTTTTACATATTCTTCAGCTTTTTCTTCGATTGTGGAAAAATGTATTCGATTCACAAGGAAGAATTGAGACTGGACATGTACTGTAATCTTAAGCAGACTAGGAACAAATCCGAATATTATTTAGAGTTCATTAAATATTGGAAATACAATTCTTGATTAAATTAATTTGTCAAAAATATTTGAATTTTGTAATACAAAAAAAAAGAGATTTTATAAAATTTTGTCGTTACAGGGTCGAACCAGAATCAAATTGCGTCGCGCAAGACGTAAAAAAACAAAAACAAACACATCAAATTTGAAATTTTTACGTCCGTTTGATTTAGGTACCTCACATTTAAATATTAGAAACGAAAAATTATAGGGCATTACGCTTTACGCGACGTAATTTGATTCAGGTTGGACGCACAAAAAATCGTTAACTTCTTAATTTTTTTTGAAGATAAAGTAAACGAAATTTCTCGGTTTTTCATACAATTTAAAATAAAGAACTTCAAATTAACTATTTTTGTCGTTAATTCTTGTCAATTAAAAACTTTATAGAACAATACTGTAAAGTGAAAAGTTTGAGTAGAAAAGTATATAAAATACAAACTACTCCATTTACAGATGTAAAGAAAAAGATCAATTGTAATTCGAAGATTTCATTTGTAATTTGAAGATTCTACTTCTAATTGGAGTACAATACATATATCAATAATTGATCTTTTTCTAATTACAAATATTTTTTTTTTAATTACAATTGGAATCTTTCAATTACAATTGCAATTTTTGAATTACTAATGGAAGCTAAAAGTAGAATCTTTGAATTACAAGTAGAATCTTGGATTGCATCAGTAAATGGTGTGGATTACGTTAACTCTTTATAATTTGTCAACAAACCAAACACGATATTAGAAAAATTGTGTTGGGGCAAAAAGATAATTAATTAAAAATTGCAAATCTAGCTGATGTTGAAAAGTAGTTGTTTTTTGTCGCACCTTGTATTCTCTTTTACACCTCAGTTAAAAAAGTGCATGTTTGAACTATCTATGTATTTTAAAATGTAGGTACTATTACTTAGTACTCGTTTTTGCTAAATATGAAAATTTATTGCATACTAAAATAATTTAAATTAATGTAATTTTACTAAAATTAATTAAATATAAGATGTATTCAGAGTTTTTTATAGTGCATTTACACTGGTCCTCTAATCTAGCTTAAAGTAGATTATGGCTCCAATCTAGTTTCAATCTATTAGATTGCCCATATTTTTTTTTTTTTTCAATCTAGAAGGTCCAGCTTTTAACATATTGTGTTAAAACCTCAAAAAAGCATTAGTTCTAAATAGAGATGCGCGAGTGACACGAAATGTTCGTGATTCACGTGATTCACGCGTGAATCACGCGTGATCGTGAGTAAAATTTATTTTTACTCACGTGATCGTGAGTGCGCGTGATTAGAAAAAATAGTTTCGTGCGTGAGCGTGCGTGAGTAATTTTTGTTTCGTGAGTTTGCGTGATTGTTTTGTTCTGTTTGAAACAGAAAACAAGTAAAGAATCGTCTTTATATTTTGATTTTAGTGGGTAATTAATACAAAATTGTGATTAAAATAAATTTTTATTATTGTTTTAAGGAAAGTCAATTTTTTTTTTTTGCAAAAAATCGAAAAAAGTAAAATAAAAATTTGTTAATTTTAGTTTCGTGAGTCTTCGTGAGCGTGATTATTTCGTGAGCGTGAGAAAAATTTTAGTTACTCACGTGAGCGTGCGTGAACGTGAGCATAAAAAATAATTTCGTGCGTGATCGTGCGTGATCAATATTTTTATTTCGTGAGCGTGAGCGTGCGTGAGTCAAAATTTACTCACGCGCCCATCTCTAGTTCTAAATTTCAAACAAAAATGTTTTCACCTTAAAAAGTTATTGTAAAATGAGTGCGAATTTTGTACTCTTGCCCCAAAAATTAAATCATGATGTTTTGCTGAATATCTCGGTTTTTGATAAAAAAAAAAAATTTGGTGAAAAAAAATTTTTTAATGAAATTTTTTTTTTTTTTTAAGAAAAAATATTTTTGATGAAAAAAAAAATATTGCTGAAAAAAAAATTTACAAAAAAATATTGCTGAAAAAATTTGATTAAAAAAAGTGATGAAAAAAAAATGTTGATAAAAAAATTGATGAAAAAAAATATGAATAAAAATTTTTTTGATGTAAAAAAAATTTGATGAAAAAAAAATTTATAAAAAAAAAAAAAATGTTGATAAAAAAAATTTATGAAAAAAAATTTGATGAAAAAAAAAATGTTGACGAAAAAAAATTTTTTTTTTGTTTAAAAATAATTATGTTACGTTTTATTCACCAGCTGGTGAAAAACGTTTTTATTCACCAGCAGGCGAATAAAAAAGTTACAAGTCGAAGTTACAAACCTTTTTGGTTTTAAGAAAATTTAAACAGTAATTCTTATTTATTTTTTTTTTCGGTAGTTTATATAGTCAAACTGAGGTGGCGTTCTGCATCATTTTTAAAATAAGACAGCAGCCTTAAAACATTCAGCATTATTAAAGAAAATTAAAATAAATTTAAAATCTACTTTTAATTCTATTTTCATACAAAACCCGTACCAAAGAAAAATAAAAAGTCTATTTTAACAAAAGTTTTATTTTAAATTTCAAATTTTCTGTACAATTTTTTTAAAGTCGATTTTAAAAACAATTTGTATGGAAATAAAATTAAAAGCCGATTTTAAATTTATTTTATACGGTATTTACACCAACGAAAACAACTTGTTTTTGAATATTTTTTTGGTTTTTGGCAAAAACTACATAAATTTTCCATACAATTTAAAAACTGCGTTGCCAACTAAAACTGGACAAAAACTTGAATTTAGGTTCTAGTCAATGCTACTATTAATTCAGTGTGAATGTTTTTTTCAATTTTCTTTTGGTAAAAACGAATGTCAAATAAAAATATTTGTTTTTTTGTGAAATTAATATTCAAATCTTTTAAAAAAGTAAATAAATGTGTAATTTAATTTTTTTAATAACGTGTGGCTATTATAATTTTGTGTTTTTCAGTGAATTTAGAAAATAATTAATTTGATTTGACAAACAAAAACTATTTTTATTCGGTGTAAACAGTTTGGTTTTCCAAAATGCTTTTTTGCCAAAAACAAGTTAGTTTTTGTTTGGTCTAAACATAGTATTATTTTTCTGTGGTTAGGCTGAAATTGTTTTTGTTTTTTAAAATAGACTTCGAAAATTGTATGGGAAATTTGAAATTTAAAATAAAACTTTTGTTAAAATAGACTTTTTGTTTTTCTATGGTACGGGCCATCATGTTAAAAAGAAATTATTTTACTCTACTAAATTAAAATAATTAAGTACTAATTACAAAAACAAAAGTAAACGAATTTTAGTAAATACTAAGATGGTTAGTCATAAAGACTGAAATATAACTAAAGTAGTAGGTTTATTTGACAGTTATTGCAGAATTATTTTTCAAATAAACCTACAATAAGTAC
Source organism: Pegoplata infirma (assembly GCA_963921195.1). Classification (NCBI taxonomy): domain Eukaryota; kingdom Metazoa; phylum Arthropoda; class Insecta; order Diptera; family Anthomyiidae; genus Pegoplata; species Pegoplata infirma. The sequence continues at coordinate 189,339,999 of OY992540.1, read as the reverse complement.
TATAAGTATTATGAATAATAGCCTTAAAAACACTTGCTTGATATAATTTTAAATTTAAACTAATTAGTAGGGTGAAATAATTATAAATGTTCTTTTTTTCATAACTTTTTAAGATAAAAACATATTTGTTTGAAATTTGGTACAAATACTTTTTTGAGGTTTTTATACAATCTATCAAAAGCTGGACCTTGTGGTCACCTTGGGAAGTGATGCTGTCATAGAGAACTTTTTACAAATCGCGCAAAGAATTAAAACGACAGTCTCTAACTTAGAACTTTTTTTTATTTTATCCGTTTTTTTATAGAAAAAAAGCAAAAGTGGAATTTTTAACAACAAAAAAAGTCTATTTCGATTTTTTATACAAAAAATTAATTGATTAATTGATTCATAATGAAAAAATTCCAATGACACTTTAACACAAATAAAAATATTTTTAAAGGCTACGAAACAATGTCGGAGTACTCTGTACTACAGAGTACCATCTCTAAAAATTGAGACGACATCATACAAAAAATATGTAAGTGCGAAAGAGAAAGGAACAAAATCCACTCTCTGGCACAGAGTACTCCGTCATTGTGAATTCAGCTTAAATGCAGGAACAGAATAAACACGGCACGGGTGACGGTTTCCAATTAGAATGAGTTTTTCTATTTATTATATTTTTTCGGCGTAAGCCAAGTGTATTAAATTTGTTGTTTGTGTTTTTCTGATTGAAGAAGAAAATTGTGTCTTCTAAAGATTAAATTAAATGTGGATTTACCCTAGACCATGGTTTCTGTAGCCACCTCTACGTCATCACCATCTTTAAAAAAATAAAACAAATATATTTCACACCGGCGCCGCCACCGGTTTTTTCTGTCAAATCGTGTGGAAAAAGTCGTGCCGGACTTGTTTTGTTCCTGCATTAATTGTTAAATAAAAAACATATTTATAAAGAAATAACACAGTTCAACAGCCATTTAAAGGACTTAACTAAGCTAAGACAGTTTTAAAGTACATACTTGTATGTAATAGTTAAACCCCGATGAATATTTTTTTTTTTTTTTCAAAAGCGTTTAAAAAAAGTCGAAAAAAATAATGTAAATGTTCTTTTGAGCTTGAATTTCGAAGATTTTCTCTAAAGTGATTGAACCGTTTTTTTTTGCGGTTTGCAACGGTCGGTTTTTTATCTTAAATATTCCAAAACCGGTTAGACCGGTTTTTTTAAAAACCACCAAAATTTTCCGTTCCAAAAAATCGGCTTCAGAAAACATTTTATTGCCCTGCACTGTTCGACAACAAAAAACATCCCAGTGAAATATCCATGAAATTCTTATATATTTTTCTCTCGAATCCAAATCTATCATCCAATTTTTTCTAGCACGTACCGTTTGTAAGATATTCACTGTGGTAAAAGTCAAAAACCAATAATTTTGCACTTTTTGGGGTACATTGTTATGTTGCTTCCAACAAATAGGACTTGATTTCAAATAAATTGAACCTCATGATTCCAGAACTGCAGTCCACGTTTTTCTAGCATGTTCCGTTTTTGAGATTTTCGCGTGGAAAAATTTTCGAACGCGAATATCTCAGAAAGGAATATGCTAGAAAAATGTTGATTGCAGTTTTTGAATCAGGTGGTCCATTTTATATGAAATCAAGTCCTATTTTTGGAACAGTAGACCACCAAAAATGAGAAATTATTGGTTTTTTTACTTTTTAAGAGCGATTATCTCAAAAACGGTGTGTGGATTCAGTAGCACAATTCACTAACTTTTTAACGACAAAAATCGGTAGTTATATTGTTAGTTATCGACAATTGTCTTTGAAAGCAATTCTATAACTTTTTCTACCGAATTTTGTCGTTATTGAAAATAGTTAACTTATCAACAAAAATATTTTTGAAGTAAAAGTTAACGAAAATTTTCGGTTCTCAATACAATTTCAAAATAAACAAATTTCAAATTAACTATTTTTGTCGTTAATTCTTCTCGATAATTGAAAAATTTGTAGAATCACATATTCGTTAAAACAACCGACAATTCTCGTTAGTTAACGATATCGATAATTTCGTTAAAAAATTTACTGAATCGCACTACAGGAGTGGAAAACCTATAAGTATCAGTTGAATATTTCACTGGGAGGTTTTTGTTGTCGAACAGTGTAATTTATTAGCAATAACTCGAAAACAGGATCAGGTAGGATTTTCGTGTTAACGATTTTTAAAATTCAAAATAAAGAGGAATGAAATGCCCTTGCCGATTTTGTCACCATTTTAACACAACCTTAATTTGCTTGAAGAGGGGTGTGAAAAACGAGAGATAAAGGGGTTAATATATTCTAAAAAAAAAACCCTACAAAATTGTATTAAAGACATCCTAACACTATTTTAAACTCAAACGAACATTTACATTTTTTTCAAATTTTTTTTTAACGCCTTTAAAAAAAATTAAAAATTCTGTGGGCTTTAAAAAAAACACAAGTACTTTGAAACTGTCTTTGACTGAAGCCCTAAGAAATGACCCTTCGATTGTTTCACAATGTCTTGGTACTTTTAGTGGTAAAAATAATCTTATAAAAAATCTCTATGCAACCAAGTAAAAACAACTTTATTCTTTTTTGTAATTGAAAAAGCGAGCCTAAAAAAAATAAACGAAAAAAGGCTCCCAGAATTAAGAAGCTAGATAAAAAATTACTTGAACATAATGATTCGAAACCAAAAACAATTCAGAGATCAAGATCCAAGGCAAGCAGGAATGCTATTAAGCAAATATATCCCTGTGACAAATGCAACAGAACATTAACATCGGAAATATCATTTAAAAGACATCAAGAACTGCACGATAATGGTAAAATATATTTACGAAAACCTATCGGTAAGTAACAGTAATGCTTAATCATTATTCTTAAATATGTATTTATCCAAACTCATTTTTAATATTTAGAAATGGGTGAAATAACATTTTTATGTTCAGATTGTGGCAAAGGATTTACAACAGCCTATGGTTTAAAACATCATTCATTCCGACATCTAGGTAAAAATATGTTTCAATGTCCCGATTGTCCTAGAATGTTTGCTACAAAATGCAATCAAGTTAACCATACTAATAATATTCATAAAGCAATGCCGAAAAAAATGGTATGTGATGTTTGCGGAAGGGGATTTAAAACACCATATTTACTAAAACAGCACAAAAGGTATCATGACGATATTAAACCATTTGCGTGTGAATTTTGCGAAAAACGGTAAGAATTTCGCGTGATCATTTTAATATATACACACCTTTCAATTTACATATGTCTTGCTAATTTTCTTTTAGTTTTGTTACGAAGGACAAACAACAACGCCACACTCGAATTCATACTGGTGAAAAGCCATTTAAATGTCAATTATGCGAAAAAGCCTACTGCCAATCGAATGAATTAAAAAAACATTTATATTGTCATTTGGGTGAAAATGTTTATCAGTGCGAGCTGTGTCCTCTCAGATTTCCAACTGTAAAAATTGTTCGTGAACACTTTTCAACACATAAAAACGACGATGAAGAGACTAGAGATCGAAATTTAGCAGAACTGAATGCGTTAGAATTAAAAGGAATTAGTTTTAGATAAATCTTAAATTTTAAGTTGGTCAAGTTTAAGCTTTGGATCACGAAACGTTCAATAATTTAAAGTAACGAAAAAATTTTGTTGATATTCGTTGTCAAAGATTATCTGTATTTTAAAGACGGGCGTATATAGAGCTCACACGGAATCATTCCGTACATTCCACACCAGCAAAATTTTCTGTTCCAAATAATCGGTTCCAGAACGCATCAAATTACCCTGCAACCGGTTCTACTTAACATTCCAGAATCAATGATTTTTATTTGAAATTGTCCCGAAAGCAATCGTTTTTTAGAGCAAGTAGTTTTTTTGAAAAATAATTTTACATAGAAAATTTTGTTGCGATTACCACCGAGGAATATATTCAAGAATCTATTGAACCAGGAATTTGTACCAAAAAATTTTCCTGGGACAAACACAACAACCATTTCAGCTGGTTTTGTTAATATTTTTTTTTGCTTGTGTTATTTTTTTTTTTTTTTTTGTATACATACATTTTTTTAACAAGCTCATCTATCCAATCTTAAATTTCTAAAAAAAAAATTCACAAAAAAGGTTTTTCTTGAAACGCTTTAAAATTTTATGGAGATGAAAGACCATGCTAAGAACTAATTTCGAATTCATTCAAAAGGTCCAAAATAATCGGAAGGTCAATTATTATTGACCCATCAATATTTTCCGTGTTTTTGATAGATTTCAAGTGTGGTGTTCAAACCCGTGGGGACGTACCCCGTTTGGGAGGGGCATGGGTTTAAAGTTACAGTAGTTTTTCTTAAATATTTCAAACTAATTATCCGATCAGGGTGGTTATGGTATCATTTAAGACCTTTCTAACGGTGTAGAACATGATGTAGTTTAATTAACCCTTTAAGTGACAAAAATTGAGTAAAAAATTTTAACTAGAATTTTTTTTTACAAAATGCTTAACATCTCAAAATTGCACGTTTATAAACATTTTGTAGGCTTGTAGCCAAGATTTGAAGCTTTCATTTGCTCCAAAAATTGCGCTGTAAGTCTAAAACTGTTGGTATTACATTTTAACTTGGTTTTAATATACTTTATGAATTTTGTTGTTTGAAAAGAAAAAAAAATTATCTTTTAAAAATATTTCATATTTTTTCTTACTTCATATTTATTTTTCCAATTTAAAAACGCTTTTTATTTTTCTGTTAAATAAATTAAATTATTATTCTTTTATATATAATTTAATTAACGGTCTTATTATTTTGAGCTGCGCCTAAAGGTTATGGGCCCAGGTACAATGGCTCAAGATTTCGAGTCATCTTTTGAAAAACTAAATAGAAACAATTACCAAATTTGGAAAAGAAAAGCAGAATGTGTTCTCATTAGGGATGATACGTGGTATGTAATCCGAGATGAAAAGCCAGTAGAACCAAATGAGGTATGGTTAAGAAGAGATGAAAATGCAAGGGCATCAATTTATTTAATGATTGGAGACGATTTGTTTTATCTTATCGACGAAGTTACAACTGCAAAGGAAGCATGGTTAATTTTAAAGGAGCATTTTGAGAGACATTCCTTCAGTGAGTGTGTCTTTATAATGAAACAAATTTGTCAAATGCAGTTAGAAGAAAATGGAGATATGGAAAATCATCTTTGCCAGATGCAACAGGAAATCAAGAAGCTATCGTGTATGGGGGAGAAATTAAGTGAAAAATGGGTGGTAGCTATGATCCTTCGTAGTCTACCAGAATCATACGATGTATTAGTGACAGCATAATAAATTTAAGATTATTCATTTTTAAATTGAGAGTTAACAAATTTACAACAAAAATATTTATTTTTAAATCAACATACTTCAGTTTAAATAATAAAATTTTTATAGTATTTTTAAATCAAAAATGAAATTTTTTTGATTTGAGTATGCCTTTTTCCCTCAGTGTATGGTATTTTAGGTGTGTTTTTTCGAGTTTGTTATAAGTGGTATTCATTTAACCGTATAAACACCTCGTATAATGTGTAAGTCTGATAAATTTATACAATTTATGTCAAACTCCATTTATAAAAAATAAGTTTGGTAAGTTTATACGGTATACTTTGTGTATACGAGTTTAAATGAATACGGCCATAAACTTTCCATACAAATTTAAGTAGATATACACTTGCTGGGCTATTCATAATGAGTAAATTAAATCTAAGGTGTGTTTTTTTCGAGTTTGTTATAAAATTCCCATACAAATTTAAGTAGGTATACACTTGATAAGTAGGGATATTTATATATTCTAAAAAGTTTAGTATTTATAAAAAGTGGTGCCAAATCTTGAAATTTTCGTTTATATCACTTACCAACACTTTTTTTTATTTTGAAAAGTCAAATAAATTAATAAATAAATTACAAAAATAAGTTTGAAAAATTCTAATTCACAACAAAAAAAATAAATATTACAATTATTTTGTAAATTTTAATAATTAAATAAAAATAACTTCAAAATCAAATAAATAATAAAGTGATACCAAGTGCATTCAATAAAAAACAAGAGTTGCCAAATTTGTATAGATAAGTAGTGATACCGTTTTTTTACAAGTAGTTATACACGCAAAAAAAAACTTGGGTGCGATTTCATAATAAAATGTTCCAATTTTACCAAGCAGATAGGGAGGAATCCCATTAAACAAGTTATTTTAATATTTTGCCAAAACGCTTAGGAACATCCCAGTAAACAAAATTTTAACTATATTTGCCCAAAAATGCTTGGCAAATATTGCCACTCATGTCTTATTAAAAAAAAACGTCAATGCTTAATAAATATAATCAATTTTGTTTTGTATAAAAAATAAAAGAAATTTAGTAATATTTTTTTTCATTTATTTATTTAATATATCTAAAATTAAATACAATACAATATAAAATACAATAAACTTACATATCTAATATGGCATTCACACTTGCGACCTTAAACAAGTTGTTGAACAAATCACCAGGAACAGAATAAAAACGTAATGGACATGGAATAAAGACTTTTTTAAACATCTCACTCTTAAACACTTCAAAACAGCAAGTGTGAATCCCGTATAAACTGCATTTTCCATAGGCCGTAAAAAGTCGTAAACCTGAAAAAAAAAACAATTTTAACAAAACTAAATAGTAAACAAAAGTTACAAATTAATTTCATACTAACCTTGTCGAAATGTATTTTTGTTTATATACATAGTTTTTTTCTTCACACGGTTGAAACTAGAGTTGTTGAACGAACTAGTTCAATTGAACTAGTTTAAATGAACTGCAAATTATATTCGTACTGTATTAGGTCACTTTTACACGCCCATGCAAAAATTTACCAAGTTTTTACAAAAATAAATCAATTTAATAGCGGGCAATAATAAACAAGTCGTTTTGCATAATGTTTAAAAGTACTTGCAATGTGCCAAGCAAGCTTGGTAATATTTGTTAACAACATAAATATGAAATTTTAGCTTTGACAGAGGAAAACAAAACAATGCTTGCGAAAAATGTTAAAACTCTATAGAAAAAAAAATTTACCAAGCATGATTGCATAATTTTACACACCGGATTTTTTTGCGTGTAGCAGTGTTGCCAGTTTTTGTTGTAATTTATCCCTACAAAAATAGCTAAATCGACTTTAACTTATCATAACTTTCTTAATAAATGGCGGATATCTTTTGTTTTGATCAAATTGGATTCGTGAACATGTTTTCTGTAAGTCTGACCAATTAAACAAAGTCAAGATCCACGTACAGAAGAATTATGTAGCAAAATGTTGAATAGAAAATGGTGCATCTTTTTTTTAAGTAATCAACATCTTTAAAGTTATGTTATAATGAGCAATGACATGATGGAATTTTTATTATAAATCAGTCTTATAGAAAAAATGTTCGCGAACCCAATTTGACCAAAATAAAAGATATCCGCCGTTTATTAAGAAAGTTATGATAAGCTAAAGTCGATTTAGCGATTTTTGTAGGGACAAATTACAACAAAAATTGGCAACGCTGGCGTGTAGTTACATATAAAAAAATCGAAAAAAACACACCATTTGTCTAAAAACAAAATGCCATTGTGCAAATAAAAAAAAACGTAAAAATGAGCGTGTTCAGCAGAGAAACCTGCTACTCAACAGTTGAGATGTAGCATGTTTTGATTAGTTGAATCTGCTGAACGCATTTTTTTTGTAAATGTTTAAAATATTGGAATATTTTTTTTTTGACGCTTTCATTTATTTTTTGCTGTAAAAAATACTTTTTTACAATGATGGGTACCAACATAGTGATATAGTAGGCTAACAAATGGCGTTTGAAAAAGTAGTAAACAAAAACCATATGGTATTGTTTACGAAATGGTATCACAAATCGAAATATGAGCGAGAGGGAAGAAAATGGATATCAATTATACAATGAGAAACAGTGAACAGCTATAAGAACCTTGCTTTTAGTTTTTTTTATACAACACGCCATGTTTTTATACAACACGCCATGTTTTTATACAACAAACACATACTAAAAGTAAACATTGAATTTATTATTTTGAATTTATTATTTTTGCAAGAGTAAAACTAATAAAAAAGAACACTTACCAGAAACATTATTCATTGTACAAACCAAGTTGCTATTTTATTTTTGTCGATAACACATGAAAAATCGCAAAGCGTTTAACAATTTGGTATTCCTGAAAAAATTATGATGGAAAAGTATATTCTTTGTGGTGACGCTTTTATCGCTAAAATATAAAATCAAGAAAATTATGGAATCACCTTGTGATTGGAAAAGGTGATAAGAAAAATTCAACGTCCCTATTAATAATACGAATGAGCACATACATTGTATTTACCTGAATGGAAAAGCTTGGCAATAGATTTTTTTATTCGACAGTACTGGAAGTTATTTTTCAGGTAATTATTATTGATTTTTTTTACTCTTATTCCGGATTGTAACATTAACTGTTTTTACAGGTCTATATTTAGGAACTTTTGTCGTTGTACTCTCCGGTTTAATTACCGCATGATGTGGTAAATAATAGCACTGCGATAATTTGTCCAAGCTTGGAGGAGATACCTTGAACATATGGTTAAGATGAATGTACTCCTGAACAACGTCATCGTACTCTTTTTTGAAGGTAGGAGTTCGGAGTAATCTAGCTTCATTTCTAAAAAATTGTGCCATTGCACTAACCCTAGACTGACCGATTTTAATTTCAGGAATTTCTTTTTTGAATGGAAGCGAAACAATGTATCTACCATCTGCGCTTCGTTTTGTTGTTTTCTGGTAAAGATCTTCACAAAACTTGTCAGATGGAGATGCAAAGTTCTTCCGTGGAAGATTCTCCACCTCCCAAAAACGTGAAATCTCTTTGGCCAATGAGATTTCACAAAAGAAGGATGTTATTTGGGGATGGGAAACGGATGGCGAAGTATTAGACACCGGACCAGTTAGGATCCACCCAAAGATGGTGTTTTGTGCCATTAGAGATCCACATACTTCCTGTTGAACACCAGGAAGCATGATAGATGGGAATAGATCACCTCCTATTAGGATATCTATATTTGAACTCTTAAAGAATTCTGGGTCAGCTAGTTGTAATTGTGGAAGATTTGGAAAATTGGAAGCATCGACAGGTTGAGATGGAAGATTTCCGGCTAAACGCGGTACGACTAAAGCTCGTACGGATAGCTGAAGATTTTCATCTAGGGGAGAGCCTAGTACAAATGAGCTTTCGTGTCGTACAGTGGCGGAAATTGAATTATTTAAACCGGAAATCTGTGCGCTTGTTCGTTTCGATGGTAGTTTCAGAAGATTAAACAAACGTTCGGATATAAATGTGCCCTCAGACCCTGAATCAATGAGAGCTCTTGCCTTATATTTCATGTCCAAATGATAAATGTAGACCATGGCTGTACCTAGTAAAACACTTTTGGAATGTGTAGTGAAACAAGATTGAACAGTACTAGCTCCCGAGGTATTTGTGGACTGTATATTGTTGGAATTTGATCTGGCTGAAAATGCAGCTGAGTTCGGATTAAGGGTGGAACTAGTGCTAGGTAATTCCTCTGATGTATTGACATTATCGGAATCCTTATGGAGAAGGGTATTGTGACGTTTACTGCATTTGTAGCAGCTGTGTTTACTAGTACAGTTTCGAACAGCATGTGTTCTAGAAAAACAATTTAAGCACAGGCTCTGCTTTTTGATTTCAAAGAGTCTTTGATTATAGTTCATTTGGAGAAATCGGGGGCATTTTCGGATTGGATGAAAAACTTCAGGGCACAGAATGCACTTGGGTTCTGAGATTTTGTTTTGGAAAGCGTTTAAAGGTTTGGGAGAGTTGGATGTCCTTGAAGGATTTGAAATTTTCAGCTTGGGATCGCTTGGTTTTGGGATTGGATTGGATGCACGCATCGCCGAAACGGACTCTAAAGTGCGATATCTGTTGGTGAGAAAGTTATTAAAATCAGACCATTTTGGAATAACTGATTTATCTTCCACACCTTGTTCCCAAAGGTGATGAGTCATCTCAGGAAGTTGTTTGTAACAGATATAGACAAACAGTGGGTCCCAAACTTTTACGTCAATGTCGTATAATTGTAGAGTGGTTATACAACTATTAAGCTCGCGTTGGAGTTTCTTAATCTCATCCGCAGACTCGGAGGAAATCTTTCGAAAATTCCACAGTTTCTCCAATTGACCAAAGACGATAGCTCGACGATTTTCATATCTAGCACAGAGGTCTTTCCATGCCAAATCGAAACCTTGATTAGTTAGGGGACTTTTTTGGACAATCTCCCGAGCTTCGCCTTTGGTTTTATTAGTAAGATGGAACAGTTTCTCAACTGGACTCAACCTGGAATTGTTGATGTAGATTGCGGAGAACATATCTCGGAAAGTGGGCCAAGACATGTACACGCAAAAAAAAATCTGTGTCGGAGTGAGCAAAAATCTGGCATAATTTTACCAAAAATATGCTAAAACTACAACCGACGAAGTAGTTTTCGTAATTTAGCCAAAACACTTATGTAAAAAATTTTGAAGAAAATGCTAATGCTATTTAAGCAAAAACTTGGTAAAATATACCAAAAAAAATATGGTGAAATATACCAAAATTATTAGAAAAGGTGACTAAAAATAATGCTAAAAATTACCCCATTTATGCTAAACTAAATTTTCTATAAAATTTTGTAAAAATTTGTATATTTGTTGAATTTAAAATTTTCACAGAATAAATCCATATTAATATAATAAATGTTGTGTAGGATTTTATTTACCACCGACCAACTGACCCTTTATGTACAATTTTCTCCAGTGACTGCTGCCTACCCTTTTTCTTGAAGTAAAGGATCCGCTATAGCGTCACGAATTTATTTAAAAGCATCCTGTAAAAATAGAAAATTATTACAAAACATAAATTTTTAATTTAAAAAACTAGTAAACCCCATTGGTCTTTTGATTAGGAGGAACACTTACTTTGTGATTCCATTTGTAACTCATCAAAACAGGTCTGGACTCCATTGGCTTTGCTATATAAATGAGTTTTTAGGTTTTAATTTTATAACTAAAGGGAGGACTGGTGCCCACGCTCTTTATTGTAGTGAAGGATTCGCCATAGCTTCAAAAATTTATTTAGCAGTACCCTGTAAAAATAGAAAATTATTACCAAACACTAATTTTTAACAAAAAATCTATTAAACCTTATTGGTGTCTTCGGAATAGGGGTATACTCACTTTATCATTCCATTTGTAATTCATTGAAACAAACGTCTGGGACTCCATTGGTTTTGCTAAATGAATGGTGTTTTAAGTTATGACAGCAAAATTAACTTTAGCATTTTTTTATTTTACATTTATTTATCTTTTAAAAAACTAATTATTTATTTTTATTTATTAATTTATTTTAATTTTATTTATCAATTTCCTTTTTACGTTTTTATAACAAAAAAAAAAAACGAAGCACGCACACAAAAATGCAAAATGAAAATGGAGGTCTGTATTTGTTATTTTTTTTTGTTGTTTTCTTTCGATAAATTTTTGTGCAAGTAATTTGCGTTATTGTGCAAGCTACTTGGTTATTTTACATAAAAAATGAATTATGTTACTTTAACATCCACAAGCATAATTTTAGCAAAAATTTGGTAAAAAAATTTTTTTGGTATGAAAAAAGTTTTACCAAGTAGGATTGCTCAATCTTACACAGATTTTTTTTTTGTGTGTAGTCTCCGTGGAAGACTTCGATGTCACATGGCGGAAGACGAAAGCTATGAGAATTGGAAACAGGTGAATTCTCTTCATTAAGTCTAGGGACCTGCTGAGAAGTTGATGCAGTTTCCAGTGGGCTAATCTTCGGGAGCAATTCGTATCGCTTAAGCTCGTGGCTCTCGTTGAGCTTGGCAAGTAAATTACTATATGTGATATAGGTGGATTTATATTTTTCCTTAAAGGATTCTAGTTCCTTGGCGGCGTCCTCAGGTTTTGCAACTTCATCTGATTCTTCATTGTCTTTGTCAAACAAATACTTTTCATAGGTCGTCTTCACTCGAGACCATATCGACTTTAATTCATATCGATGGACATCGATAGCATGGACCGAGGTTGTAGAATACCGATTAGTGTTAAAATCGGCTTCAAATTCCACGATGCTATCAGCTAGCCGAATGAAATGATCGAGAGACATACTGTATACGTGGAAATTTGAACAAACGAATGCCAAATGAGACTAATATGGAATAAGTAATTTATGATTGGAGTGAAATATTCGGTAAACTACTGTGTTTGACAAAGCAAGTAGAAAATTCAGAAAAGTTTGACAATTTGTGAAAATTCTTGCACCGTTAGTGCAACGTGAATGAACCTACGAGTTGACTGAGTGTTAGCCGAAAAACTACAAAGTATGACGGGTTGTAGCGAATAAGGTATTTCAAGATTCGGTTATTCAGTAACCGATTACTAAATAAATTCAAAACCGAATACGTTTACGAAAATATGGAGGAAAAAGACTTTATTCGACAGAAAAGTTGCTAACAATGCGATTAATTTTTTTTTTTGTTTTTTTTTTTTTTTTTAATCACACTGTGGAATCAAATTCTTGAGAATGGATTACTATTTGTGTATATGCGAGCTAACTAAAAAACCAGCAGAACAATAAATTTTGGCACAAAATCTCGTTAAATCTTGGTGTTTATCAATAAAGTTTTTGTAAAGTTAATAAAATCAATTTTTTTTAATCTTTTTTTTTTTTTTGTTTTTAGTTTTGATGTTTTGTTTTAAATTTTATTTTTTTGAAATTTTAACAAAAAATTTTTTTTTTGAAATTTTAACAAAAAAAAGTTTATGAAATAAGATTTGATTTTTTTTTTTCGGATTAATAATTTAGCGAATTGGATTTGCCAATAATTTTTTTGACTGGTTTCGGGAAAAATAAAATATTTTTAACAAAATATTAGTACTTAAAGTTGTAACTTTTTAGTAAAACTCGCTTTGCGAATAAATTTCACAATTTAGAAAATTTTGCTTGAATTTTCGGTCGGTTATTTTTATTATTTCCAAAATTCTTTGCTAAAAAATTTTTTGTTCGTTAAAAATCTAGCCAAGTGAATTTTGGATGTAGTATTTGCGCAAAATATCTTTGCAAACGAGAAAAATTTACTAAAGTAGTAATTTGAAATTTTAATTATTAAGTATAATTGACTAATTTTTCTATTTTCTTATTTTTTGTTGGGTGTATAATACCGAAAGATAAATTGGGAAAAGTAAATTAGGTTAACCCGTGGCCCCTAATTATTGGAATAATTAAAAAATCTTTCATTAAAAATGGATCAATTTTGTCGAGTGTATACTTGGACTAATTGAATTATTTGGGTGTAAAAAAAAAACATATGTTTTCAAAATTGAAAACTAAAGTTCATTGACCCCAAATGACTGGAAGTATTTTTACAAATGAGATGTTAACTCTTGGAAAGTAGTTGATGAGAACAAGAGATCTATAATTGATGAGATCAAAGAGTTGAAACCATAACCAAATCTATGCAAAAAAAATAACAATAGAGTACGTAAACAGATTATACACTTTCTTATAAATGTTTATAAGTATGTACGTGTGTGTCTGTTTTACGGTCAGTAACCCAACATGCAAAAATATGGAAAGTTGTTGACAATACGAAAAAATTATGAAATTATGTATAATGTATGATTCAATTTGTGTTAACTTCTTCTTTTTTCAGGTTCTTTAGGATTTTCAGGATTTTTTGGAATGTATTGTATATATATTCTGTGGAATATTTTTATCTTGTAATGTAACTCTTTTTACCCTTTTGTCCTTTTTGTTTTCTCAATTGCACAAAGGCAACAATGACTACGAATTACATTTATTTCGCAGAATTGTATTATCGAAAGGTAAATTTAATTATAATTTATTTATAGAAATAGGGTTAATGTTATTCCGAATGTAACTGGCGCAAAGTCTCCTTAATTTTGATTTTCGAGTAAATTTGTTCTTGAAAATCTTATGTTAATCTTTAATGTTCTTCATTAAATTAATTAATAAATTCAAAATACAAAATATCCCAAACGATTACCAATTATTTTCCTTAAAATAGGTCAACAGGTTGATTTTTGTGTAGTAATCGGAAATTGTTTGCTGGGTTTTTGTATGCAAATTATACACTCAAAATTATATGCCCGTCAACAGTGAAGAAAAAGTTCAAACGATTTTTTTTTTTTTTTTTTTAATTTTTCAATAACAAGTGTCGATATATTTCAATCAATAATCTGATACTTCCGACCTTTATTAATCACGGGATGGTTGATTTTTATCAGAAATTATTTATCTTCAAGATATTTGATTGTGTTGTTGTTATTATATTAAATTGTATTGTTTTCATATGTGTATAATATTACCAGAATTAACGTTATTGGAACTAACGTTTATTTATTTTAACAAAATGTCAGCGAAGTAGGATAAGTTTACACTCAAAAAATTTCTACAGTAAAAGGTTTAGTAACTGATATTGTACCCAAATCTACTAATTGGTTACTAATTTTAGTATCTTCAAAGTACTAAAATTAATAATTTTTGCTAGTTTTGACTAACATTAGTTAAAAATTTTAGTATTGGTTACCAATTTCTGCACTAGATCCTTTTGGACTAAAATTAGTTAAATTTTTAGTATTGAATACCCACGTTTTTTTTGGGTGTACCAGTTAAATTTTTATGGTGTAATATGATGCGGTAAATTGTTGAAATAGTACACTCAAAACAGTTTCTTCGACAATTAACTAACAAAAGTATGTAAATAACGTTGATAAAATAATTATCTAATAAAGAATTAATTTCAGGTGCAATCAATTATTTTCTTTTGCAAAATTTTAAATTTGTGAACAAACCTTTTCCTTCTTTTTTGTTTATTATCACAAATTTTATTTTTCTTTTCTGTTAAATTGTTAATAATAAGTATTCTGTCAATTTTACTGACACAATATTCTTGAGTGTAGTTTTGAATATAAGGCAAATGGAAAACAATATACATACGTTGTTATTGCAACAACAGTTCTGATGTGTGCAAATTTAAAAATCAAGAGTTTAGAATTTTTTACCAAACTCCTAATTGTCAACGGGAATAACTATAATTCTCAATATGTAGGCGGAGTCACACAAGGAAAAGAGTGTGAACTAATTGGGGAATATTTATTGGGAATTATCTCAGTAAATCAAAAGAGATCATTAATTTAAATGAGTGGGAGTACGGAGTGTATTTACTTCAAGTTAAAAAGGAGTAGATAAATAACTCAATTGATCTCTTTATTTTAAGGGGTGTTTAAAATGAGGATGGGGAATTTATTTAAGAGATTATGAATTATCTGGATCGTAGGCTTGTGTAAGTAAAGGGTATTATTAAAATTAAATGTAAGAGATTACGATGCAAGTGGATTTGATTTTAACATGTGTTGTATATGGAGGGGAACAAATGGGGAAAAGTACAAAAGTTGGTTGAGTAAAATAAGGGGTAAGTATATTTTGGTATGATAGTTAAATGTTTGATAGCTGAAATAAAATATGTACATTCATGCATATATTTATTTGGACTATTTATTATTTTTTTCATAGGCTGTAAAAATGGCGGGAAATATTACTTGATACAAACGACAAGTTTGATCAAACACTTAAATGCAATAGAAAGTTACCCTACAATATATCTGAATGACACGACATATGTTTCGTAGCACAAAAAAAATATGATTTTAAATACACCAAAAAATAGTCTAAAGACTCACCAAACTGAATTACTGAAAATGATGGATTTATAACACAGTATATGTAGCTTCTAGGGGTTGGTTAATTAAATCCCTGGACAAAAATCTTCACCCTTCACTGCATAAAAAAATCTGCGGCAGACTTAATATTTTTTCTTTGGTTTTTAATTTTTGGTTATTTCACCCTTTTGATTTTCTTGAACTTGCACGTCTTTTTTTCTCAAATTTCTTTAATTTAATTTTAGTTTTCACTAGAATTCTGTTTTTCTATGTATATATTTTTTGTTACATTTAATTTTAATTTATGATGGCTACATGCGTGGATGTAACAAAGCAAATAAAATCATGTAAATGTTTGACCACGAGAATCGTACTAAAGGCACTATCAAACGCATAAACTTAGATAAATAAAAAGGCAAAAAAACAAACGAACCTGTTTTGCGTAATTGATGAGTATTGGATGAGCAAGCAGAACACTGGTAATCTCCAAATCAATAAACGGAATTCTCAGAGCGTAATCTGGTTATCTGGTTCGATGAGGACCAAAATGTTTGTGGGAATCTGTGGGAAAACGGTTGATAATCGACTGGAGCTCTGAGCACGATAAATAAATCAGTAATGGATTTATTAGCTCAATTATCCAATAATAAAATGTATCCCAAGTAACCAAATGTAAAGAAAAGGAAACAAATAGTTGGAATTAGAAAAATGGATAACTTTATTATGGACAAAGTGGATTCTTACCAGGCTAGTAGTATGGATGGATGACAAATTCAAAGTGACTTAAAAGTAAGCCGGAAACAGTATCTATGCTCGCAGATGACTTGACATTAGAAAAGATTAGACGGTTTTGCAAAAGAGAGACAGAGAGTTAACTAGATAACTTGCTGCAATTTTCGCCCTCTAGTGTAAATATACAACGTAATAATTAACGATAACGTGACCGGTTTAATGTTAGACGGTTTGACATTAACAATAGCAAAAGGAATTTAAATATCTAAAAGAATTACAAATCATAAGAAAATAACACTCAGAAAATTATGTAAGTTACTATATGTTAGTTGTTTGTATATTTTACAGTAGTTAGTTGTTTTCAACTACAAAGTCAGTTGTTTTTGTATGAAAAATATCAAATAACTATTTCTGTTAGTTATTTTAAGTAGTTTTTTTTTTTGAATAACTAACAAAAAAGTACTGTGATGTAGTAACGATTATATGCAAAAAATAAAAAAATTTGAACAAAAAAAATTTGGAAAAAAATGAGTCTGCTTGCTGGCTGGGTTATAAATTTTGGACCGCTGCACAGTGATTCGTTTCCAATCCAATATTAAGTATTTTTTCTTTACACACTGATATATTATATAGTATTCTGTCAAAATATATTAAAAAGTCAGAAAAAAATTATGCAGTACGTGGGCCGTTTTGCTTTAAAAGTTATCCATGACTTTTACAAAAATCCCCAAAATCACCAAATTTTAATGGCCTTCATAAAAAAAGTTCGTGAATAAAATTTTTTTGTTTTTTATTTTTTTTGTAGCTTTAACTATGTTTTATAAGATCAAAAATTAAAAATAACTAAGTTTTTTTTTTTAAGTTGAAAAAAAAAAATTTTAAAAAATCTAAAATTGGATTATTTTTTTTTTTTTATTATTTTCTTTACTGTAAATAAATTTGAAAAATACATCAACATTTTAGTGTTTTTTTATATAAAGGGATTTATTGTATTGTATACCATACATTTATAGTAAATAATTCTATAAAATAAGTATACAGTGGGCCATTTTTCTTTAAAACCAGTATTTGATTTTCGTTGGTATCCCAAATCAAAACCAAATTTTTTTTTGAGATACATAAAAAAAGTTCGTACTTAAAAATTATTTTTCATTGATTTTTTTAACATCCTGGACTGTTTTCTATACGATCAAATAATAAAAATAACTAAGTTTTTGAAAAAACGAAAAAAAAAAAAATTTTTAAGTACCCAAAAAAAAATTTTTAGTGTTGTTATTAACGGGTTATATACATAGAAATTATGCAAGTATTAAACGAGTTTACTTAAAACTTATTTTGAATAAATTTATTTTCGTAATGCAACAGGAAATAAGTGTTGCGAATGTTTTGTTTTTGCAGTTATTAGGTATTTTTATATTTTTGACTATATTTAAAAAAAGGATATATTAACAGCTTTTTTGTTACCGCAAGTAACTCAACGAAATTTCGCACACTTATTAACGTTATTTGGTCTAATCTATATTTGATAGCAATTGAAAGATTTTTAAAATAGTTACAGCGATTTCAAGAAAAAGGATATATGGCAGCCACGCGAGTCCTTGCTCAGATTAAAATACAAATGTTGTACGAAAATAGTAGATAAGGGTGGTCAAGGGTAGTTAACATGTAAATCAAGCTTTACTGAAAAAGTTTTTTTTTATGATAAAATTTAATTTGTTGATCCTTACATTTTTTGTAAAAAAAGGAACATAAGGGCATTGCCCTACAGATCCAATATTTTTTGTGTGTTAATATTGACACAAACTTTTTCGAACCCAGAATATTTTGAAATTAAAAAAGGCAAATTTGCTCCACCTTAATGTACATAGTTTTTGGATATAGAAATAGGGCTCTTTTGGATGGACCACTTTTATTCAAAAATGTTTAATTATTTGTTATGTTTTTGTATCCAATTTTAGTCTAAAAAAAGTATTTGTTTACTGGGAAATAAGTTTCCAAAAGTCTTTTGGATTTCCCTTTAACACTGTTATACATTCGTTTAAAATTGACACAATTGGGTGTAATTTGTGTGCAATCAATCACGGCATCAAAATTGGGGACAGCTTTATTTATCCAAATGATTTTTCAATATGTTCTTCATACTCTCAATTCAGATACCATCCTCAAGCCGTTTCAATCGCCGACCATACATTACCGTATCGTATTTTTTAGGAGAAAATAACACTCATTTGCTAACAATGACCAGCAACGAAATATTGATTTCGAAGATAAAATATACTGAAATCCATAACACGGTTGGTTTATTATTTTTACTTTTGCCTACATATGTATAAAGTTAACTCATGCACTGTACCGCTCAGTAATACAAATGTTTTACATGATTTAATTTAAAAAAACAAAAAAAAAACTTGTAAAAACACAACTATATCGATATAATAACAAACTACAAACAGTTATTTACATGATTTACATTTGAGCAGCATTGCTACAAAAAGTATTAAAGGGAATACTTTATGTAGTATAACAAAGACAACGTGAAGGACTAATTACTCAACTGGTAATGTAACGCAACTAGGACAAATGAGGGTCCTAATGTATAGATAAGTAAAGCGAAGGTCAATGATTGTTTTGTACAATAAACATATACAATCTACGAGTGACAATGCCTAAAATCAAGTCATTTGTATTTCAAGTAAATACTGATTGTTGCATTAATATTCCAATTATGTAACTTGACAAAATTAAAAACGCCACCAGTTCTAGAATTAAAAAAGAAGACCGAAATGATTGGTGATATAGGGGCTTATATCTTCAGAGTCTAGAGGTATGTCGGTATGTGATGGTCACATAATTTAAATATAATTAAACAAAAATACGTGAATGTCAAATTCGGCTATGTCGAATCTTTTCGTCGGTAAAAGACGTCGATAGATCGAGACCTTAGAACAACAAGGTTCTATTTGCTTAAAGAAATAGGCACAGATAGAACCTTGTTGTCCCAAGGTCGCGAGATGTCGTCAATTGAATGATTCAATATAATTCTTGCATTTAATTTACACAATTTTATTATTTAAAATTTATTTGTATATCCACGCCTAAAAAAGGGTGGGGCAGACCAAAAAAAGATGTCCCTCGGTCCAAATGGAGAACTTTAAACTTCTTCTAACATAAAAATAATAAAAATCGCGTTTGTCAGAGGATGGTGATGTTCTTCAAGAGGGAACTTTTTCCACCCTGGTACGATTATCATACATATTCGAACCAAACTTCAGGCTTCTAGTTCTTTTATTTTGTTCTCTACAGACAGACGGAAGGACAGACACACTGACATTCACAGAATGTCTTAGAACCGACCACTGATAAATAATTTATGGTGTCCTAGGAGAATATTTAGATGCGTTACACACGGAATCACAAAGTGAGTATACTTCATACTGTAGTTGGAGGGTTTAAAAAAGCCGACCGGTCTTAGAATTTTTAAAAAATACTAAAATGGTCAATAACCATAAATTTTATTTTTCCTTTTAGCCTAGAACTGGTGGAGTATTAAACTTTTTCCCATAAACCATAAACTGGAAAAAAAGTTCAACATGACTTACTTTTTTGGAACATTAGTAAAAACGTGGAGATGTTCCCCTGCAGGACATTTCAATACGCATCCTTTTTTTACGTGTTTTCTAAAAAAAAATTTAATAAAACTAGTAAGATAAATTTATTACAAGGGGGTAATTGTGTAATTCGATTCGAAAGAAACTGTTCGAATTCGGAAAATTTTGATCCTTTGTAAAATGTAACTCGCTATGAGAAAAATCTTTTTTTGTTTATTTTTAGAATAAAAGGATAAACAATAATATGCCAAAAGATTTTCGCTCGAATAAAAATTATTTTAGGTACTTTAAATTAGAACCAAAAATTTCGTTCGAATAGCTTCTCTTTTCGAATCGAAATACACAATTACCCCCCAGAATTGTGGAACAATTTAATACTTACGGCATTTTTTTAATTTAGGCCTCTGTTGTGTCTTTCACAACTTTTCAATTCACATGAAAATTTCTGAATCACATGAAATCAAGTTTAGTGTTTTGTTGATCACGTTTTCATTCGAAGTTGAAATCGAATAATTTTAATTTAATAAATTATAAGGAAAAAAGTGCATTCCTTTTACTTTCACAAAACCACAATTATTGCCAAATTTTGCGCTTTATAAGTGTTTTTAGTTATGATTTTAATGGCGCAAATTACTGGAAAAAAGAACGGTATGGAGATACAAATTATTGTTTGTCCCTCTTTTTTTTACGTTTGAACTTTTAGTGTGGCATTACCAGATTTTTTCAATTATTTTTGGTGATGCCAGATCTACAAAACGGTCGATGGACTACTATGTCACTATGGGTACCAATACCTTTTCGATACCAATACCCGTTAATACCAATTCAAATTGAAAACCAATACCAATTAAAAACCAATACCTTTATTTGTGCGATACCAATACCGATAAAAAACCAATACCGATTCCCACTACCAATACCAATTAAAAACCAATACTTTTATTCTTCAAAACCAATACCAATAAAAAACCAATACCAATTCATTTTTTTCTACTTTCGTATCGGTTTTGTTTCGGTTTTTTGTATTCTTATTTTCGTTTGTTTTAATTGTGACGTCAAACATTTTCTTTCCATCACATTATTAGGTTTTACCTGCCTAACGAATTGCAAAAGATGCTGCATCGATCAGTAATCGTTTGCATGCAATGTCACATAACAAAAAGGAGTTAGCTACTTGAATTTTAAAAGCCATAAAAACATAAAACAAATATTTTTTGTCACGGTTTTTATGACCCCTAATAAAAGTAGATCTTAAAAAATTTAGACCTTTTCTGTAATGAAATTTTTTCTTTTGCAAACATTGTTAATATTTGATATATGAACATTGAATGTCACTGCACTCTTCTTTGCGTTAAAAAAAAAAAAAATACTTATGTCCTTTTTTGGAAATTCCAAAATTTTAATCAAGCAGACGTTACAAAATTTTATGTCACAATCCAGAAAAAAAAAAATTTATTGTTATATTAGAGGCACAGTCATATTATATAAGAATTTAAGAACGCATAATGTGCACGCATAATGTGCACGCAAAAAAAACTTGTGTCGGAGTGAGCAAAAATCTGGCATAATTTTACCAAAAATATGCTAAAACTACAACCGACGAAGTAGTTTTCGCAATTTAGCCAAAACGCTTATGTAAAAAATTTTGAAGAAAATGCTAATGCTATTTAAGTAAAAACTTGGTAAAATATGCCAAAAGAGATATGGTGAAATATACCAAAATTATTAGAAAAGATGACTAAAAATAATGCTAAAAATTACTACATTTATGCTAAAATAAATTTTCAATAAATTTTTGTAAAAATTTGTATATTTGTTGAATTTAAAATTTTCACAGAATAAATCCATATTAATATAATAAATGTTGTGTAGGATTTAATTTATCACCGACCAACTGACGCTTTTTGTACAATTTTCTCGAGTGACTGCTGCCTACGCTTCTTCTTGAAGTAAAGGATCCGCTATAGCTTCACGAATTAATTAAAAGCATCCTGTAAAAATAGAAAATTATTACAAAACATAAATTTTTAATTTAAAAAATTGGTAAACCCCATTGGTCTCTTGGTAAGGAGGAACACTTACTTTGTCATTCCATTTGTAACTCATCAAAACAGTTTTTGGACTCCCTTGGCTTTGGGTTTTTAGGTTTTAATTTTATAACTAAAGGCAGGATTGGTGTCCACGCTCTTTATTGTAGTGAAGGATTCCCATAGCTTCAAACATTTATTTAGCAGTACCCTGTAAAAATAGAAAATTATTACCAAACACTAATTTTTAACTAAAAATCTATTAAACCTTATTGGTGTCTTCGGAATGCGGGTATACTCACTTTATCATTCGATTTGTTATTCATCGAAACATACGTCTGGGACTCCATTGGCTTTTCTTAATAAATGGTGTTTTAAGTTATGACAGCAAAATTAACTTTAGCTTTTTTTATCTTACATTTATTTATCTTTTAAAAAACTAATTATTTATATTTATTTATTAATTTATTTAAATTTTATTTATCAATTTCCTTTTTACGTTTTATAACACAAAAAATAATCGAAGCACGCACACAAAAATACAAAATGAATATGGCGGTCTGTATTTGTTTTTTTTTTTTTTTGTTGTTTTCTTTCGATAAATTTTTGTGCAAGTAATTTGCGTTATTGTGCAAGCTACTTGGTTATTTTACATAAAAAATGAATTATGTTACTTTAACATCGACAAGCATAATTTTAGCAAAAATTTGTTAAAAAAAATTTTTTGGTATGAAAAAAGTTTTACCAAGTAGGTTTGCTCAATCTTACACAGATTTTTTTTTGCGTGTGCAGTTCACACTTGCTATTTTTGAAACTTTAAGGGCTACGTGTTTAAAAAATTATTTTTTCTGTATCCATTACGTTTTTATTCTGTTACTGGTGTTTTGTTAAACAACTTGTTTAAGGTCGTAAGTGTGAACCCCATATAAGAAAAAAATTGACCCGTGTAATCGCAATTGGCAAAAGATCTAAAATCGAAAAAAAAAAATATTTATGTATGAAAAGGATGAAGTTCAGGTATATTTTGTTACAAATGTTAAGTCTCATCTTTCTGCAATTAAAAAATATCTCCCCTTGACCACCGGAATTTATATGTATGTGCATTAAATGCAATGTGCATCAGCACAGAAATTGTTTCAAGCAAAAACGAAAAATTTGCATTTTTTTAGTTTAGGATTTTATTTTTTTATTAATTAATATTAATTTTTTTTAGATTTAATTTATTATCAAATTCCACTAATTGAAACATTTTGAAACTATTTATTTTGAAAATAACGAAATAAATTAATAAAATAGCAAATAAATTCAAATATTAAAATTGCATAAAAAGTTGAAATACAGGCTTTTCAGGAATAACGGAACATTAAAATTTTTTTAGAAGAGTTTTGAGATCAGCCGGTGCTAACTTTACTAAAAAGGTACCTTTTTCCAAAAAAAAAAAAATTAATCTTTGTCCAAAATGGGTGAAGCATGTACTATTTAGTAGAGTTGACAAATAGTCGTCTATTTTAAAAACCGGTTTTAGAATACTTCGAAAAACCGCCTTTTAAAAAAATCGGTTTTTCGGTTTTGTAACTAAAAACCGATTTCGAATAATCGGTTTTTCGGTTTTTTTTTAAATTATTTTTTTAATAAAAAAGTTAAACAAAACTATAAAAAATGAAAACAATACTAGCATGTCCGTCTGCATAAAACACGATTCAGTCCAAAATAAAAAAGCTAGACCCCTAAAATGTGGCACAAATATGTCTCATGGTTATAGGCCGGCTACGTTCGTAAATGGACAAAATCGGACCAGGGAGAAAAAAGTTGCCCCTTGAAAAACTTAACCAACCTCCGAAAAATAAAACTATTTAACATGTTTTTTTTGTATTTTTGTAAAACAAAAGAAACATTTTTGTAATTTTACAATTTTTTTTGTTGAAATTTTACAAATTTCCAAGGTTCTTTACAAAAAAAATGTAAATTCACGAGATTTCCTTGTAGTAAGTTTTTCTGCGCCAAAAAAGTTATACATTTACGATTTTTTTTGGTAAAAATCTTATAAAATTACGAAAAATCTCGTAAATTTTACTATGAATTCTCGTTAAATAGGACGTAGCAAAAAAATCTAGTAAAAACACGAAACCGTTAGTTTTATCACGTTAATTAAACGTTAGTTTAGTCACTTATTTATTACCCTAATATAGTACTTATTTTAAATGAAAATCACTCTATAATCACGTGATTTAAATAAAAATCGCTCACGCATGAATCACGTGGTTTTTTGAGTCACGCAATTTACGGGATCACAGACCATCTCTAATTCAAATACATATACAAAAGACAAGTTTCTCTTCATTTGTTTCATCTATAACATCTGTAAATTTTATTAAAAATGAAGTGTCCACCCTGAAATAGTTTCCTTGTAGGTCCGATTTTAAAAACTTTCAAGGCACTTATTTATTACCTTAATATAGGCTTATATTCTGAATTTCAAAAAAATCGGTTAACATTTACGACCTGTAGAGCCTTTTGGCCAAAAAACCTACCATCTTGCCCTAGTGTGCACTGTGGGGCGGACAAAAAAAAATTAATTAATATTAACGACAAAACCTTTTGCATGCAAATACCAAAACCGATATAAGATAAATACCAATACTTATTAAAAACCGATACCGATTCGAGGCTAATACCATATTCGCATTCATTTTTTTAAACATGTTTAACCACTTAAACATGTTTAAATTTAAACTTGTTAAGGTATATAAACATGTTTAAGTGCTTAAACATGTTTAAAAAAATGAATGCGAATTTGGTATAAAACCAATACCAATACCCAATACCTAAATAATTCAAAACCAATACCGAAACCTATACCAATTCAACAAAAAATGAAAACCAATACCTATACCAATACTAATATAATTTTAAAAACCAATACCAATACCAATACTTTTATCGAATTGGTACCCATCCTTGCTTTTTTATGATTTGTTGTGTTTACTTCTTTGATTAACGTCCAAAAAAATAAGTAATTTCAATAAAACAGCTTATTTATCAGTTTGTAATCAAATGTAGCAAGAATTGTGTACGCTACTAGTGATGAGAAGCGCTCACTCAACATGTTGACTGAAATGTCAAAAATCAAATCGTTCAGCATAATGTTGAGTAGCAGCTTTCTCTGCTGAACGTACCCAATGACAACAGCTGTGATTGTTTATGCTGAAATTTCGAACGCGGCAACAAAAACATTTATACAAAAAGAAACATACAAATTTTTTTTGTTTATTTTTAAATTGTGAATGTAAAAAGTTAATTAAAGTTATTTTGTGCAAATTATTAACGAAAAGTGCGCTCACGATATGTAAAGAAAAAATGGTGGCAAATACTTGACGTTTAGTAAAATGGCAAATTTGCCAAATACCCAACTAAAAAAGGCAAATTTAATCGTTATTGTGAAAACCCCAATTGTTAAATAAAAAACACTGCTTTTAATTTTTCAATTTTTCACTCAAATTTTCATTTACAGTCGTAGTTTGGATCGCGTTGATTAAACATCGTTTCGTGCTGGTTTTTGTGTAATGCTGGCTACGTGACTTTTTGAATTTTTTTTGCGCTAGTTCTGCACTCTTCTCACCTTCGCATTTGGGATGGCGTCTCACAACGACTAACGGGACTTCGGTACCGCTACTCGGCCGCGTGCTTTGCTATGCTATTTGCATTTAACCACATTTTTGTGGATAATTTAAACAATTTTACTACTACTGGAGGAGAAAAAACCATTAAACTCATATTACTGGAGGAGAACCATTAAACTCAAACAATATACAACTACTGGAGGAGAATAAACCATTAAACTCAAACAATATACAACTACTGGAGGAGAATAAACCATTAAACTCAAACAATTTACAACTACTAGAGGAGGATAGATCATTAAACCCATATATTATATGGAATGTATAATATTACTGGAGGAGATCCATTCAACTCATATAATTAATATACATGGTTCATAGCCTCCATTGCAAAGGCAATGGATTAACTCTGGATTTATGAACCATTTGTGGGAAACCCTGGTCGTTTTTGCATAGTCATTGACCAACAATTAATAGAGTTAAAAAAAAAAAAAAAAAAATTTTCATTTATTTTCCGATATTTCGGCCAAACATCGTTGACCATCCTCAGGGATTTTAAAAACTTTAAAAAATCAAAGTTTTTTCTGTGAGTTGAAAAAGCTCTTAGCTGGTGTATAAATTAATAAATTAGCTGGTGTGCAAATTAATAAATGTTATATTAAAGAATTAATTCACTTTTTGATTTGATTCGCAAAAAGATTAATTCATATTAATAAATCAGGAATTAATTCTTGATGATTTGATTCAAAAGAATTAATTTCAACTATTTGTTGAAAGAATTAACTAATTTATTGTTTAATTCCTTGTTTAAATAAAGAATTAATTCACTTGATTCAAATCAAAAAAGAATTAATTCACTTGATTCAAATCAATTGATTCAAATCAAAAATGTTTTGATTCAGTTGATTTAAACATTTTTTTCTTAAATCAAAGTATTTACTTTACACACGCACACACATACTATAACATTTATGCTTGTGCGGTAGTAGCAAGCAAAAAGTCAAAGCAACAGAATTTTATGGTGTACATTTTATTGGCAGCGCACAAGCTGATTTTTTTAGCCTATGCCCGCATGCATAGGAATCACAAAAATACAAGACATTGCTTTAATATAACATTTATTAATTTGCACATATATATTAAGGGTGTGATAATGCACGACTTTTCAATATAATGGAAATGTATGTGTATAATAAAAATGTAAATCTTTAATTGTTTTTGTGTTAAATTTAAAGTTATTTTTATGCTGAAGAGCCAAATTCGTTATTCACTAAAGTAGAGATAGGCGCGTGAGTGGATTTTGACTTACACTCACGCAAAAAATAGTCGGATCACTCACGCAATATTCACGTGCGTAATAAAAAACTTACTCACGCGTGACTCACGCCAGATTCAATCACGCTCACGCGTGAGTCAAGCAAAATTTTTTTACCAAAAAAAAAAACTCAAAAAAAATTTTTTTTAAAAAATTGGGCAAATCAAAAAATCTAATCACGTAAACTGTCGTGGCCCATTGTGGCAAAAAAATGCAACTGCAGCCAACTTCAGTTTATCTATATTTTTTTTATTCTCTTAATGTTATCTATTGTGCCTTTTTTCAACAAACAAAGAAATTTTAAAAGCATACTGTTTGCTGACTTTAAGAAGAAAGGTTACACCAATTGAGTAAGATTTATTTAAAAAACATTTGTATTCATTTATTTAATTCATATTTTATTTTATTTCTTATTGTTAGAGAATAAACACCCCAATAAACAATCAATTTCTTAAACCATTAAAATTAAAGGAATTTTGAGTTTTATTCGCTTTTGGGAAAGGTTTGTCAGCATCAGTATCGTTACATCTTTATTCTTCAATTGACTGCAATTGATATAGTTTATTTTGGGAAAGCAGTCAATGTCAATAACGCCGGTGAGAACGAGCAACAGGCAAAATAAGGGAGTTCCACCAGAAAGACTTGGGTTCGAAGAAGATATGAATACGCCACCAGGGAGAGTAGAAAATGGCGCTTCTACAAATCGCGCCACAACAGGTAATAGCGTCGTTAATACAAGCGCATTTGCCGGCACACCAGCCAACACAAGTGCAAATAGCAGCAGCGCAGTCGCCAATGCTGCCGATGGTAAAAATCAACATGGCGCGACAGCAAAGGCACCAACAGATATACAACAGTTGTCATTACAGTTTAATAAAAAAATAGCAGAAATGCAGAGCCAATTTCAAAGGCAACTGCATGAGATGGGCAGAATACAGAACAACAGCAACTTGCAATTACAGTCTACAATCCAATCATTACAGGCCGCAGTGACAGCATTAATACCTACAACAACAGAATTTCATAACAGCGCTGCTACAAACATAGAAAACAGCGATGCTACAAATATAGAAAACAACACTCGTACAAATACAGAAGAATTACAAAATGGTGGCAGCCAGCCACCATCATTTTCACAAGGCTCTTCAAATAGCAATCATTGGGGATATGCTAAGACAATTGATTTGCCAAAATTTTCAGGTAATCCCATTGACTGGCCAATGTTCGAAAGGTCGTACGAGGACACCAACACAGAATTTCGTTACTCTGACACTCGCAACATAATACGTTTACGTGATGCTCTTCATGGTGAGGCCAAAATGGCAGTGGACTCCTTATTACCATATCCAAATAGTGTTACAGAAATAATGAAAACTTTAAAAGAAAATTTTGGTAGGCCTGAACAAATCATAAACAGTCAAATCGTTGAAATTCGCAAACTAGCTGCAATTCCATCTGGTAATGTAAGATTGATTGTGCCATTTGCCAACAGGGTAAAAAATATGACAGCATTTATCAGATATGCAAATGCAAATCATCGTTTGAGTGACACAACGCTATTAAGTGAACTAATAGCTAAATTACCAGTGGAAAAGCAGCTTGACTGGGCCGAATATAAGGAAAACCTAAATGGGTATGCAAATATAGAAAATTTTAGTAATTTTTTGGACATTGTAGCAAGAAGAGCAAATTCTGTTGCCGACTCTTTACCTAATACAGCTGTACCACTAAGAGATTATAGAAGCAATGATACTGGTCATAATGGTAATAAAAATGCAGCACCAAGAAGACGTGTTTTGTTAGCAGCATCCTGTGAGAAGTGTTTGGTATGTAGTGATAATTGTGTTAAATTTTCTACTTGCCCAGTTTTCGAAAAAATGACAAATAATGAACGATGGGCTAAAGTAAAAGAAATCAGAGTGTGCTTTTCGTGTTTAAAAAAAGGGCATTCAATAGCCAAATGCAACGTTAAACGAAAATGCGGTATAGATGGATGTGAAAAAGTGCACAACAGATTGCTTCATAAAAAAGAAAAGCCCAATCAACAGCCGCCGCCACAACAGCATCAACAGCCGCCGCCACAACAGCATCAACAGCCGCCGCCACAACAGCAGCCACAACAACAACCAGGTCAAGTGGAACAGTTTTATAGTGCAGACGCAAATAGAGAAAACGCTGATGTTTTATTTCAAGTGATGCCAGTGACAGTAACAGCCGGCGATATAAAAGTGCAAACATATGGTTTCGTTGATCAAGGTGCATCCCACTCAATGATAGAATGGGACTTAGCCGACAAATTAGGACTTACAGGTAGAAGGGACACATTATCACTACAGTGGCTAGGAAGTGTAACTTCAACAAATCCTACAAAATTGGTAAGCTTTACAATTATGGGAAATGATAATTTTTGCAAGCCATTTGAAATGTCAAATGTATACACGGTACGTAACATGAATTTACCCATACAGTCTCTTAATATTAAAACTTTACCAAATGATACAAGAAAACATTTTGAAGATTTACATTTTGTCAGCTATAGAGACGCAAAGCCACAAATTGTCATTGGTCTTGATTACGCACACCTCACTGCCGCTATAGAAACGCCGACAATAACAACAAACACAGGACCGGTAGTTACAAAAACACAGCTGGGCTGGCTGGTGCATGGTCGTATTAATTATTTTGGATTTTCTGCAAAACATCGTGTTTTGTTTACGAAAAAGAGTGAAAAGGAGAGATTAGATAATTTAGAAAATCTCGTAAAAGAATATTTCACAAACGAAAATTTTGGTATTGAAACATCAACACAAGAGGTATTGTCAAATGATGATCAACATGCAATCAAAATAATGGAAACAACAACACGGCGCGTGGGAGAACGTTACGAGGTTGGTATGCTTTGGGCACCTAAATTTAAATCATTCCCAGAAAGTTATAATGCAGCAAAACGTCGTTTAGAAACGCTGGAAAAGCAAATGGTACGGGACAACGAACTAGCCGACGAATACCGTACGAAAATCAATGATTATTTGGAGAAGGGCTATGCACGTAAGTTAAGTATAGATGAAGCTACCGTAATGTCCCCAAAATTATTTTATTTGCCACACTTTGCGGTCCGTAATCCAAACAAAAATGGTATACGCATTGTGTTCGATGCTGCGGCAGAAATAAATGGTATGTCGCTTAATAAAGCCTTAGTATCGGGACCGGATATAAATCAGCCACTTTTAAAAATTTTGTTTAAATTTCGCCAGTCACCTATAGCAGTGTGTGGTGACATACGCGAAATGTTTCTTCAAGTCGCAATAAGAAAAGAGGACCAAGATTGTCAACGATTTCTTTGGCGTTCTGGCGATTTAATTGAAACGTACGTTATGATGAGGATGACATTCGGTGCAACTTGCTCACCCACACTTGCTCAACACATTAAGAATGTCAACGCACAGCAATTCAGCGATAAGTGGCCGCGTGCAGTTGAAGGCGTTATAGAACGTCATTATGTTGACGACTATGTTGACTGTTTTGAGAGTGAAGAAGAAGCATGTGTTGTTGTACCACAGGTGATTGCCATACAAAAGAAAGCTGGTTTTGACTTAAGAAACATCGTATCAAATTCGGAAAAAGTACTACAACAAATTGGGTGCAGTATGGTAAAAAACAATGATAGTGCCATAAATGTTGAATGTGAAAAAATAGAGCGCATACTGGGAATGCATTGGTCAACTTTAACAGATAATTTGTTTTTTGTATTTAAATTTCAAAAGGTATCAAAAGATATTTTGAATGGACAACGTAAGCCTTCAAAAAGAGAAATCTTAAGCCTTAATATGTCAATTTTTGATCCATTTGGTATTCTCAGCAACTTTTTAATTTCATCTAAAGTTATTTTACAGAAATTATGGACGCTTGGACTTGGCTGGGATGAAGAAGTACCAGACTCAATTTACAAAGAATGGTCATCATGGCTGACTGAATTGCCAAGGGTAGAAGAGGTAAAGGTACCGCGCTGTTATCATTCAAAATTTATGGCATCGGATTCTATTGATTTACACATCTTTGCTGACGCCAGCGAGAGCGCATTGGCCGTAGTTGCCTACTGGCGAATTATTAATAATGGCGTCGTTAGTATCCATTTCATAGCAGCAAAAACAAAGTGTTCACCCATGCGATACCAATCCATACCGCGTTTGGAACTTCAAGCTGCAGTCATGGCAGTCCGATTGAAAAATACAATTATTAGTAGCCATACGGTTTCAATTAAAAACATCCACTATTGGAGCGATTCAACAACAGTTATAAATTGGATACGATCGGATACCCGGCGCTACAAGCAATTTGTTGCAAACAGAATAACAGAAATTTTAGAAAATAGTAATGTGTCTGAATGGAGATGGTTACCATCTGAACAAAATGTTGCTGATGAGGGCACGCGCCCAAAATTTCCACCCTGTTTTCAGCCGAATGGTCGATGGACACGAGGACCAGATTTTTTGTTGAAAAATTGTGAGCGATGGCCAATGCAACCACACAATTACAACAAACAAGAAGATACTACAGAATTGCGATCAAAGCATCATATTCTTTTGGCAGAAAGCGTAAGATTTTTAAAAATTGATTTTAAAAGATTTTCGAATTATTCCAGACTGAGACGAAGTGTAGCTTGGATTCTGCGTTTCATCAACAATTGCAAAGCAAGCAAAGCAAAGGAACCGATAATGAAAGAGTGTTTAACAGCAGAAGAAGAACAAAAAGCTGAACGAATTCTTTGTCGATTGGTGCAAGAGGAAGCATTTTCTTGTGAGTATGCGAATTTATCAAAAAACAACCCAATAGCAAAAGACAGCTGTTTGCGTCAACTCAATCCTTATATCGATGAGCATGGTGTGATGCGACTCAGTGGTCGCATTGAAAACGCGCCGTCGGTTTCGGTTGCCACAAAAAGGCCCATATTGCTTCCTAAGAACCACCCATTTACAACATTACTGCTGTTTTGGTATCATTGCAAATGGCGCCACATAAACCTTATGCTTATTGTCAACGAGGTCAGACAAAAGTTTTGGATACCGTCGTTACCCGCTTTGATGAAAAGAGTTGCAGCAAAATGTAATTATTGCCGAATAAGAAATGCAAAACCAACGCAGCCAATAATGGGATTGTTGCCAGCTGACAGGCTTACGCCTTACGTACGCCCGTTCACTTATAGTGGGCTAGATTTTTTTGGTCCAGTTGCTGTTTCTGTTCGTCGTCAACGTGAAAAACGTTGGGTTGCCCTATTTACATGCCTTACAACCCGCGCAATACATTTGGAGATCGCTACAGATTTGTCTTCGGATGCCTGTTTAATCTGTATACGTAATTTTGTGAACCGTCGTGGTGTGCCGCTGCAAATACGCAGCGATAACGGGACAAATTTTGTTGGCCTACAAAAGGAGCTTAGAGGAGAATTAAATTTTGTCGATCATGAAGCCATTCAATCAAATTTGTCACCTTTGGGAATAAAATGGAAATTTAATTGCCCGTCAAACCCAAGTGCTGGTGGAGTGTGGGAGCGATTAGTGCAATCGGTTAAGAAGGTGTTGTATATAATTCTTAAGGAAACAGCTCCAAGAGTGGAAACTCTAAACAGTTTTCTCATCGAAGCCGAAAATATAGTGAATTCCCGCCCTCTTACTCATATTCCAGTAACGCCAGATGAAGCCGAACCTCTCACTCCGAACCACTTTTTGCTTAACACAACAAACTCTACGCAAACACCGGCGCCCTATGATCCCAAGTTGCTTTGTATGCGAAAACAGTGGCGTATAGCGCAAACATTGAAAAATGGATTTTGGAAGCAGTGGTTACTCGAATATTTGCCCGATTTAACTCGACGTACAAAATGGTGTCAACATACAAAGGCGCCATCTGTTGGTGATTTGGTGTTGCTGTGTGACACGGATTCCCCTCGCTCGCAATGGAAGCGTGGTAGAATCAAAAAACTTTATTTTGGAAAAGATAACGTTGCTCGTTTTGCCGATGTTGAGACTTCACAAAATGTTACTAGAAGACCAATATCGAAGATGGCCATTTTAGATGTCATCGAAGCGTGATGAGGTGAATCTCGAGCCTTCATCGATTCACGGAGCCGGGGATGTCGTGGCCCATTGTGGCAAAAAAATGCAACTGCAGCCAACTTCAGTTTATCTATATTTTTTTTATTCTCTTAATGTTATCTATTGTGCCTTTTTTCAACAAACAAAGAAATTTTAAAAGCATACTGTTTGCTGACTTTAAGAAGAAAGGTTACACCAATTGAGTAAGATTTATTTAAAAAACATTTGTATTCATTTATTTAATTCATATTTTATTTCTTAAGTGCGTATGATACTTGCTTGTTTCAAGTTACTTGTTGCTGCATTTATTAGGGTTTTTCTATAAAAATTTCGATAACTTAAACTAAAAATTTTGAATTTATCGAAATTCCCATAGAAAAACCCTAATAAATGCAGCAACAAGTAACTTGAAACAAGCAAGTATCATAAAGGCATTATTGTTAGAGAATAAACACCCCAATAAACAATCAATTTCTTAAACCATTAAAATTAAAGGAATTTTGAGTTTTATTCGCTTTTGGGAAAGGTTTGTCAGCATCAGTATCGTTACATAAACTCACGCAAAAAATAAATGACTCACTCACTAATCACTCACTCAGTCTTTTTTCAAATCACGCTCACTCACAATCACGTGATTGAAATGAAAATCACTCACACTCACGAGTGATTCACGTGAATCACGCAAACCACGTGACCAGCGCCCATCTCTAGACTAAAGGTACACATTTAATAATACTGTACAATTTGGAGTGTTGTTTATTGATGGCGTGTGTTTAAAATTGACGATATTCCAATGAATTTAACGCAATCAGACATGATAAGATTTTTATAATGTGCATTTTTAGTGTTTGATTTAAGTGAAAAAAGTTTAAATCAAGTTGATTCTAATCAAAAGTGATTTGAATCAGTTGATTTAAATCAAAAGTGATTTGAATCAGTTGATTCAAATCAAAATGAATTAATTCAATTTAATAAAATCAAAGAATTAAATCTTTGCAATAAAATTAAGTGAATTAAAAAATGAATTAATTCTTTTCGATTTATAGAAGCAGGGAATTAATTCAATTATTTTAAATCAGATTTAAGAAATTGAATTATAGTGCGTTTACACTGGTCCTCTAAGCTAGCTTAAAGTAGATTGTGGCTCCAATCTAGTTTCAATCTATTAGATTGCCCATACAAATTTATTTTTTTCAATCTAGTAGTTTAGACTCTAATCGGCAAACGCAATCTGGTAAAGTTAGATACAACTCTGTATTTCTATTATTTGTATTTTCCAACACTGAAAAATACAGACACAAAGCCTGCCGTTTTGATGACGCCGCCAAGTATGTGTATGCCGCCGTCATTGTTATTTGTAAACGCCGTCACTGTCCTTGTTAATCATACGACGACTTATTACCGTCGCTGTCTTTTGACGCAGTCACACACATTTATTACCAACTTGTTGTTATAAATGCCAATCCTAATCTTCTCAAATGTAAAAAATGCCAATGTAAACGGTACAGATTGCAAAGTAGATTAAAATCGCAATTTACTAGATTAGAAATCCACTGTAAACGCACTATTAGGGAATTAAATCTTCAAAGGTCTGGTGTATAGTTAAAATTAACTGCGAACACCCTTTTAGATTGTATCAAATAAATACAATTTTGGGAATAAATCCCCAAGTCTGGCAGCCCTGATAATACGCAACAAAATTTACTTTTTTTAGAGATGGTATTTTACAATGCTAGAGGTGGCATATTTTCGATTTTTCTAAACGAAAGATTACCTGGCAACGCTAAAGTGCATTGTAAACAAAATTGTAATTGTAGTTTTCAGCTGATAAAAAAAAAGTGAATTTAAGCAAAACTATTTAATTATGTCCTCATCATTTGAAAATATGTGTCGTACTTGTATGTTAAATGAATCCAAACAAGAAATAATTAACACAACCAAAGTTGAAATGGAATCAATTTTCACCATACTTGAAGATTTTAAAGAAAAACTTTGTCTATTGGATTTACTGAAAACTTCTGCTCCTCAATTAAAAATTGAGGAAAATGATCTGTTGCCGAAAATTATATGCTTGGATTGTTCAGTAAAAATCAAAAAAATCTATAAATTTCAACAAAGTTGTTTGAACGTTGAACGAGAATTCTACAAAATGCTAAAGCAAAATGATTCCAAAGATCCATTTGAAGATAATGATGTGACAGATATTTTTAAAACAGAATTTTGTGATAATTTAGAAGAAGATTCTTTGCCATTTGGTGTTGATACAATAGTAAATGATGATATTAAAACGGAGTCGTCTAGAAAAGAAGAATTCTTAGAAAATTGCAGTGATTTAAGTTTGGACAAAAAAAGTGACAGTGATTGGGAAGAAAAACAAATACAAAGGTAATTTTAAATAGGAACTTGTTAAGTTGGCGGCCTTGACCCAAAGATACAAATTTGTGGGTTGGTAGAGGTGTCAAATATAGATCGAGTGGTACGAATTTCAAGGAGCGAAGGGGCGGGGCTTCAAAATTTAAAACTTGTTAATTTGGACAAGATTAGTAGAATTTGAAAGCTTATAAAAATACCTTTAAATATTGCCAGTTTAATCAACACCTTAATGTGGCATTCACACGTGCAACCTTAAACATTAGGGAATCGTGGTGGTTTGAGGGAAACAACTTTAGGGGAATCACAATGGGCCTTAAGGCCTCCGAGTGAATTCGCCAAATTGGCGGACGCTCATCCAACCTAACCTACATATTAGAGGGTGTAAAAGATTCGGCACAGCTAAATATAACACGGATTTTTAAAAGCATAGTGTGGTCACTTTAATCGATATTTGTTTAAAAAAAGGTCTTAGAATCGGCGATTTTTTCTATAAAAACACTGGGTAGGAGTCATATTTTTTTGTACAGAAAAATGTTTCAGAATCTAATAATTTTGTTGTTAAAAAAAGCCTGACGATCTGTAAATTTTAAAGAATCTGAAAATCATTCTTAAAAAAAAAATTCACAGAAATTACGGGAACTCATTAAGAATACCGAACTTGCTAAAAATTAAAAAAAAAAATGTGACCTTGACCTCTAAAAGTCGAGTGTGGTGTTCAAACCGTGGGGAGGTAGCCCGTTTGGGAGGGGCAGGGGTTTAAATTTAAAGTGGTTTTTCTTAAATATTTCAAAAACTAATTATCCGATCAAGACAGTTATGGTATTATTAGAAATGGTAATTAAAAAACGGCGCTGTAAGTCTAAAACTTACTGAGATATTAAGGGTCAAAGTTTTTTTTTTTAAACTTTTTTCAGGTTTTTTGTTAATAAAATTATAAAATTTTAAAATTATAAAATTTTTTTCTGCTTAGGGATTACAAACTCCATAAATTAGTTTAGCGGCTTCGCTAAATAAAGTTTTTTTTTGTTTATCAAGCCTTTTGCCCGGTTAAAGTGTTTTTATACCCTCCACTCTAGTGATAGAGGCTATATATAAGTTTGTCATTCCGTTTGTAACTCATCGAAATATCGGTCTGGGACCCCATAAAGTGTATATATTCACGATCCCCGATCGATTTTAAGACATTCTAGCGATGTCCGTCTGTCTGTGGAAATGGTGATCACGGCCAAAATATTACACGGAGATGACTGAAACTTAACATATTTATTAGAAGTTCTCCTGAGAAGTTTGGTATTGCATTTGAGCGTTATCGGTTCAGCGGTTCAAAAGTTATGAACGAAAATGTAAGGACACCTCAAAAATTTTAGTACATACAACATAACCTAAAAATAAAAAATGCTTTAATTCGGCTGTTTTTTGACTTATGTGAACATAATTGAACACCAATTGGTATTTAAACAAGTACCAACATATTTTTAGACAAAAAAAGAAAAAAATCGCGGGTTTTTTTTTACCAAATTTTTATTTCGCGGAAATTTTTTTACACAAAAATTTTTTTTTTTTCAAAAGTGATTTTCTTTAAATAAAGTTTTTGCAATAATCTTTTAGAAATTGTGGAGGATATCACTACATTCGGCAAGGCCGAATTTAACTTTTTTACTTGTTTTTTTTACTTTTTTCAGGTTTTTTGTTAAAATTGTATTGATTTGTAGAAACATACAGACATCTGACAAACTACTGATCGGATTTTAAAATTTTTTCTGCGTAGCCGGCCTTTGACCGGGCTTAGGGATTACAAACTCCATAAATAAGTTTAGCGGCTTCGCTAAATAACGTTTTTTTGTATATCAAGCCTTTTACCCGGTTAAAATCACTTTATGGGGGTTGTCATGTTATACATTGTTGGAAAGGTCTTTAATTCACCTTTTTAATGATACCACAATCGTCTCGATCGGACTAGTAGTTTGTCAGATATCTGTATGTTACCACAAATCAATAAAATGCTAACAAAAATCCTGAAAAAAGTTACCCAGCAAAACTTGCATGACTTCCAGAACTAGTGCTGGAGTACTTCTTTTTTGCTCGACTAGTTATCTATCTCGCTCTCAGAGTCATGAAATTGTCACCCTCAGAACTAGTTCTAGGAACAATCACCCCTCCCATGGAACGGTTCCATCACTACTTCTAGAACCAGTTCTTTATCCCATTCTTTAACCCATGATTTTTCTTTTAAATTGTCACTACAGGAAGAAGTTCCAAGAAGCTATTGTGGCACTAGTTCTCTATCTCGTTCTCAGAGTCATGATTTTTGTTTAAAATTGTCACCATTAGAACTAGTTCTAGGAAAGTAGTCTAGGAACCCATGTGTGGAACGGTATTTTAGGTCATTCTAGAACCAATTCTTAACCCATTCTTTAACCCATGATTTTTGTTTGAAATTGTCACCATCAGAACTAGTTCTAGGGAAACAGTCTAGGAACATTTTGTACATTTTTTTTTTGCAAAAAAAAAAACATTTTTGAATTATTTTTTGTTGAAAATATCAAAAACTTAAATATTTAAAGACTATGCAAGAGTCAATTTTTTTTGACGTTTAAAGGTGGTGTTAGTTTTACAAATGGTATCTGGGAAAGCTGGAAATGTTGTTTACCTTTTATTTTTCGTTTAATTTTGCTGGTTGTTTTGATTTAATTATATTCATTTCTTTTTTTTATTATGTATTTTTTATTTTCAAGTGACACAACAATAATTTTCATACATAAATTTAAAATTTTTTAATGTTTATTTTTCGTTATTCCCAAATACTTTCCAAAAAAAGATTGCCATCTGTAGATAACGACTTCGTTATTACTGACACTACTATTCATGAGTTACCCTACATGAGGGTATTCCATGAATACACGTTAAATAAAAATCTTATGAAATTACAAATAAATTTGGTTGTGTAATTATTTTGGAAACATGATGGCTTAATTTGTGTTACGTGCGATAGAGGGGTAGGTAAGATATAGTTGGATGCGTTTTTGGGACAATTCCAATAATTAGCAAAGGGATTGTCATGGTAAAATCCTTTAGATTTTATGCGGGTGGGATGCCAATGTTGGCCATTTACAGCCAGGTCGACAGTATAAGGGTATCATCGGGTTGTGACATTGTGGTAAAAATTTCATAGTTTTTTTGTACACTGGTTCCATTTTTTTTTATATATTTTTTTTATTATTAATTATTTTGTTATTCAATTTACTTCGGGTCTGATCCTTCAATTTCTCTCAGTGTGTAAAGTCACCTTCAGACTGGTGTGATTTTTTTTGTCGTTGTCGACCACTCTGCTAGAGGCAAGAACCGCGACCAGCTGACGAGCTAAGCCGGATGGCGCGAGCACACCAGCATAGCCGACTTGCAGAGTTAACCTTTCATTTTATTTACTTCAATCAGACAGACGCGACGACAAATTGAACTTCTCCTGAGATAAGAATGTTGCATTTGCTTATCAAAAGTACAAAAACCCCTGCAAAAAATGCGTTTTTTTAGGTTGGTTTAGTTCTCCAAGGGGGAACTTTTTTCCCCTTGGTCCGATTTTGCCCATTTCCGAATTTAACCTGCCTAGGAATATAAGACATATTCGTGCTAAACTTCAGAAGTCTAGCTCTTTTATTTTGAACTGTATCGTGTCCTCTACAGACGGACGGACGGACATCGCTAGAATGTCTTCGAATCGATCACTGATCAATAATATATATGGGGCATTCAAAGACAAATCACTCACTTTTAGACCCGACCCCTTTCGATTTATTTTATTTTTGGATATGTTTTAGTACTTTTTAAATGCAACTTGGACACCCGTGTAAAAATTATTAGATATAATAAGATCTAATTATATATGATTATATCTTGTCTTATGTGACACCATATCAAATTATATATAGCGAGATATATTATATCTGAACCTATATGTAAAGATATCTCGTAACATATGTGGTTATATCTTCTACAATATCTGGCATCTGTATTAAGATGTGATCAGATCTGATGTTATATCTGGAATTTTTAAAACAAAATATAAAAATCAATAAATAAAAGTTTTTAAGTTAAATTGAAAACCCCTAATTCGATATCATGTTAATTTTTGCAATTATCGAAATTTTTCGTTTTTTATATTTGTCTTTGTTATTTTCAATTTTAAAACAAAAAAAAAAAAATCAAAACAGAAAAGAAAAATAAAAAAATTTAAATTTGAAATTTCTTTCAAACAAATAATAGAATATTTTGTTTATACATATGAATTATATTTTATCGTTCGTTTTTTGCTCAAAACTTTTATTAAATCTCAAAACTTCTATTAAATGCATAATTTATTGTGTGGATGTCGTTGCAGTTTCACAGGAACGTGAAAGATAATGTCCTGAGATTTTACCAGCTGAAATTTGGAAAAGACGCGGAGAGAAGATCAATTACTGTTTTGTTTCCAATAAACGTTACAATCATGATTGATTGGAAGTTAAAATTTTTATTGCTGCCCAAAATTTTAGACGGATGATGTAAAATTTAGTGTCATGGCATGAATATTAATGGAATTCACGTCAGAAATTTTAGTCTTGCAAAATTGCGCAATGTCAAAATTGCAACTTTTTTTGCTTGTTTCTTTGTGAATAAAAGCAATTGTATTAATATTAAAATAAATTGCAAATCTTTTCTTGCAACTATACATCATATAAAAGGTAATAGAAAAATAAAAATTTTATTAAAAATTTTTTTTAAAAAAAAAGTTGCAATATTGCACTGTTGCAAGGGTCAAAAAATTCTGAAGTGAATACCCTGATTATTCTGATTTTTTAACTTCAATTCTTTATAACGTTTTTTTAACATCACCTTATAAAATATCGCGGATTTTAGATGCAAAAGAGTAACTCTATGAAAACATTTGAACACAATATGACGTTATATGTGTGTGGAATATTGGAAACATAAAATATATTCTAGGCATATGTATGAAATTCTCTTTTAATATTAATGATTTTCTTTCGCAATTTGTTCTAATTACCCTCGGTTATTATTTATATCAAAGTAAATAAAAATGCATCTAAAATCAGCAATATTTTTTCTTTTTTTAATTAAACAGTTCACGCGAAAAAGGGCGAATTTTTACCAAAATTTTACAGAGGATTGTAAAGCTGTGCTAAAAAAGCAATTGTGCAATATGATCTATTTGCCCCTCTTCGCGTCAACTGTTTTATTGTTAAATGTTTTGTTATTTTTATAATTAGGTTATACTTCATGAATTTTGTATTTTTTATGTAAAAAAATAATTATACCTACATATTTACATTAATTTTTTAATGTTGACATTTGCTTATTTTGGTTTAATTTTTTTAAATCAATAAAAGTTAATTAAAAAACTGTTTTTTAAATTTTATTAAGTAACATTTAAAACAAATTTAGGGGTTAAATAAAAAAAAAAAATTCTAAAAATCCAAAATCAAGAGATATAGACTTATATCAGTTCTGATACAATTAGATATAATTTGATCCGAGATTTGTCCCCATTTTTCGGATCTAACATATCTGTTTAGATATAAACTATCAGATATAATTAGATATGGCATCACATATATTTGGATCTGGTACCATATCATTTTTTTTACACGGGCACCAATTTTCAGCCTATTATTGTAAGATGGTGTTGAGTAATCAATTTTTCAAAATGGCGATTTTCTCAAAAAAAATAAGAAATTGAAATTTTTAATTAATTTTGACCATTAAAACATATAGATATTTTAAAAAAAGTTGGACAACGTTTTGTTGGTATTTAAATGTAGTTTTAGAAAAAAAATATGAAAAAATTATTTGAAGTAATTATTACTTATTTTTTGACGTTTAAAAATTAAAATCGACTTTTTGAAAAAGTCCGAAACCTTTGATTTTTTTTGTAAAAAACTATAAAAATTCTATTCTAAATTACGCAACTTTTAAGCCATAATTCGAAATGTGATCACAATTCTTTCTATTTTTTTTTTTAAATTTTAAAAATTGCACCTTTTATTTTTTGGCTCTGATTTATTTTATATGGTGCTCCAAAAAAATAAATTGGTGGATATTGACCCTAACTTACCCTAGATATGTATGTTAATTTCGAGGTAAAAATACGTCTCACAAAAATTTAGAACGATCGGGAATGGGTAAGGCGTTTAGCATGGTCCTTGAATTTTAAAAAACGGATTACAAGGAAAAATATGATTTTTTTTCTGTTTTCGCAGTATTTTTGGTATTTTAAGTTAAGTTAAAAATCGGATTGTATTGCTTAATCAAGTCTGCCACACGTTAGCGTCCAACCTGAATCAAATTGCGTCGCGTAAGGCGTAACGCCCAATAATTTTTCGTTTCTAATATTTAAATGTGACGTACCTAAATCAAACGGACGTAAAAATTTAAAATTTGATGTGTCTGTTTTTGTTTTTTTTACGTCTTGCGCGACGCAATTTGATTCAGGTTCGACCCTTAGACGCAAAAACTTAAATATATAAAGACTATGCAAGACTCAATTCTTTTTGACGTTTAAAGTTGGTGTTAGTTTTACAAATGGTATCTGGGAAAGCTGGAAATTTTGTTTACCTTTTATTTTGCTGGTTGTTTTGATTTAATTATCCCAGCAAAACTTTTCGGAGTCATTCAAAAATAACTAGTTCTACAAGTACTTCAAAGCTTGTCATGAAAGGTTCTCAAAGAGCATCCTGGAACTAGTGATGTCACAACTAGTTCTAGAAATGATCCAAAAGGGTAATATTTTGATTCCAAAGAGCTTTTTTGGGGTAGTTTGGGAACTAGTGATTTGGAAGTAGTCGTACATGACTTCTGCACCACTTCCATGAAACAAATACTGGTTCTCAAATAACATCTTAGAAGCTGTTTCAAAAACTTATATTTTTTTTCAAAAAAGAAAAATATATATATTTGATTACGCATTTCTCTGTTGCATCTTCTATTTGGAAAAAGTCAAACCTTTTGAAATATGTACAGAGGGGCTAAAAATATTATTAAGTATTGGGTAATTTGTTTGGTATTATTTAGTATTGGGGCATTATTGCAAATAGGTTTTTATAGATCCATTCAATTACCTTATTACAATCTGCAATAAATTACTTTATTTACTACAGCTGGAATTTTTTATTACAAAAAGTAAACAAAACTTTCCAATTGTAGCAAAAATAGTAAGCAATTTGAGTAATCCAACTAAGCATACACGCAAAAAAAAAAATCTGTGTAAGATTGAGCAATCCTACTTGGTAAAACTTTTTTCATACCAAAAAAAAATTTTTACCAAATTTTTGCTAATATTATGCTTGTCGATGTTAAAGTAACATAATTCATTTTTTATGTAAAATAACCAAGTAGCTTGCACAATAACGCAAATTACCTGCACAAAAATTTATCGAAAGAAAACAACAAAAAAACAAATACAGACCGCCATTTTCATTTTTTTTGTGTGCGTTGTTTGTTTATTTTTTGTGTTATTAAAACGTAAAAAGGAAATTGATAAATAAAATAAAAATAAATTAATAAATAAAAATAAATAATTAGTTTTCTAAAAGATAAATAAATGTAAGATAAAAGAATGTTAAAGTTAATTTTGCTTTCATCACTTAAAACACCATTCATTAAGAAAAACCAATGGAGTCCCAGACGTATGTTTCGATGAATAACAAATGGAATGATAAAGTGAGTATACCCGCATTCCGAAGACACCAATAAGGTTTAATAGATTTTTAGTTAAAAATTAGTGTTTGGTAATAATTTTCTATTTTTACAGGGTACTGCTAAATAAATTTTTGAAGCTATGGCGAATCCTTCACTACAATAAAGAGCGTGGACACCAATCCTGCCTTTAGGTATAAAATTAAAACCTAAAAACCCAAAGCCAAGGGAGTCCATACCTGTTTTGAGTTACAAATGGAATGACAAAGTAAGTGTTCCTCCTTACCAAGAGACCAATGGGGTTTACCAATTTTTTAAATTAAAAATTTATGTTTTGTAATAATTTTCTATTTTTTCAGGATGCTTTTAAATAAATTCGTGAAGCTATAGCGGATCCTTTACTTCAAGAAGAAGCGTAGGCAGCAGTCACTGGAGAAAATTGTACATAAAGAGTCAGTTGGTCGGTGGTAAATTAAATCCTACACAACATTTATTACATTAATATGGATTTATTCTGTGAAAATTTTAAATTCAACAAATATACAAATTTTTACAAAAATTTATTGAAAATTTATTTTAGCATAAATGTGGTAATTTTTAGCATTATTTTTAGTCATCTTTTCTAATAATTTTGGAATATTTCACCATATCTCTTTTGGTATATTTTACCAAGTTTTTACTTAAATAGCATTAGCATTTTCTTCAAAATTTTTTACATAAGTGTTTTGGCTAAATTACGAAAACTACTTCGTCGGTTGTAGTTTTAGCATATTTTTGGTAAAATTATGCCAGATTTTTGCTCACTCCGACACAAGTTTTTTTTTGCGTGTATAATCGTATATTTTTTGGTCCCTACAATATTTTTTTTTTTCAAAAATCCCTTATTCTCCTTCTAGATAATTTCTAATTGCATTAAGGACTAAAAAAACAAAAAATATTACTAATTTTTGTTCAGTAAAGTGCTGATATTGCGTTATATTTAAAACAAAAAATAATTCAAAAATGTTTTTTTTTTTGCAAAAAAAAATGTACAAAATGTTCCTAGACTGCTTCCCTAGAACTAGTTCTGATGGTGACAATTTCAAACAAAAATCATGGGTTAAAGAATGGGATAAAGAATTGGTTCTAGAATGACTTAAAGAACCGTTCCATACATGGGTTCCTAGACTACTTTCCTAGAACTAGTTCTGATGGTGACAATTTCAAACAAAAATCATGACTCTGAGAACGAGATAGAGAACTAGTGCCACAATAGCTTCTTGGAAGTAGTTCCTGTCGTGACAATTTCAAAGAAAAATCATGGGTTAAAGAATGGGATAAAGAACTGGTTCTAGAAGTAGTGATGGAACCGTTCCATAGGAGGGGTGATTGTTCCTAGACTACTTCCCTAGAAGTAGTTCTGAGGGTGACAATTTCAAACAAAAATCATGACTCTGAGAACGAGATAGAGAACTAGTCGAGCAAAAAAGAAGTACTCCAGCACTAGTTCTGGAAGTCATGCAAGTTTTGCTGGGTATATTCATTTCGTTTTTTTATACCCTACACCACACTGTGGTACAGGGTATAATGAGTTT
The DNA here is from genome assembly GCA_963921195.1 of Pegoplata infirma. NCBI lineage: Eukaryota > Metazoa > Arthropoda > Insecta > Diptera > Anthomyiidae > Pegoplata > Pegoplata infirma. The sequence goes on along the minus strand of OY992540.1, from coordinate 189,295,171 downwards.
GTGCTGATGTTTGTAACTTCCCGAAATATTGGTCCTAGACCCACCATTAAGTATACCAATCGGCTCAGAATCACTTTTTGAGTCGATTTAGCGATGTCCGTCCGTCCGTCCGTCTGTCCGTCCGTCCGTCCGTCCGTCCGTCCGTCCGTCCGTCCGTCTGTCTGTCTGTCCATGTAAACGGTGTAAACACGATACAGGTCGCAATTTTTGATCAATTGACTTGAAATTTGAAACTTAAGTCTCTCTTGGCCCAAGGACGAAGCCTATTGAAATTGGAAAAAATCGGTCCATATTTAGACCTAGCCCCCATACAAAGGTCATCTTTAGTTTTGGCTCAAATGGCTCTAATAACCGTATTATTGAAGGTATCGCTTTGAAATTTGGAAGGTAAACATGTTTTGTCTTCACATATCATCATTTTGAATTTCAAAGAAATCGGGCCAGTTCTTCTTGTAGCCCCCATACAAACCACCTTCCCGATTTTCACATAAATGTCTCAAATTTCATGAAAATAAAAAATATTTAATTAAAATTTTGTTTGTGTATGTTTAATGCGTACTTAAATAACCTTATCAAACCTGATAATCATCGGACCAGTTTTGGACTCAGGCCCCTTGTGAAAATTTCGCCCGATATTCAGTTAAAGCGGTTTATTGTCAACAAATAGAAGCCTATTTCACTCAAATTTGATTTGTGAGTGTTTTCTACACTTATTAAAGGTTTTACAACATATAGATCTAATCGATCCATGGGACCCATTTTCCGGGAAACCTTGGTGTAGGGTATTATATGGTCGGTCTTGACCGACTATAGTTTTCTTACTTGTTTTATTATGTATTTTTTTATTTTCAAGTGACACACCAATAATTTTCATTCATAATTTTAAAATTGTTTAATCCCGAGTAAAAAAAATGATATGACACAATATATAATTTAATATGGGTTCGTGTCTATTTTGATATAATCTTATACGAAAAATGGTTTCATAAGATTTGATCGAATAATATCTAATAATATCAGTTTATATAACTTTATATCGACTTTGATACGAGTTTTGGTCTAATCCAATGATATAAAATTATATCCAATTATATTAAAATTTATACAATTTTAGAAATCGGATGTTTTTTTTTAGTTTTTAATAAAAAGTTGAAAAATTAAAATAATAAAAATAAGTTATTCTTTGAAAAAAACTTAGAAAATTTCAAAAAATGGAGTCATGTTAAATTTTATATAAAACAGAAAATATTTTCAAAAAAATTTGTCCTTGGAAAAAACTTAGAAAAATTTGAAAAAATGAAGTTATATAAAATTTTATATAAAACACTTAGAAAATATTTGCGATAAAAAAAATGTTCCTTGAAAAAAACTTAGAAAAAATTTAAAAGATGGAGTCATATAAAATTTTATATAAAAAACTTAGAAAATATTCGTGATAAAAAAGTGGTGCTTGGAAAAATCTTAGAAAAATAAAAAAATATGAAGTCACATGAAATTTTATATAAAACACTTTGAAGATATTTGCGATAAAAATATGTTCCTGGAAAACACTTAAAAAAATTAAAAAATAATGGAGGCATATAAAATTTTATATAAAACACTTAGAAATATAAAATGATGCATGGGACCAGATGTTACAACATATAGTTATGTATGGCGATATCTTAAAAAAATCCCACATCAAAATTTATTATATAAATTTATCTTGCAATACATAGTGTCACACATGATCACATATCAAATAATATGACTATATAAAAGTATATAAGATCATATTAAATTATTTTTACTCGGGATGTTTATTTTTCGTTATTCCCAAATCGTTCCCAAAAAAAAGATTGCCATCTGTATATAACGACTTCGTTATTACTGACACCAGGGGTAACTCATGAATAGTAGTGTCAGTAATAACGAAGTAGTTATCTACAGATGGCAATCTTTTTTTGGAAAGTATTTGGGAACAAAAACTTAAATATATAAAGACTATGCAAGAGTCAATTCTTTTTGACGTTTAAAGGTGGTGTTAGTTTTACAAATGGTATCTGGGAAAGCTGGAAATTTTGTTTACCTTTTATTTTTCATTTAATTTTGCTGGTTGTTTTGATTTAATTATATTCATTTTTTTTTTATTATGTATTTTTTTATTTTCAAGTGACACAACAATAATTTTCATTCATAATTTTAAAATTTTTTGATGTTTATTTTTCGTTATTCCCAAATCGTTCCCAAATACTTTCCAAAAAAAGATTGCCATCTGTAGATAACGACTTCGTTATTACTGACACTACTATTCATGAGTTACCCCTGTTTGGGAACGATTTGGGAATAACGAAAAATAAACATTTAAAAATTTTAAAATTATGAATAAAAATTATTGTTGTGTCACTTGAAAATAAAAAAATACATAATAAAAAAAGAAATGAATATAATTAAATCAAAACAACCAGCAAAATAAAATGAAAAATAAAAGGTAAAGAAGAATTCCAAAATTTTTGACTACAAAAAAAAACACTTTTTCGGCCTTACCTATTTTAATTGACTTAAAAATTGTTATATGGGGGTTTTCGTGTCAACTGACACAACTTTTGAAACCGATATCTTCCGATATCGATTTGCACCAAGGTTAGTCCTATTAGATAGTAGTTCACACAAAATTTTTCACCGAGATCGGTCAAGAACTCTCTGAGTTAGAGAGGGTCGAAATTTGACATTTTGGCAAAAGAGGTGTTTATTCTCATCCATGTTACTTCTTACTTATTGTTTTTAGCAAAATGTGTCCCAAATAGTTTAAATAGCTATTTCTTCAGTCTTTAGAAAAAAAATTATAAACAAAATAAAAATTTTTTTTTTTGATTATTTTTCTAAATTCAAAACTTTTTTGACTTTTTCCTCAAATTGGGCCCTTTTTTTTTTTTTTTTTTTTTTTTGATTCAAAAGAAAGCTTATGTGATTTCCTTTAAGAGCTATGGGGTCGCTTAGTGGGATGCGAGTGGGATATCTACGAAAAATTTTTTTTTTTAAACTTTGGAACACAAAATACGGTTCTTAAATTTTCACTATTAGGCGTGGGATAGCTAACCAGTTTTCGATTTCGATTCGCGATACCCTCTAATTTTTATAGGTTCGAAAAAGAAAGCACGAGCCAAAAAATGAGGGCGGTGGGGTGGGGCCATATGGCCCCTCATCGGGGTCAAAGTTGGGCGTAAAGAGGTAAAATCCTCAAAAAGCCCCTAAACTCCCCTAGAAACGCCCCTGGAGGGGTGCAATGTGAGACCGACCTCCAATAATTTTCTGCCCCCAACATTTTTCTTGAACATACCTTACCCCTATTTCCACTTCCTAAGGGGGCTCCCATACAAAACATTTTTAAAGAATTTGATCCTACCATTCTAACTTACCCTAAAGTGCCCCTAGTGGGGCCAAATGTATGACCGACATCCATTATTTTATTAATTCCAAAATTTTTTGCAAACATACCTACAATGTATCTTTAACCCTTAAGGTGGTCCCCATACATTTCTTTTATTTTTTATAAATTTGTTTTATTAAACCAGCTCCTACCGCCCCTACCGTGCTTCCTAGAGAGGCAAAAACTACGACCAACCCCCATTATTTTTTAGTTACCAACATTTTGTCCGAACATTATAACACCCTATCTCCACTCCCTAAGGGGCTCCCATACATTATAAAAACATGTATTTTTAAAAACTAATAAAAAAATAAAAAAAATGTATGGGAACCAGAGGTAACTCATGAATAGTAGTGTCAGTAATAACGAAGTCGTTATTAATAGATGGCAACCTTTTTTTGGAAAGTATTTGGGAACGATTTGGGAATAACGAAAAATAAACATTGAAAAATTTAAAAAAGCTGAATGAAAATTATTGTTGTGTCACTAGAAAATAGAAAAATACATAATAAAATAAAGAAATTAATTTAATTAAATCTCAACAACCAGCAAAATTAAACGAAAAATAAAAGGTAAACAAAATTTCCAGCTTTCCCAAATGGCATTTGTAAAACTAACACCACCTTTAAACGTCAAAAAGAACTGACTCATGGATAGTCTTTATAAATATAAGTTTTTGGTTAGAGCGGTAGGAGCAAATTTTATAAAAATGTCATTTTGTATGGGAGCCCAGGGGTAACTCATGAATAGTAGTGTCAGTAATAACGAAGTCGTTATCTACAGATGGCAATCTTTTTTTGGAAAGTATTTGGGAATAACGAAAAATAAACATTAAAAAATTTTAAATTTATGTATGAAAATTATTGTTGTGTCACTTGAAAATAAAAAATACATAATAAAAAAAAGAAATGAATATAATTAAATCAAAACAACCAGCAAAATTAAACGAAAAATAAAAGGTAAACAACATTTCCAGCTTTCCCAGATACCATTTGTAAAACTAACACCACCTTTAAACGTCAAAAAAAATTGACTCTTGCATAGTCTTTAAATATTTAAGTTTTTGTGGGAGCCCCCTTAGGAAGTGGAAATAGGGGTAAGGTATGTTCAAGAAAAATGTTGGGGGTAGAAAATTATTGGAGGTCGGTCTCACATTTCACCCCTCCAGGGGCGTTTCTAGGGGAGTTTTGGGGCTTTTTGAGGATTTTTACCTCTTTACGCCCAACTTTGACCCCGATGAGGGGTCATATGGCCCCACCCCACCGCCCTCATTTTTTGGCTCGTGCTTTCTTTTTCGAACCTATAAAAATTAGAGGGTATCGCGGATCGAAATCGAAAACTGGTTAGCTATCCCACGCTTAATAGTGCAAATTAAAGAACCGTTTTTTGTGTTCCAAAGTTAAAAAAAAAAAAATTCATAGATATTTCACTCGCATCCCACTAAGCGACCCCATAGCTCTTAAAGCAAATCACATAAGCTTTCTTTTAAATCAAAAAAGTTTTGAATTTTTAAGAAAAATAATCAAAAATTTTTTTTTTATTTTTTTATAATTTTTTTTCGAAAGACTGAAGAAATAGCTATCTAAACTATTTGGGACACATTTTGCTAAAAACAATAGGTAAGAAGTTACATGGATGAGAATAAACACCTCTTTGGCCAAAATGTCAAATTTCGACCCCCTCTAACTCAGAGAGTTATTGACCGATCTCGTTGAAAAATTGTGTCTGAACTACTATCCAACAGGACTAACCTTGGTGCGAATTTCATCCCGATCGGAAGACATCGGTTTCAAAAGTTGTGTCAGTTGACACGAAAACCCCCATATATGTTCTTCTGATTTTGTTGAATTTCGGTTTTTGTTATTTAGTCAAAATTGTGAATGGTTCGCGTTTTATCGCTGTTCAAAGTTGGTATTTTGCAACAATTGTATGATAAATACACAATGTTTAAATGATCATATTTTTGGAACGCATCATCCGATTGCCACGAAATAAAGCGCAAAATAATGGTTATGTCCTGTACTTAAAAAATAATTTTGAAAAAGGATAGGATGCTTTGCAAAAAGGATATTGAAATTAAAAAAATGTCCCTAATTTGCAAATATCTCAAAATGCATATCTTTAATTTTCCTATATTTTTTTGCACATATAGCCCAAAATGTACCTAACAACATATGCAAATCCCAAATTGGGGTGATAAGCGGTTTAATTATAAACGTGGTTTCATGAAACGACTTATTGATTTTTGTTAATAACTCTTGTTTACAAATGAAAAACAATTTCTGCGCACTATCTGCGAATATTTTTTTTATATGTATTTTGGATCGCTAAACTCAAAAATTTCATTAAAACAACATTTCGCGAATACATTTTTGTTAAATGAATCTTTTAGCGTTTTTTTGGAGGTATTTTTGCTGTTTTGGATATATCTTTAGTTCTGTTTATCTGATCTGCTTGCAATAAAAACCAAACTAAAGATAATCAAATTTCCAACAAATCCTACATTCATCATTTTCTCGTCAGTTCATGGCTTTACGCGCAAATAATTTTTTAGCGTTATTTGAAGGTATTTTGACTATTTTTCTTATATCTTCAGTTCCGTTTATCTGATCCTTCCGAAATAAGAACCAAATTAAAGACAATAAAATTTCCAACATATCGTTCATTCATTATTTTTATATCAGTTCATAACTTTACGCGCAATAGGCAAACATACTACTAATATAAGTTTTTTGATTAACAAATCGTTATAAAAAAATTAAAGAAATAGAAATCTTTGCAATTAATTAAGTTTTTTTATTTATCTGCAAAGCCTGAACATTTAAAAATATAATAAAGTTGATTTGATGAAAATCAATAGGTTGACTCCGAAGTTATCACAAATTATATGAAAATACATGAGAAAAGCACTAAAGGTGTTATATTGATACATAAAAAAATTAAGCTGTTAAAAAAAAAAAACAAGGAAAATCTTTAGGGTAGTTTCATAAAATGTTTCATAACTTTGGTTATGAACTGATATATAAATAATGAATGAAGGATTTGTTGGAAATTTTATTGTCTTTAATTTTTTTTTTTTATTTTTTAAATTAAATTATATTTTTTATTTGTAATTTGAAAACCTTATTGGCCAATTAATAAATTACAATCATTCCACTAAAATAAGTTTTACAAAAAAACATGAATAATAAATTATTAGATAAACGAATAAAAAAAAGGTTTGATTAAAAAAATCTATGTAAAAATAAATTAAAAAAAAAAAAAATAATAATAATAAATTATAAAAATTGAACTGTATAAAAATAAAAAATATATATATTCTTGCTTGCTATCCCAACTAACGTATTCTCATAAAATGGATTTTCGAAAGCCTTATTGGCCAATTAATAAATTAAAATAATGCTGCTAAACAAATTTAACAATATTAAATTATAAGATAAACACGAACAAAAATAAATGATTTGATTAAAAAAAAAAAACACATATATAAAGATAAATTAAAAACAAATTATAAAAATTTAATTATTTGAAAATAAAAAAAAAAAAAAATTAAAAATACGTTCTTGCGCTCTTGCTACCCCAATTCACGTATTTTCATAAAATGGGTTTTAAACAACTATGTTTTTTGAGTTTATCTCGATAAACTTGATAACTTTCGACGAAGTGTTTTAAAATATCAGGCAAAGAATTAAAAGAGCGTATAACTCGTAGCTGATATGAACATTCTAGCCAGGATGAATTACGAGGTACAATTAATTGGTTAGATCTAGTAGATCTTGTAAATGTAAAAAAGTTTAATAAAAACGTAGGATAGCCATTTCGAAAAACTTTGTAAAAATGCAATAGCAATCGAATTTTCACAAAGTTAAGAAATGACGTCCCTAAAAACCGTTCCACATACTGCGACACATGACAGTGCAACCGCAAAGAATATAGGTACCGTATCACCCGCTTAAACAACATGTAAAGTCTATTGATATTGTTGCCAATCGTACCCGTGTATACTTCTATACAATAAAGGAAAGAGGGCATTAGTAAACTATTAACAACTTTCTGCTTAACATGCAATGGCAAACATAAATTATTATTATACAGCCTCCTTAAAGAAAAATTGACTGTAGATACAAGGTGTGAGATATGTGATTCAAAACTTAATTTATCATCAACTATTACCCCCAAAATTTCTAGTCGATCAACAAATTCAACCATTACGTTATTAATGGAAAGCGTTATTCCATGCACAAAGTTTCTAGTGGGAGAAAATACCATAGCTTTAGTTTTTATCGCATTTATGGCAAATTTATTATCACACATCCAATCAGATATACACTTTACCCCATAACTAACAATAGACTGAAAAACACTCATGTTCTGTTTTCTGCCACAAAACAGAACCTGAATATCATCAGCATATGCAAAAACAAGACATTTACCAATATTAAAGTTGCAAAATAAATCATTAAGAAACATAGTGAATAATAGGGGTCCAATTACTGATCCCTGTGGAACACCACTTTTAATGGGAAGTACACTAGAAGAGTCACTACTTGAAGACACAAACTGTCCACGATTCAATAGATATGCACCAATTAGGGAAGTTGCCGATTTAGAAAACGAAAAAAACTCAATTAACTTTTTCAGTAATAAGTTATGACTTAATTTATCAAATGCTTTAGTCAAATCAAGGGAAAGTAGTAGACATATGTTACCACTACCCAAGTTAGATCTAATAGTGTCTGTAAGACCAACAAGAAGGGAGGAGGTACTGTGACCTTCTCTAAACCCATATTGAGCATTATCCAACAAAGACTTCTGATTTAAATAAGTTGTAATTTGATATTTCATAATTCTTTCAACAACCTTGGACAAAACTGGTAACACCGATATGGGCCTTAAGTTTTCAGGATCACTAGAATCCCCTTTCTTCTTAATAGGTACAATACGGGCCACCTTCCAACAATTTGGAAAATTGGATGTTGTTAAAATTGTATTCACCAAATGTAAAAAATGTGTACCATAATATGGCATTATAAGCTTTAAAAATTTCAAACAATATCCATCGCAACCTGAAGCATTTGATTTGATAGCGTAAAACTGTTCTAAAAGCTCAAATAACTCCACACATCTAAACGAAAAACCGTCAGGTTGAAAGCTAATTTGAGAAAAATCAACAGCTACATCATCACATTGGTTGGCTACAAAAGTGTCATTAAATTGATTAACATCCATACGATCTGCGTATGAATCATTATTAGCCACACCACCATCTCGCAATACATTCCATAACTGCTTGCCATCCAAACCATTAAATACTTTAGCATGTGCTAAACGTTTCTTTTTTCTTATTATTGATTTTGTCTTATTTCGTAATATACAATATATTTTCCAATTCTCATCCGTTCTTCTATTACGAAAGGTATTATAGGCTTCATCACGCTTCAAGATGGATTCCTAAATTTCCCCGCATTGAAACCATGTGTCCTTTATATTTCTAACTTTCCGAGTGACATAAGGGACAATAGATAAAGCAGAATTAAGATTTGTATTGAGAACCAAAAGTTGTTCATCTACATTTGTTGTTGTATATAAACCAGTAAAATCAGAAGACAAAGCGGCTCTTTCCAACATGGAAATGTTAACCGCTTTGTAATCATAATATTGAATAATTTTTTCCGTTTTCTTTAATGAAAAATTAATAGAAATATATATAAGCGAGTCAGTCTCTTTCAGGCAATTGCCGTGTAAAGACGTTTTTTATTATTGTCGGTAGATTCTCTTTGTGTTATCGATCAACGTATTGGTTATCGTGAACCACGTGTTTTTTCTTTTTTAATAAAGAGAATATCCTGTTTTAAACTAAATTTTTTTTCCTAATTTAATATTTGATATTGGACATTTGACATTCAATAGAAACTATTTAGTGTGTGCGCGAAATGAACGGGGCTCATCCCCCGGACTACAACCGGTTTCGGGATCTTGACTTCTCGGCCGGAAAAAGTAAAGCCAACAAAAATAAAAGACCACGAGCTGAAGATTTCGTTCCTCTACCGGAAATTACAGCGAATCAGGACAACCTGCCACGTTATTTAGTTGCATCGGCTATCTCTTTAGTGGCAAATGTACAGGCGCTGCCGCTAGCATCCCATAATGTTTTTCAAGTAGAAAGGGGACTTAACCATATTTCGCGTGACCGTCTAGAAGTCAAGGAAATGAAAAGTGGAGATCTACTAATCAAAGTACCTGGTATTAAGACGGCTGAAAAATTTCTTAAAGCCAACTACATCGACTGCATTCCTGTAAAAATATCTTTGCATAAAACGCTTAACACCGTTCAGGGCCGTATTTTTTCGAAAAAAATAATGACAATATCTGAAGAGGAACTATTGAAATCATTAGAAGATCAAAAAGTTGTAGAGGTTCGTAAAATTAACAAGAAAGAAAATGAAATAATTGTCGCTACAGGTGCAGCAATAATCACTTTTGACCTTTTTAACCGCCCCGAATTTTTAAAACTTGGCTGGGAAAGGGTCCCAGTTGATGAATATATTCCCAACCCCATGAAGTGTGTAAACTGCCAGAGATTGGGTCACACCAAAAAATGGTGCAACAATGTCGAACAATGTCGTGAATGTGGTTATGCAGAAAAACATGATAAATGCACTCGTAAATACTGTGTCAACTGCCAAGTAGAAACTCATCCTTCGTATGACCCTCAATGCCCTACATTCTGGAAACATAAGTCGGTTAATTACATCAGAATTTCCAAAAAATGTACGACACGTGAAGCATGGAAAGTTTTTAATGATAACCCTACATTAAATATGCTTCAACCAATTCAAAGAAACGGCACAAAAAATCCTACATACGCACAAATAGCAAACAACAACACTACAACAACTAACCAAAATCCTACAACAACAACTAACCTAAATCCTACAACAACAACTAAACTAAATAATACAACAACTAAACAAAATCATACAACTAAACAAAATCCTACAACAACTAAACAAAATCCAACAACAACAGAAACTTCTACACACAGCAAAATCAATCAAAGCGAAAATCAAAGTAAACATGCAGATAAAGCAGAAAAAAAATTACACAACTCCATTACAACAACCATCATTTCTCAATCAAACGACAACAACAAATTCAACTTTACACTTAAACCAACACAAATACAATTAAACACCACTGAAGTATTAAATGAAACTCCAACTCTTTTTCAAGATCAAGAATCTCTACCAACCATGCAAAATTCTATTTCTCAAATAATCTCTCTTAATAAAAATCAAACAAAACAAAGTACCACTACAACAGCAAATGAAGAAAATAACGATGATATTTTGGAAAATGACAGTATTTTCGGTGTTGACAATGGTAGCAACTCTGAAACATCTGTAAACGATTATTTTTTTTTGAATACAGATAAAGACATCACTGATGAAATGATGATTCAAGATATAAATGATGGTCTAGGATTTAACTCGCCACCAAAAAATTCAGACGAAAAAACAGACGATAATCATAATTCACCATGTTCACAAAAGTACAACAATTTTCCGCAACTTAATGTGTTAATTACTCCAAACACATTAAGAAACACACAACAAAAGCCCTCAAAGGGTAAAAAGAAAAAATAAACTATTATGACTTTAGACCTTAACATTACTATTCTCCAGTGGAATATGCAAGGCTTCATAAACAACAAATACGCTTTGGAGCTTTTAGTAGCAAGGCACAAACCAAACATCGTAGCACTCCAAGAGACGCATATCATAGAGAAAACTCTACATTTGTTACATTTACCAGGATACCAAGTATTTCACCACAACAACATTGATTATGACTATGCAAAATCAGGTATAGCACTTCTGGTGAAAACAAATTTAAACGTGACAAGACACATAACATCTACAGGTAACTTACTTTTCCAAACAATAATAATTAGGGCCAAGGATGAACTTCATATTACGAATATTTATAAGGAAAATAATGTTGATCTATCTGCATCAATTGTAAACAATATATCTATTAAGGAAAATGTCCATCATATATTGCTTGGGGACTTAAACTCTCAGAATATATTGTGGGGTTCGTCCTCAAACTCCCCAAATGGTAGATTTTTTGAAGAATTTGCAAATGACAACAATTTGGTAGTATTGAATGATGGATCACCCACGCTACTTAACACTAGAAATACATTAACTGCTGTCGATGTATCTATGTCTTCCATTGATTTTGCTCCAAACTTGACCTGGACTTGCCTGCCAATTCCAGAGGTTGCTGATCACTTTCCTATTAAGATTACGAATAATGTCGAAATTGTTAATAGAAAATTTTCATCACGATTTATGGACAGGAAAGCTGACTGGCCTCTTTTTGAAAAGAGGGCAGCTCTAGTTGAAAGTCAATTCGAAAGGTCGTCTAACATCAACAGAGAGGCAGCTCAATTGAAACGTATTTTTAGAAAAGCAGAGAACGAATCCATCCCGCTCAGCCGGAAACCTAAGGATAAAAATAACCCCGTATGGTTCAATTCGGATATTTCTAAATTAGTTTCTTTAAGGCACGAGGCATGGAAAACTTTTAAAAGGATTCGCAATAAGGATAATGTAATTAATTATAAAAGATTATGTGCAAAAATTAAAAAGGAATGTAAAATCGCCAAGAGGAAAACATGGGAAAACTTTCTTAACTCCCTAAATCCCCAAATGGATGTTCGAGTCCTTTGGGGTAAAGTTAACAACTTAAGGGCAAACCGTATTCAGAGTTTTCCCAATATATATGTCGATAATAACAGCCTAACACATCCCTTGGAAATTGCTAACGGATTTGCACAATTTTGGTCCTCCCTTAGTTCGGATGCAGCATTCGATCCTGAGGTCATATCTACCAAAAATAATTTGAGTATTAATAATCTACTAAAGTACTGCACAATTCAACATTTTCTGTAAAAATGTCTTTTTCAAAAAATCCATGTCATGCCATGTCATGTTAATTCAAACAAGGTGTTGTGCCATGTTATGCTTACTCAAACACACTGTCTAAGCATGTCATTAAAACTTATCGAAGCTGTTGTACCCTGTTGAGTTCAGTATTATGTCTTCTAATGTTCTTTTGCATCATGTTTTTAATACTGTTTGGCCTACCTTACATAAAAATATAAATTCTTCATTGTTTTTTTAATAAAAATCCTAAATCAAATAAATAATTGATTAAAAATAAATTAAATTGAAAGCATTTGCTATAGGTGGATTTTTTTGCTAACGTGTATAAATTATCCCATACAAATTTGACATAAATTTGCCGTATATACATAGTTAAAAAACGTCAAATTTGTATGGGATAATTTATACACGTTAGCAAAAAAATCCAGCTTATTTTAATTGAAATAACGGCAATAAAACAATTCCCCTAGTTTTTTTTTACAAAAACAAAGCATTAAAATACAATAAGATTATTTATTAATAGACAAAATATAAATGCTCCGTTATTTGATTACCGTTATCCTTCGCATAATTTCACTAAAATGTTAAAAAAAAATGTAATGAAAAGAAGTGTGCAATAAAACTAAACGCTAGTTTATAACAATTATATTATATTTTATATGAAATAATTAAGATTTATATATGTTCTAAAGTCAATAAAAGACAATTTTTATTGTTTTATAACAAATTAATACAAAAAAAAAAAATATATTAAATGTATAAATAATTTCTCTTTTCCACTTAAGAACTTATATTTAAATATTTTGTTCATTAAAGCTTCAAAAGAAGATCCTTGAAAGTAGTAAATATCATAATTAAATATTTTTTGCAGTTTAATTGCATATAATGACCCATAATTGCATATAATGACCCAAATGGTAAAAAAGCATCAATTTTGTCATATGCTGCACATGTCGCATGTGTCGCATGTGTTGACATGGTCAATTTCTATGTTCATGCATGCAATTACACTTTTAAGACTATGCATAGATTTGTTTTGAATTTATTCGACATGCCTTCACATGTTATTGTTAAACATGTATTAGCGACATGGCATGAACTGACACTTGCATCATGTGACACTATGTTGTATGTTATATAGTTCAACATTTGCAGGCCTTTATAATCTACCAACAACAGATCGACAGTTTGTAGCGATGAACCAAGAAATTCTAATACCTGAACTGAACGATATAATGAAGACTTTAACAGGATCGACTCCAGCACGAGATAAAATTACTTACGCGATGATAAAAAATGCTCCAGACATTATAAAAATACGCCTTTGTGCACTTTACAACAACATACTATCGACTGGAATATTTCCCCAGGATTGGAAGACTGCTGTATTATCGCCGATACCAAAACCCGGAAAAAACCCTAACAGTCTTGAAGGTTATAGGCCGATTTCTTTGTTGCCGGTTTTATCGAAGGTACTTGAGAAAATTTTGGCCAAACGCTTTTGGAAGTATACAAGACAGAATTTGTCAAGCTTACAACATGCCTTTATACCTAGACATGGAGTTCACAGTATATGTCACCAACTTGAGGAAGTTCTGCGTCGAAACTTGAAAAATGGTAAACATAATTTGGTGCTCTCAGAAGACATTGAGAAAGCTTTCGACCGAGTAGTGTCTACATACATCGTAATGGAGCTTCATGAATGGGGTATTCCGAAAATTATCCTTAAATTGTTAGATTCGTTTCTCAGAAACCGCACTGTTATCGTTAAAGTTGATGGATATCTCTCAATGACACACTCACTGGATAATGGAGTGCCTCAGGGTTCCCCACTATCCGTGGTATTGTACTCTGTGTATGCAAACTCACTGGCCAAAGCTGTGGAAAACCTGCCTGGAATCGACTACATTGGCATTTACGCCGACAATCTTTTTGCTGTTGCTTCGGGTAATCCGGAAATAGTACGATTGAATTTGGATAATCTGGATAGGAAAATACATCAGTGGGCTAAGAGTAGAGGTGCTGTTATACCAGTTCATAAATCTGAAATTCTCCATGTTTGTAGAAAAAGAGACTGTACGGGTAACACAATTACTATTAGAGACGTTAATATTCAACTTTCGGATCAAATACGAATTTTGGGTTTGCTTTTTACCAGAAATCTTCTTTGGAACTCTCATGTCAAACAGTTAACTTATAAACTAAGTAAAATTAATAACCTGCTAAAGCTCATTTGTTCAAGGAAAAAAGGTCCACATATAGAAACAGCCCTCAACATATGTCGCTCTTTAACAATTGGAACAATTTTGCATGGTATAACCATTTACGGCTGGACATCAAGGAAAAATGTAGATAAAATTAATACATCCATCAACAACTGCTTCAGGACAGCTTCGGGTCTTCTTCGTACAACACCGCTCGATAAACTGAGATCTGAAGCTAATTTCCCCGATTTTCGTACTCTTTTGGAGAAAACTGCTGTAAATGTAGCATCCAGGGCGATTACCATATCGTCAGATGGCTTACATAAATCTTTTTGGAAAAACCTTAACTCAGCAACAATTTGTCCACCATCTGCAACTGATAAAGTTATCTCTATTTTGAAAAAATCAAACATTTCGTTACCACAGAAGCCAATAACACCGATATTTTTTAATGCTATTGTTCAGGCAGATGATAGTCTAAGTCGTTTCGTCAAAAATAATACTGATCCAATGTGCTTCAAAAGAATGTTCTCTCAAAAAATATCTTCTTTTGCTCCAAATGTGATTTACTATACAGATGGATCATTTCACAATAGTATAACATCTTATGCCATAGTTAAACAATTATCAACCACACAATTTGAAAGTATTAAAGAGTCGCGATTACCGGATCATACGGGAATTTTCACGGCGGAGATTGCAGCTATAAGAACAACTATTGCTCTCGCCTCCCAGCATGGTGGAAAAACGTTAATTTGTACCGATAGCCTAAGTGCAACCCAGGCTATAATTAAAAATCACAACGGTGTTTATGATGATTTCTTACAGTTGGAGAATGGAACTCACCAAATTTTAATACTATGGATTCCCTCGCACATTGGAATTCAAGGCAATGAAAGAGCTGATTATGGTGCTAAAAGGGCACTGAGTTTACCCCAGATAACGGAAACTCCCTGTTTCCCAAAAGCCATAACAAATCCGTTTTGTGTAACCCAAGGTCTACAGAACATAACTTTAACCAGACCTAGGTACAACAGCCATTTGACCAGGTCTGAGTGTATTATGTTAGCCCGCCTAAGGGTGGGTAAATGTGTTTTTAACTCGAAACACTACTATGAAAAAACTGATCCCCCAAGATGTTTCAATTGCAATGTTTTACTTGACATTCCTCACTTGCTGAAAATTTGCCCAGTCTCAAGGATAGAACAATCGCTAGAGGACATACTCGATTGTGCGACTACTAATAACATCACGAAAATCAAAAGAAGTCTGCAACATCACAATATTCAGGATGTCTAGGTCAAAATTTCATAAGTTTATTTTTTCTTTTGTAAATTTTAAAAATTATTCTTTAACTTTATTTTTTTTTTTTTCTATTTAAAATTTATTGTATTTAAAATTTAGTAACCACCCCCAATTGATACTTTAAATTTTGAAATGTAAATATCATAACACGAGCGCATATGGTCCTGTAACCGGCGCCCTTTTTCTATATTTTATGAATTAATTTTTAAAATATTTTGTAAATAAATAAATAAATATATAAGCGAGTGATGAGATACACCAGGGCACTGAACTTGACCAGAAGATATTATCATTTTTGGATGCGATAGCAGAAAATAATCTATTAATGACGTCGTTTTACTCTTAATATCAAAGTGAGTGGGTAGAGAATTATGAAAACACGAGACCCTCATTCTCCTACAAACATCTCGAACCAAGAACGATTTGTTAATATCAAACATATTGTAATTCATATCACCCATCATTACAACATTTGAATATTTTACAAGTAGGTCACTAATTGATCTCTCAAATTCCAATAAATTCTTTTTTATTCCACGAGGAAGATATACAACTCCAACCAGAAACGGTCTGTTGCCACAATTAAGTTCAACGAACAAAGACTCTGCAATATTGTACAGCTTGCTCGAAAATACAACTTTAAAATCTATCTTTTTGGAAATATATAATGCAACACCTCCCCCTCGCACACCTTTAGGACGATCATTACGACAGCAATTATAGCCACCAAAATTAACGACATTAGTCAAAATACTTGGTTGCAACCAAGTCTCAGATATACCAATCACATCCAGCTCACTACCATCAAAAATGTTTTTAATTTCTTCCAATTTTGTTGAATTTGGTTTTATATTAAAACTGCCACAATTAAGATGGGCAAAACTTAAATTCCCATTGATATTGTTATTACGACTGAATTGGGATCGCAAGATTGAATTATCAGTAGAAACTGATCCTAAATTATTATTAATGTTCATGATATAAAAAAATAATATATGCGTTTATCAAATTAAAATAAAAATAAATAATTAATAATTAACAATTTTAAGTAAACACAAAATAAAAATCTGACAGATGAATAAATATTTAATCAGTGAAATAGCTAAGCGCAAAATAATAATAATAAAAAAAAAAAAAAATACAATTAAAAAGAAATTATAACAAAGCAAAAACAAATTTGATTCAATTTTGCTCTAAATCTACTCCATCAAAAGTTTAATTTTTTTTGGTTCTTATTTCGGAAGGATCAGATAAACGGAACTCAAGATATAAGAAAAATAGTCAAAATATCCCAAATAACGCTAAAAAATTTATTTGCGCGTAGAACTATGAACTAATGAAAAAAATGATGAATGTAGGATTTGTTGGAAATTTGATTATCTTTAGTTTGGTTTTTATTGCAAGCAGATCAGATAAACAGAACTAAAGATATAAGCAAAATAGTTAAAATATCTCCAAAAAACGCTAAAAAATTAATTTAAGAAAAATGTATTCGCGAAATGTTGTTTTAATGAAATTTTTGAGTTTAGCGATCAAAAATACAATAGTTTTTCATTTGTAAACGAGAGTTATTAACAAAAATCAATAAGGCGTTTCATGAAACCGCGTTTACAATTAAACCGCTTATCACCCCAATTTGGGATTTGCATATGTTGTTAAGTACATTTTGGGCTACATGTGCAAAAAAATATAGGAAAATTAAAGATACGCATTTTGAGATATTTGCAAATTAAGGACATTTTTTTAATTTCAATATCCTTGTTAAGCATCCTATCCTTTTTCAAAATTCAATTTTAAGTACAGGACATAACCATTATATTGCGCTTTATTTCGTGACAATCGGATGATGCGTTCCAAAGATACGATCATTTAAACATTGTGTATTTCTCATAAAATTGTTGCAAAATACCAATTTTGAACAGCGATAAAACGCGAACCATTCACAATTTCGTCTAAGTCACAAAAACCGAAATTCAATAAAAATCAGAAGAATGGATATGTTAATTTTTGGATAAATTGAACCACCATCGGCTGATTGCCTATGCCATTTTAAATGGAACCAGTCTAAACAAAATTTCCAGCTTTCCCAGATACCATTTGTAAAACTAACACCACCTTTAAACGTCAAAAAGAATTGACTCTTGCATAGTCTTTATATATTTAAGTTTTTGGTTGAATGTGTAATTTAAACTTTAGGGTACACGCCGCCTTTAGAAGGGGTGAGGCTTTAAATGAAAAGTGTTTTTTCTTAAATATCTGAGATATAAATGTATGTTTTAGGGCTACAGCACCAGTGGCAAATGTGAAATTTGCATCTTGTAAAAAAAGTCATAATAAAAACAAATTCTACCTTTTTTTCTTTCATAACTTAAAGCGAGTCTAAAAGAAAGAAAACAACTAAAACTCGCAAACTTAAGCAGATCGATGATAAACCGCTTAACGATGATGAAATAAAACCAAAAGTTGTAAAGAGATCGGCAAGGAGAAAAAAGAATGATGTTAAACAAATACATCCCTGCGACAAATGCAACCGAACATTATCATCAGAAATATCACTTAAACGACACCTAGAACTGCACAATAAAGACCAATTGTATTCAAGAAAACCTATTGGTAAGCTATAAAAATACAAATTAATCCGTTAAGACTTAAAAGCAATTTAAATTTCTAAAAAAATAGGTGAAAGACCATATTTGTGCTCAGATTGTGGTAAGGGATTTGCCACAGCCTCTTGCTTAAAACATCATTCATTCCGACATCTTGAAAAAAATCTGTTTCAATGTCCTGAATGTCCTAGATCATTTGCTACTAAAAATAATCGAATGAACCACGTTAATAATATTCATAAAGCGATGCCGAAAAAAAGCATTTGTGATATTTGTGGAAAGGGTTTTAAAGCTCCATATATACTGAAACAACACAAAAGATACCATGACGATATTAAACCATTCGCATGTGAATTTTGCGAAAAACGGTAAGAACTCGATAGAAATACTACATGTGTGTTTGATTTATGTAAGTGTTTTATAATTTTTTGTATTTTTCAGTTTCGTTACTAAAGATAAACAACAAAGACACACTCGTACTCATACTGGCGAAAAACCATATAAATGTCAATTTTGTGAAAATGCGTATTGCCAATCAAATGATTTAACAAAACATTTGCGTTGTCATTTGGGTGAAAATGTTTATCAATGTGAGTTGTGCCCTCAAAGATTTCCAACTGTAAAAATTGTTCGTGAACACTTTTCAACACATAAAAACGACGATGAGGAGACCAGAGATCGAAATTTAGCAGAACTGAATGCGGTAGAATTAAAAGGAATTCATTTTAGATAATCTTCATTAAAAGTTTAAGCTACTTGATATTGACAGACATTCCCTAATTTTTTTTTTTTAGAAATAGGTATGATTTAGGGTTTTTTTCATTCATTTTATTGACTCTTAACTAAAAGTATGTAAACTAACGATAAGTATTCAAATCTTAAAAACTAACAAAAAAACTTAATATTAAGTTCGGCCAGTGCCAGACAAAATTTCATTTGCTCTTAAATTATCCATGATTTAGGTGAGCTCAAAAAAGAAAACAAAAATTGTCGGTGGCCAATGGTTCCCGAGTAATGTGCCTCCAAAGTTCGGATAACAGATTTCGATACATCTTTTCTAGGGTTTGCAATGCTGTTTTAATTTTAACCGTAAACGCGGTTAGCTCCACTATATAACCGTAACCGCATTAAAAATCCTGCGGTTACGGTTTATTTTCAATTTAATTAATATAAAAGTTTTTTTAGAAAAGACAATAAAAAAAACAATGAATAATAAAAAATTTAAAATTTATATGTAGATACAAAAAATTACTCAAAGTCTGAAATTTGTTCTATTGCAAAATATCTCAGATCTGAACTTTTTTTGTGGAATTATTATTTGAAGAAAAAAAAAGTAATAACAGTTAAAGTTGTTGTTTGTTGAAAGAAATATTTTATTGAACTGAATGAAAATATTTGACAAAACAACAAATACAAAAGTATTTATATAAAAAGGAAAATATAAATTAAAGGTAAACAAAGTGTTTACAGTAGAAAACACATAATTGTAACATTTCCTTCAACACTCCCCCTTAATGTTACAATTTGTAATATAAAAACAATAAATAATTTAACATTACAAACTAATTTAAACAATTTGACAAAATATTTAACAAATTTCTATAACATTTAAAATATCAGCAAACTGTTTCCTTTTTTTCTTATGATATTTAGAGTTTTTAATAAACCCAATCATTAAACTTCTGTACCAAAACATTTCTTTAATAGATATCTCATCAAAAGCAGTAACTCTTTTTAAACTAGGTTCTTCTACACACAAAAAAATAAAAAATGAGTTTTGATTAAAAATTGCTCATATCGATTAAAATGTTAATTAGATTTGCTCTAATTAAAAAAATTATAATAGTAATTAAAAAATTTAATAAAAATTTAAAACTGAAAATAATTAAAAAAGTAATTAATAGTATTAAACAAATTAATAAAAATTATTGCTCAAAATCAGTACAAAATTACACCCACTTAAAAAAATAAAAACAAATATGAATTAAAAACAAAAATGTGTTTATTATTAACAAAATAAAAACTTATTAAATATAATAAATAAATATTTAAAGCATCAAAAATGTGTTTGATTAGATTTTTGTGTCATTTTCCTCCGTTGTTGTTTGCCGTTTACCAAGATCTTCTTGTGGAGCTTCTTTGTTTTATTTTTACACTAATATTCACTTTTTTCATTTATTTATTCAATTTCAATTGTTCTCGTTCTTTTTAAATAACAAAATTAATTAATTAATTCAGATATAAATTTAATAAAACACATTTTCATTAATTTAATCTTATAAAAATATATTTTCACTTTTTCTGTTTTGTATTGCATGTGTAAGAAGAAGCATGCAAAAAAATCAGAGATGTTTACATACAAAACAATTAAACATTTTAATTATATCAAATTTTGAATTCTATTAAAACTTTTAATTAAAAAATGTTCCTTGTTATTTTTTTCTGTGTAGTTTCGACAACGATAATATGTAATTAGTCAGCCTTTTTGATTTCATAGTTTGTTTGTTGAGTTTCGGCTTATCCTTTTTCATTACACAGAAAGCAGTTTCATTGTAATCAATCATATTCATTAAAAATGATTCGAAAATACATTCAGTTTCTCCACTTTTTCTATCTTCATAACATTTAAGTTGTTTATTACATTCATCATCTGTATCATATCGTTTTATATTTCCCATCACATGTGTTTCTTTAAAATCAGTTTGATTTGTAATATTTTGTTCGTCACTCAATTAAATCTGATTTGATACCACAACATTATTTGTTTCATTTTGAAGCACATCTACAGTTTTTTCTCGTTGCGAATAATTGTCTTCATTTTCAAAAAATAACTTACAAACAGTAGTGTCATCGTTACGATTAGCCTCATTTTTATCTTCAAGTTTTTGATGCATTAAATAGTTACCATATTTCTTTATAACTCTCAATTTCAAAAATATTCCCTTTACGAAAACCAGAAGCTTCAATTTTTCCATTACGAAGATACTTACAAACTTCTCTAGTAGATTTCATTTCATAACCTTTGTCCATTACCGTTGTTACCGAAAACAAATAAACAGTTATATCCGGAAAAAATAAAACGTTTTGTAAAAATTTTTCCTTCCATCCTTCCTCAGTTTTCATCAAAACATCAATGTTACCTACTCCAATTGCGTGTAAAATTGATCCATTACCTATTTTAATTTTTGAAGGTTCTTGAAATTCTCTAAAGGTCGCAAACCATTCCCGATGCAATGTCATGTGTTCTGATGCCCCTGAATCTACAATCCAGTTATCATCAGAATTCACAATATAATGACTGTCACTCATAAAGGCATTTGATTGTGAGGTTGTTGATGAACCGTTCTCATTATGCTTCCATAGTGGACAATCTCTTTTCCAGTGCCCCTTTTGATTGCATTTAAAACATATACCAGGTTTCTTGATTTCTCTTTAATGATTATGCCACTTTGCTGCAAATGTTTTTGACTCTACTTCATCCCGATTTAATCGAGATTGCTCCAGCACAATACGATTTGATAGATTCTTCAGATTTCTTTTGTCTTCAGCATATGATTCCCATGCTGTAACAAAATGATTATATGCTGGTGGTAACGTCATTAGAATTTTCGTGATCACCATTTTTTCTGAAAGGGGTTCACCTAAATTGTTCAACCTTTCAGCAAGCTCTTCTATTTTGACAATGTGCATTTCGATGGTATCGTCACTACTTTTTGTCATCTCATAATACTGTTGTTGAAACACATGAATACTTACTGCAGATTGTATTTCGTGTATTGATAGTAGGGCTGTCAATCCCGAAATCCCGAATCCCGAAATCCCGGGATTTTTGTCATAAAATGAATCCCGAATCCCGGGATTTTTAAGCTCAAATCCCGGGATTTTTAAAATATTAAAAATGTTTGAGCATTTATTTTAAAAAATACAACTTTGTTCCAATATTGTTACATTTACATAAACAAACTAAAACTAAAACAATTTTTTAATTTTCAACGTAGCTGGCCACGAATTTGGCTAAGCTGAGAACTCTACCCAGGCTTGCTGAATAATAGTCCAACGCACTAACCATTGAGCCACAGTCACGGAGCCCTTTGATCAAAGTTTGCAGGTTTTGGCAAACATTTTCTAAAAAACCGAAACTTTGATCGAAGGGCGCCACGGGTAAATTTAATCCGATTGCCCTCAAATTTGTACCACATAAGTTTTAGGCGTAGGAGAATAAAATGCTCCGTTATAAAATAACTCTCCGTTAAATTGAACTTTTCCATACAAGTTTTGACATAAGGCTCCGTAAAAATCGGCAGCTAGCAGCTAACTTTTCATTGAGTAATCCGCCCTAAATGTTTTTATTATTTTAAATTTTCTTTAAACTATTTTAAAAATTAAACAGTGCAACAACCAAAATCGGAATGGAATGAAACCAAAAGCAAATTAAAGTTGTCATTTTCCATAACAAACCCATCAAGGTTTTTTTTAGTTTATTGATTTAATAATAATAATTACTTGAAATTGATTGAGTTTATTGATTTAATAATAATAATTACTTGAAAAATGCATAAGTGGCGTATACTTAATTTTTTAATTGCTTTTTAATAACAATCAGAATAATTAGAAACCATTTTTTAATAATTTCGTTGTAGCGAAATCGACCCAAAGGTTTTCGTGGGAATCAAACCCACGACTCCCTGCTTAATAGGCTAGCACGCTACCAACTAACCCACAGTAGCCCCCTTAATATGCACAATAAAATTGAAACATTTTTTTTACTTTTATAATCAAAGAAATTTAATCCCAAAAAATCCCGGAATCCCGAAAAATCCCGTAATCCCGAAAAATCCCGGGATCCCGGGATTTCGATTTTCAAATCCCGAATCCCGGGATTTTAAAAAACCGATCCCGTTTGACAGCCCTAATTGATAGTAGCTTATCCCACATTTCAGAAGCATCTTTGCAGCACATCAAATATTTTATAATCGTGCTATCAACTGATGAAATTATTGTTCGCTGTGCTTTGATGTCGTGTTTCTCCCAAGTCTGTACACTTTGAAGGAACGCAGCATCAGCAGCATCACCACCTCCATCTTGCCTTACTGGTTTTTTGTAACTGCCATCAACGACTTTGTACAATTCCATGGATTTTAAAATAATGCACATCTGGAACTTCCACGAACTCCAGTTCGCAATTCCGTGCAATTTTTCAATTTTAAACTTTTCCATACCTTTATATTTTCAAAAATTCTTGAGTTTTCCTCTAAGCGTCTTGATTTTTCCTCGCTTCTTGATTTTTTTTTTCTCTCTAAGCGTCTTGATTTTTTTTTTTCTCTGAACTTCTTGATTTTCCTTACTAAGCGTCTTGATTTTTCCTCTCTAAGCTTCTTGATTTTCTTCTTTTCACTAAGCGTTTTGATTTTTCCACACTAGGCGTCTTGAATTTTTCCTTTCCAAGCTTCCTGATTTTTCCCTCGCTAAGCGTCTTCACTAAGCGTCTTGATTTTTCCTTTTTTTTTCCTTACCAGAGGGCCAATTCTGTTTCTGTGATAAATTTATCACTGAATAAATAATGTCACTTTGCCTATTAGTTTTTAATGAAGTAAACTGACATATTTTTTCATTCATACGTTTTTCACAGAACCAGAATCGACCCCCAGGTTTCCTGCTCAATTTCCTTTATCTAGGCGTCTTGAAATCTTGATCCTTTTGATATTTGGCTTCTTGAAAAAACTCCTTTTAATATCTTGATAATCCTTTATTTCCCCTGATAAATTCCTTTATTATTCCTCAGCAAGAGTGTCCTGGGCCCATAACCAGTTAAAGTTGTTGTTTGTTGGAAGAAATATTTTATTGAACTGAATGAAAATATTTGACAAAACAACAAATACAAAAGTATTTATATAAAAAGGAAAATATAAATTAAAAGTAAACAAAGTGTTTACAGTAGAAAACACATAATTGTAACATTTCCTTCAACAATAACTCAATTTTTCCGTGTGGTTGTTGTAGAACAATCAAAGAATATTCAAAAATTTGTTCAAAAATTAAAAATAGTTTAAGCAATCATATAAAATAGTTTAAGCAATCATATAAGGCCCATAGATTAAAGATGATCAGAGATTTTGATAGACCCCAAAACAATATATCACTTTATATAAATTGGTTCTCTTAGTGTTTAAGAGAGTTCTTACATGCAATAGTAAAGGCAACAGTAAGAGAACCAACTTATAGAGAGAACAAAAAAAAAATGGCATCCAACCAATATGACACCCACTGATAAGGGCTAGTATACTAAAAAAAACAAGAAAGTTATAGTCGGTCAAGTCCGACCATATGATACCCTACACCAGTGTTTTTCGGAAAATGGGTCCCGAGTCCAAACATGGACCGATTGGATCTATCTTTTGTTACATCTTTAATTTGTGTAGAAAACACACACAGACCAAATTTTAGTGAAATTGATATATTTTTGTTGCCAATAGAACAAAACTGAATATCGTTCGATCCGTATACACGTTCTTCTGTCCGTCAATTTTGTTTACTCGTTTTTGTCCGTGCCATAGTGACCGCGTCTATTTATTTAAAAAAAAAATCCAAATAAATTGCTAATAAAATAATTCTAATAAAATATTATTAAAAACAACTAAATAAAAAACCAAATAAAATTATTTTAACACAACAAAAACAATATTTGTGCATCTCCAAACCAGTTTCAAAAAAATAAACAACAAAAAATATCCTCTCAAAACAAAAAAAAAATCCTATGCTAAATTACAATAAACTAATAAACAACCGAAAAGAAATAGAAAAACAACAATAAGCAAGTGCAAAAAAAAAACAAAAAACACTGGCTAGCTAAAATAAAATTACAACACAACAACAACACAAATCAACTATAACACCAATAATCCAAAAAATAAAACTAACATCACACAAAAAAAAGCACATGAAAAAATACATGAATCTCTCGATTGGAAAACCTTTTGTGCAATCATATTTTACAATGACCATACACTCAACCAAAAATCATTGTATTCCCAAAGAAAATCGTTGTAAATTCAACAGAAATCATTGTTGATTTTGACCCTACAAATATTTATGTTGATTTCAATAAAAATTGTTGTCAGTTTTTGTAAAAGTTGATCAACACATTTTTTTGTTAATCAACTCGTATTTTATGTAAATTCAACTCATATTTTTGTTAATATATATATATATTGGCCGTATTCATTTAAACTCGTATCCACCAAGTATACCGTATAAACTTACCAAACTTATTTTTTATAAATGTAGTTTGACATAAATTGTATAAATTTATCAGACTTACATATTATACGAGGTGTTTATACGGTTAAATGAATACCATTATTATTAAAAAAAAGCTTGTTGTTATTTGTAAATATTCTTTTATTAAATATAAATCACAATATTTTTTTATTTCGGACTTTTTAAGCTGCAATATTTGAAGATTTTCACAAAGATTTTCACACACACTTCGTTTATTTATGTTATGTACCCATTAGCCATTCTCTACACGCAAAAAAAAACTTGTGTCGGAGTGAGCAAAAATCTGGCATAATTTTACCAAAAATATGCTAAAACTACAACCGACGAAGTAGTTTTCGTAATTTAGCCAAAACACTTATGTAAAAAATTTTGAAGAAAATGCTAATGCTATTTAAGCAAAAACTTGGTAAAATATACCAAAAGAATAATGATGAAATATACCAAAATTATTTGAAAAGCTGACTAAAAACAATGCTAAAAATTACCACATTTATGCTAAAATAAATTTTCAATAAATTTTTGTAAAAATTTGTATATTTGTTGAATTTAAAATTTTCACAGAATAAATCCATATTAATATAATAAATGTTGTGTAGGATTTAATTTACCACCGACCAACTGACCCTTTTTGTACAATTTTCTCGAGTGACTGCTGCCTACGCTTCTTCTTGAAGTAAAGGATCCGCTATAGCTTCACGAATTTATTTAAAAGCATCCTGTAAAAATAGAAAATTATTACAAAACATAAATTTTTAATTTAAAAAATTGGTTAACCCCATTGGTCTCTTGGTAAGGAGGAACACTTACTTTGTCATTCCATTTGTAACTCATCAAAACAGGTATGGACTCCCTTGGCTTTGGGTTTTTAGGTTTTAATTTTATAACTAAAGGCAGGATTGGTGTCCACGCTCTTTATTGTAGTGAAGGATTCTCCATAGCTTCAAAAATTTATTTAGCAGTACCCTGTAAAAATATAATTTTTAACTAAAAATCTATTAAACCTTATTGGTGTCTTCGGAATGCGGGTATACTCACTTTATCATTACATTTGTTATTCATCGCAACATACGTCTGGGACTCCATTGGTTTTTCTTATTGAACGGTGTTTTAAGTGATGAAAGCAAAATTAATTTTAACATTTTTTCATCTTACATTTATTTATCTTTTAGAAAACTAATTATTTATTTTTATTTATGTATTAATTTATTTTTATTTTATATATCAATTTCCTTTTTACGTTTTTATAACACAAAAAATAAACGAACAACGCACGCACACAAAAATACAAAATGAAAATGGCGGTCTGTATTTGTTTTGTTTTTTGTTGTTTTCTTTCGATAAATTTTTGTGCAGGTAATTTGCGTTATTGAGCAAGCTACTTGGTTATTTTACATAAAAAATGAATTATGTTACTTTAACATCGACAAGCATAATATTAGCAAAAATTTGGTAAAAAATTTTTTTTGGTATGAAAAAAGTTTTACCAAGTAGGATTGCTCAATCTTACACAGATTTTTTTTTTGCGTGTACTTATCTGATGATACCAAAACAAAATCAAAAAAAAAAAAAAACGTTTTAATATAGTATGAATACATAAAGTAATCAATAGAGGTATTCAGAGTCTTGCTGCCAGCCCTGGCAATGTAGCAAAAGTGTACATCTATCAAAAAATACATGTGTTTTGAAAAGTAATTTTAAAAAGTGCTCTTTTACCACCAGTACTAGGTCTGGCAAGCAAGACTCTGAATACCACTAATGTATTTTATTACTTACCAAATATTTACAGATCAGATCCTATTTTTATTTATTTTTCTAATATTAAATAATTTTATAAGAAACAAACACATTAAATAATTTTATAAGAGACAAACACATGGCTACCAACTCACTCGTTTACTCGTTGTTATAAAAAAAAAAACGAACGAACAGGGTTGTTTTTTCTTTTTTCTTTTATCTATTGAATTCTGTAGACGCCATTGTAACAATTGAACCAACTATACTGATTCTTCAACGATATCAACATTATTTTTTGTTGAATACGGCATTATTCTGTAAAACTTGATCTACAATGGGTTTACTAATTTTTCTACTAAGATATTTCTATGAGTGTACTTTTATGCCTCTAATATCAGTGTCATTGTTGTTGCCCTTGTCCATTGGGGGGGGGGGGCTAAGCCCCCCCCCCCAGAATTTTAATCATTCACAATTTTTTTTTAATAATTTAATGATTTCATTAATTTTTGCAACAATAAATAATAATAATGAGCCTTTCGGACTCGTTATGATTATTCTACGAGTCTTAAGGACTCGAAATGATTATTATATTAGATCTAATATTATTTCCCATTGAAAAATAGTCTGAATTATTGAAAAAAGTCTTTATATGAATCTGATGTTTTTGTCAGTAATAAAAACTTTACCGAATCTTAGGGTTTTAACTTCAAGAAAACATTTTAACTTCTTTGATTTAAAAAAGTTTCTAAATTCTAAGGGGTTTTTTATAGACAAAAGTTATTGGAAGAAATAATCTGAGAATTTTGACTAATAATCATCAACTTTTGCAATCATCAGAAATTTTTCTTCAAAAAAATCATAGAAATCTAATGATTTAATTATAGGAGAAACATTAACTGGGCTATTCATAATGAGTAAATTAAATCTAATGTAGGTTTATTTGACTGATATTGCATGAATATTTGTCAAATAAACCTACTTTAAGTACACTTTAAGTATTATGAATAAAGGCCTAAAAATCTTTCATTCTCAAAGCGTATCTGGGAATTCTAAATTTCCGAAATATTTTCAGAATCAAAGTTTGTTAAAAGAAATATGAATTTTTAACCGCTTTCGAGGGGCATTCGTTTCTAGGTCACCTATACGCATGTTAAAGGGAACGCTTCAGGAATAGGTCTGGGTTTTTCTATTAAAAAAAAAATATCAAAAAATTCAAAAAAATCTAGGGGGCTTTAGCCCCCCCCAGAAATGTTGGGTTCCTACGCCAATGCCCTTGTCCCTTATTTTTTCCTTTTAGATATTTTACTAGCGGCTTGGTATCGCATTGTTGTTGTGCTACTTAGTAACGAAGGTATACACACTGGTCTTAATTTAGCAAATTATAACAGCAATCCCGGTACTAGGCCACTTGTATCATTGTCAAGAATATTATTTTTTCTCTATTATGGCTGGCAGATTTCGTTTAGATTACTGCAACATACGTGGACTGAGGGCAAATTTCATCTTTGTCTATGCTCACATTTGCTTCCATCGGCCGGATGTTTTCGCCTCAAGTGAAACCCAGGTAGGAGGAGATGCTGATCCACAGGATTTCCAAATACCTGGGTATCAATTTCTATCCCTTTTTATTCCTTATCGGGGCCTTGCGTTATATATTCGTGAAAATGTTGTGTTCCAACTTCAGCCTCATCTAGGCTGTACACTGAGGGAAAAAAGCATATTTAAATTAAACATTTTCGTTTTTAATTTAAAAATGCTACTTTATTTTCCAAAAATTTTATTATTTATATTGAAATATGTTGATTTAAATATAAATATTTTTGTTTTGAAGTTGTTAACCTCTTAATTTAAAAATGAATTATCTCGTATTTATTATGCTGTCGTAAAAGCTCGTTACAAATTTGAGTTATTGCCAATTCAAATTTTCATTCTAAAAACTATATTGTTTCATTTTCAATTTGATGTCGAACAATTTTAATTTTAGTTGTGAATTGACATTTCAAAATCATATGTCAAATTTTAAGATGAAAACATTTTTAATTTGAACATGTTCATTATAAAAAAATATTGCGTCATTTCTTACTTTTTGCAAAAAAAATGGAAATTTTTGTTAAAAAAATGAATAATCCCTAAGATATAATGAATTATATCTGCAAAAAAAATAAATTTATGTTAAATATCTATAAGCGATGGTAAGTTATAAACTTCAATATGTTTTTTTTTGTTAACTAACTTGATTTTGTTATTCTTCACTCAAAAAAGTATGTCGGTAAAATCTACTACAAAAGACAGTTGTTTTGACTACATTTTGTTGTTGAAAAGGCGTCCACTACATATTACGGTAAAAACAACTGAACATGTTGTTGTTTTTAACTATTGATTTTCAACTACAAAATGTAGTAAAAACTACAACAAAAGACGGTATACAGTTGTTTTTTCAACAATTGCCTGAAATTTTATTTAAAAAATTTCTTAAACGTTTAAATTATTGATATTTATTTATTTAAAAAGCAATACATTTCAGTTGGTTCTATAGAATTTCGACATGAAATTAAAATTTTTGGTGTATTTATCTGGAATTATAGAAGAAAAAAATTATATTAATAAAATGTTAAACAAAATAAATTGATTGTATTTACCTTTGTTTTTTTAATAGTTTATTTCAAATTTTCACCGCTACTGATCAAAATTTGTCTGGAATAAAAAAAAACGAAATGCTTGCGTAAAATTTATTTATAAAAAAAATGAATTAATTTGCAATGTTTCAAAAAAGTACACTCAGAAAATTATTGCAGTTACTACATGATGGTCGTTTGTGTAGTAAGTAGTAGCTGTTGTTTTTAACTACAATTTCGGTCGTTTTTGTATGAAAAAATCTCAAACAACTTTTTTTTGTAGTAGTTTCAAAAAATAACTACAAAAAATATACTACACTGTAGCAATAGTTGATTTATGTAGTTGTTTTTAGTTTTTTTCTAAAACTCGTTTTTTTCTAGAAATTTTTATTGCAAACGAATGTGTCGAGCGAGTTGGTTGTGCGGGATGCGGAAGGAATTATTTTTATACCAAATAAATAATATCTAAATAAATTAAATTACAATTTTTTAAATTTAATTATAACAAAAAATATGTTTTTGGAAAAGTATTCTTGAACGAAAGAAAATAAGTGGATAAATGAGATAACAAGTGTGTATAATATAGCGCTCACATAAGCGTGCGTAAAAACCAATCGGAAAAAAACCAAAATCAAATGTGTGCAGTGTTTTGTTTTCTTACACCCAAAAAAAAACAATTGTGAAATTATTTAATTTTAGGGTATAATTTACCTAAGATTTTTCGCAGGAATCCAACTTGAAAAGTTTCTTTGCATATTACAAGAATCAACTTAGGTAAACTTACAAAATGCATTTAAGCATTATTTCAAATTTAATTTTGTTTATTTAACCACCATATTTAAATAAATGGTACAGTTTGATTGGTCAAATAACGTATTTTTTTTAGGTTGATTTAATAGTTTTATATATCCCCTTCCATACAAAATGCTCAATATTATAAATTTTAATTACATTTATTTTTAATATTTTTTTTTAATATAAAGGACAATTTTATAATAAAATATAAATACTAACAAACTTAAAATACATACTTAGCATGATCAGTGACAACTAAATTTTTCTATAGAAACTTTCTCAAAAACAATTTTTCTATAGAAATAAAATGACAATTCTTCTTTAGAAAATTCTTGACAGACAATTTTTCTATAGAAACTTTCTGAAAGACAATTCTTCTATAGAAAATTTCTGAAAGACTATTTTTCTATAAAAAATTTCTAAAAGACAGATTTACTATAGAAAATTTTTAACAGACAATTTTTTTAAAAAATTTCTCAAAGACAATTCTTCTATAGAAAATTTTTAATAGACAATTTTTCTATAGAAAATTTTTCAAAGACAATTTTTTAAAGAAAATTTCTGAGAAATAATTTTTTTACAGAAAATTTCTGAAAGATAATACTCCTATAGAAAATTTCTTAAAGTAAAATTTTCTATAGAAATTTTCTCAAAGACAATTCTTCTATAGCAAATTCCTGAAAGACAGTTTTTCTATAGAAACTTTCTGAACGCCAATTTTTCTATAGAAAATTTCTAAAAGAAAATTTTTCGATAGAAAATTTCTAGTTGACAATTTTTCTAAAGAAAATTTCTGAAAGATAATTTTTCTATAGAAAGTTTTTGACAACAATTTTTCTATAGAAAACCTTTTAAAGCCCCAATTTTAAAAAAAAAAATTCTATAAAAAATTTCTCAAATACAATTTTTCTATAAAAAATTTCTCAAAGATAATTTTTTAATAGAAAATTTTTTAAAGATAATTTTTCTATAGAAAATTTCCCAAGGACAATTATTCTACAGAAAATTCCTCAAAGACAATTCTTTAATAGAAAATGTTTTAAAACCAATTTTTCTATAGAAAATTGGTTTTAAACCAATTAAAAAAGATAATTTTCTATAGAAAATTTCACAAAGATAATTTTTCATAGAAAATTTCTGAAAGGCAATTTTTCTGTAGAAATTTTCTGAAAGACAATTCTTCTATAGAAAATTTTTCGATAGAAAATTTCTGGAAGACAATTTTTCTATAGAAAGTTTCTGAAAGACAATTTTTCTAAAAAAAATTTTGAAAGTTAATTTTTTTATAGAAAATTTTTGAACAACAATTTTTCTATAGAAAATTTTTTATAGAAAGTTTCTGAAAGACAATTTTTCTATAGAATATTTCTCAAAGACAATTTTTCTATAAAATATTTCTCAAAGACAATTTTTCTACAGAAACTTTTTCAAAGACAGTTTTTCTATATAAAATTTCTGAAAGACAGGTTTTCTGTAGAAAATTTCTGAAAGACAATCTTTCTATGGAAACTTTCTAAAACACAATTTTTCCATAGAATACTTCTGAAAGGCAATTTTCATAGAAAAATTCTCAAAGACAATTATTCTACAGAAAATTTCTTAGACAATATTTCTATAGAAAATTTCTGAGAGAAATTTTTCTAGAGAATATTTTTGAAAAATAACTTTCCATAGAAAAATTCTCAAAAACAATTCCCAAGGACAATTTTTCTACAGAAAATTTCTCAAAGACAATTCTTCAATAGAAAATTTTCTAAAGATAATTTTTCTATAGAAAATTTCCCAAATATAATTTTTATATAGAAAACTTCTCAAAGATAATTTTTTAATAGAAATTTAAAAAAAAAAAAAAAATTCTATAGAAACTTTCTCAAAGACAATTTTTTATAGAAAATTGCTGAGAGACAATTTTTCTGCAGAAAATTACTGAAAAACAATTTTTTTATATAAAATTTCTAAAAGACAGGTTTTCTATAGAAAATTTCTAAAAAAAAAAAATTTTTCTGAGAGAAATTTTTTTTACAGAAAATTTTTTTACAGAAAATTTTTCTATAGAAAATTTCTGAAAAACAGGGTTTTAGAGAAAATTTCTAAAAGAAAATTTTTCTGTAAAAAATTTTTTAAAAAATGTTCATAAAAAATATCTCAAAGACAATTTGTTTATAGAAAATTTTTTATAGAAAATTTCTCAAGGACAATTTTTCTATATTACATTTCTGAAAGTCAATTTTTCTATAGAAAATTTCTGAAAGACAATTTTTCTATAGAAAATTTCTTAAAGACAATTTTTCTACAAAAACTTTGTAAAATACAATTTTTAAATAGAAAATTTTTCAAATACAATTTTTCTATAGAAAATGTCTTAAAGGCATTTTTAAATAGAAAATTTTTCAAATACAATTTTTCTATAGAAAATGTCTTAAAGGCATTTTTTTCTATAGAAAATTTTTGAAAGACAATTTTTAATAGAAACTTTTTCAAAGACAATTTTTGTAAAGAAAATTTCTTAAAGATAATTTTTCTATAGAAAAGACAGTTTTTCTATAGAAAATTATTCTGTAAAAAATTTCGTAAAAACAACTTTTCTTTAGATATTTTTTTGTTTTTTTAGAAAGAATCTATAGAAAAATTGTCTTTCAGAAATTTTCTGTAGAAAAATTGTCTTTCAGACATTTCTACACTTAAAAAATTATGTTAGTAAAATCAACTGAAAATGTCAGTTAAAATAACTACTTTGTAAGTTGTTTTGGGGTCAACTACTTTTTCAGTTAAATCAACTTACAATGTTAGTTATTTTAACTGACAAAAAACAACTGACTTATGTAGTAAAAACTACTTACATTTGTAGTCAAAACAACTAAAATGTAGTAAAAATAAAAAAAATCAATATATAATTTTTTTTTTCAAAATATTTTTCAGAAAAAAAAAATTGAAGACCAAATTTTTTCCAAGTTTTTTTTAGAAAAAAGTTGTGAAAAATAAAAATACCGGTTTTTTTTTTTTTTGGAAAAAAACTTTAAAACTTTTCAGAGATAAAATAAATAAAATTAACTACTTTAAATAACTGTTACTACATCACAGTACTTTTTTGTTAGTTGTTCAAAAAAACGACTTTAAATAACTAACAGAAATAGTTGTTTGATATTTTTCATACAAAAACAACTGACTTTGTAGTTGAAAACAACTAACTACTGTAAAATATACAAATAACTAACATGTAGTAACTTACATAATTTTCTGAGTGTAGAGAAAAATTGTCTTTAAGAAATTTTCTATGGAAAAATTGACTTTGAAAAATTTTTAAAGAAAAATTGTCTTAATACATATTTTCTATAAAAAAATTATATGAGAAATTTTTTATAAAAAATTGTATTTAAAAAATTTTTTATAGAAAACTTGTCTTTAAGAAATTTTCTATAGAAGAATTGTCTTTCAGAAATTTTCTATAGAAAAATTGTCCTTGAGAAATTTTTATACAAAAATTGTTTTTAGAGATATTTTCTATGGAAATATTGCTTGAAAATTTTTTTATAAAAAAATTGTCTTTCAAAAAGTTTTCTAAAGAAAAATTATCTTTGAGAAATATTTTATAGAAAAATTGTCTTTGAGAAATATTCTAAAAAAATTGTCTTTCAGAAACTTTCTATAAAAAATTTTCTATAGAAAAATTGTTGTTCAAAAATTTTCTATCAGAAATTTACTATAGAAAAAATTCTGTAATTCTGAGAATTTTTTTCTATAGAAAAATTCTCTATTTCTGAGAAATTTTTTCTATAGAAAAAGTCTTGCATTTTGAGACAATTTTTCTATAAAAAAAGTCGTAAATTCTTAAACAATTTTTCTATAGAAAAAACTCTCAGATTCTGACACAATTTTTCAACAGAACAAATTTTAGATTCTGTGACAATTTTTCTACAGAAAAAGTCTCAGGTTCTGATACAATTTTTCTATAGAAAAAATCTTAGATTCTAAGACAATTTTTCTTTAGAACAATTTTCAGATTCTGAGACAATTGTTCTATAGAAAGTACCATATTGTGAGACTATTTTTCTAAAGAATTTTTTCTGTAGATGCTGAATTATCACTAACCGGAATCTGCAATCAAAAACCTCAAGTCATTTTCTGGATCTGCTTTGGTGTCTACTATTGAACCAACACTGCGAACCGGAGACCAATTGTTTTAATTTAAACTGCCTTGGGTGGAGATTCCAAGTAATGTATGTTTACAAGTTCCGATTAAAAGCGTGGCGGATGCCGCAAATGTTTGGATAAACCACCACCGTCTGCAACTGAAAGTTAATATTTTGGTTAATATACGTTTATCAAATATACATAAAAACACATTATTTTTGCTTACCTTTTTAATTAATTAAATAAATTAGTTCCTCATACATATATTTTATAAAAAATTAAAGACAATTTGTTGTCAATGTGTTGTTTACAATGTGGCATTAATATGTCGACTTTATCGAATTAAATTTATTTATATTTATAAAAAAAACTTAGGTAAAAGATTCAAGTTTGTGTATGTTAAATTTGATATTGTAAACAATGCTATTTTACAAAATAAATGTCATATACAATTTAGTTAAAACTTGAGCAATTTCTTGAACTCAATATAAAAAAAATTTACCTAAGTCACATTAGACTGTTTAACACTAGTTATTTTTTTGGGTGTATGAGCGTACCATCTTTCTTTTCTTTGTATACTCAACAGAACAGGTACATACTTTTTTGAAACATTGCAAATTAATTCTTTTTTTTTATAAATCAATTTTGCCAAAGCATTTCGTTTTTTTTTTTTTTATTCCAGACCAATTTTGATCAGTAGCGGTGAAAATTTGAAATGAACTATTAAAAAAACAAAGGTAAATACAATCAATTTATTTTGTTTAACATTTTATTAATACACTCAGAAAATTATTGCAGTTACTACATGACGGTCGTTTGTGTAGTAAGTAGTAGCTGTTGTTTTTAACTACAATTTCGGTCGTTTTTGTATGAAACAATCTCAAACAACTTTTTTTTGTAGTAGTTTCAAAAAATAACTACAAAAAATATACTACACTGTAGCAATAGTTGATTTATGTAGTTGTTTTTAGTTTTTTTTCTAAAAACTCGTTTTTTTCTAGAAATTTTTATTGCAAACGAATGTGTCGAACGAGTTGGTCGTGCGGGATGCGGAAGGAATTATTTTTATGCCAAATAAATAATATCTAAATAAATTAAATTACAATTTATTAAATTTAATTATAACAAAATGTTTTTGGAAAAATATTTTTGAGCGAAAGAAAATAAGTGGATAAATAAAATAACAAGTGTGTATAATATAGCGCTCACATAAGCGTGCGTAAAATCCTATCGGAAAAAACCCAAAATAAAATGCGGAGTTTTGTTTACTTATGAGCGTGCCATCTTTCTTTTCTTTGTATACACAACAGACCAGGTACATACATACTTTTTTGAAACATTGCAAATTAATTATTTTTTTTTATAAATCAATTCTACCAAAGCATTTCTTTTTTTTTTTTTTTTTTTTATTCCAGACAAATTTTGATCAAAAGCGGTGGAAATTTAAAATAAACTATTAAAAAAACAAAGGTAAATACAATCAATTTATTTTGTTTAAAATTTTATTAATATAATTTTTTTCTTCTATAATTCCAGATAAATACTCCAAAAAATTGTCATCATGTCGAAGTTCTACACAACCAACTGAAATGTATTGCTTTTTAAATAAATAAATATCAATCATTTAAACGTTTAAGAAATTTTTTTAATAAAATTTCAGGCAATTATAGTAAAAACAACTGTATTAAACAGTTTTGTAGTAGTTTTTACTACATTTTGTAGTTGAAAACCAATAGTTAAAAACAACAACATGTTCAGTTGTTTTTACCGTTATATGTAGTGGACGCCTTTTCAACGACAAAATGTAGTCAAAACAACTGTCTTCTGTAGTCGATTTTACCGACATACTTTTTTGAGTGTATAATTTTTTTCTTCTATAATTCCAGATAAATACATCAAAAAATTGTCATCATGTCGAAATTCTATACAACCAACTGAAATGTATTGCTTTTTAAATAAATAAATATTAATCATTTAAACGTTTAAGAAATTTTTTAAATAAAATTTCAGGCAATTGTAGAAAAAACAACTGTATTAAACAGTTTTGTAGTAGTTTTTACTACATTTTGTAGTTGAAAATCAATAGTTAAAAACAACAACATGTTCAGTTGTTTTTACCGTAATATGTAGTGGACGCCTTTTCAACGACAAAATGTAGTCAAAACAACTGTCTTTTGCCGACATACTTTTTTGAGTGTACTTTTTGCAAAAAAAATTTTTGTTAAAAAAATGAATAATCCCTAAGATATAATGAATTATATCTGTAAAAAAAATAAATTTATGTTAAATATGTTGCGGCGGTCCTATGGGACTAAAAATCCAACCACCCCTACAGGTGGTTACACCCCTCAAGCCCCTCCCAACACGAAAAAAAATTTTTCGTGGCGGATACTTAGAGGCGAGGCCGTATCCACGAGAGGGGGGTTGAATTATCAACCCACCGAGTCTCTGATAAAAATTTTCAACTGGAGGGAGAGTCGTATATGGCCCAAGGATCGGACACGACGTCTCCGAGTCCAGGACCCCTTAAAAGGAGCAATTTAAAAATTTAAATTTTTCTTTTTTTTATATACATGTGGCCCACCATGCATAATGAGGGGGGGCAAACCTCGGTGGACCACGTTGAATGCCCGATGGCCGACATGTGGGAAGCAAACCCAGACGGCGTTGTTGATGTCAAAGGACAGCTACCCGGTCTGCTTTCCCGGTCTCTGTAGCCACGGTCCTTTTGGC
The DNA here is from genome assembly GCA_963921195.1 of Pegoplata infirma. Lineage (NCBI taxonomy): Eukaryota > Metazoa > Arthropoda > Insecta > Diptera > Anthomyiidae > Pegoplata > Pegoplata infirma. The sequence continues at coordinate 189,257,407 of OY992540.1, read as the reverse complement.
TACCCGGTCTGTTTTACCCGGTCGATGTAGCTGCCCTTTGAATGAAGGTAGAAGGTGGATGCCGTTGTTGGGAATGATGTTGGGTGTGTCCAAATTATCGTGTGTCTGAAATGAATTGAGATTAGTAAAGTAAACAAATCAGTTAAATTAGAAAAGGAAATATTGAGGGTGTTTTTTTCCCGAATCTGTATGGACAATGAAATTTTGCCGGAACAGTTCGGCTGGATCACCACTAATATTTATCGAACTTACCATATCGTTGGAAACCCGTCTGGATGAAATATTTAAATTTTCGTTTTTGTGTTTTTGTTTATATTATTTTATTTAATTATTTTTCATGGCACAAGCGTGCAAAAGAAAATATAAAACGAACAAAAATGTAAATAAAAAGATCAATGAAGAGGGTATGTTCAGTGCGTGAAAGTAAACACAACGTACAATGTAGTTGGTAAAGCGATTGATTGTAGGGTTTAGTGAGACAGAAAATGGGCGAATTTTCATTCATAAAAATGGGAATGAAAATGCGTAAAAAAACGTAAATTTAAAAATCGTTAGCAAATTGAATGAGAATATCAACCCACAAATTTTGCTGAGTGCCTGGTAGAACGGAAACGGAAAATAAGGACATTTCAGAGCTAGGACGGAACAAGGAGACGTAGGGGACGAGAAAGAACAATAGGAAGGCTACAAAAAGATAAATAAAAATGGAGTTAGAATACAATAAAATAAAATTTCTAGAAAAATTAAATAAATAAATGTAGTTTGAATAAAATTAAAGATGGAGTTTTGGAGGGAAAATAAATATATATATTTATTATATATTTGTTTAATTTTTCCAAAAATGGATAGGTATATGGGGGGAACGATATTGGAAGAACGAATAGTTGGAACAAGGTTTGGTGGCAGATTAGTTTTATGCACAAGATCAGTTTATTACAAACATCCAAAGTGCTCGTTACAAAACCGATAAGTTGTTTTTCGTAATTCTGTGAATAAAGTGTGTAAAAAAATAAATAAAGTGCATAAATAAATTTTTGTGCAAAACACCGGTATCCAAATCCAATCCCAAACCAAGTTCCAGTGTTTATCCATCTCAAGCTGGGGAAGAGAACAAAGAGGGAAAACCAATAGAGACAGATCTGTGGTGCTGTATAGAAAACGACTTTAGGAACAAAGTATGTATGAGTGAAATTTGTTTTTAAGATAATCTGGGGAATGTGTAACTGATAGGAACGTGGTGTAATTTTTTTTGTGTAATAGGCCCGTCTGGACTGAAGATTTGAAGATAAAAAAAAAGCCTTGTAACAAAATTTGAACAGTTAAATTCAGCAAAGGGAAACCTGAAAATATACAACATTGCTGGAAAACCAAGCCAGAAGGCTTGATGACAACCTGTGGGGGAGGAACAGTCGAAGGAAGACGAAGTCTAAAACCCATAAAAAAGTCCGGAGAGAGGGATATCAAAGACAAAAATTCCTAAGGTAACCTTAAATAAAAGTAAATCGCACCATAGTGAAAACAGTGAATACCGAAAAGATTCCAAAGAACAGTAACGAGCAGGAAAATATTTTGTATCAGAAAACGAAAATAAGAAAAGATAATAATTTTTTGTTTTTTGTTGTGACGTGAAAATATTGTGTGTAATTGTCTATATGTGTTTAAACGTTTAAGGCATAGTTAGCGCAGGATATTTTATTTTCTTTTTTAAAATGATTATTAAATTCTACCGACGATAAAAATACTCGCAACAAATTCCGGAAACCAAATAAATAGGGTTCACGATACGGTATAAATAAAAATAGTGTCAGAAAATTATTGAGGAAATTTCCCCAAATAAAATATTCAGGTTTTAGTGAGCTCATTCAGGCCTAATAAAGAAGAAAATTAAAGTGAAAATTTTATACGGAAAAATACGATTTTTTAAATAGTGTTGTGAATCAAATTTATAGGGAAAATTTGGCAAAAACCGGAGGAATTAAATTTTGTTAAAAGTATTTTTTTTTGTCGAAGTCAAAATGGCGCAAAAGCTATAGGGTATTTTTTTATATATATTTTTTTTTTTGTCTAGTGTTTTGCATTATATTAATTTTAAGTATCAAACTTATAAATACAATTTCTTTTAAAAGGAAATGTTAACGAATTTCCGCAGATTTGATTTTTAAAAAGTTGACAATTTTATATTTTTTAAAGAGTTTTAATTTCCTGTAACCAGGGTTCGTATTGATCATTAGATCTATCGCCGCCTTAAAGAGGCATATAATTTGATTTTTAATTTAAAGAAAAAAAATTTAGTTAAGTAAAAATTAGATGTTTTAGGTTAATGTTTTGTTTCGTAATGTATAGCGTAAGATTAGGTTTAAATATTTTAAATAAAATTATGATCTGAAAATTTAAAAGTTTAAAAATGATGTGCTAATTTTTTGAAAGGGGTTAAAGTTGATATAAAGGTAAGTGTGAAGGTGAGCGGTATACAGGGGTCACGGTGATGACAGAAGGGAGTTCTAGTGACCAAGGTTGGGAAGGGTGATTGAGGTCGTAACACCTGCCTCGTACTCGAAAACGTGATGTGTTTGACTTTGAGAGTAATTTGTTTTTGGACATTTGTTTTTTTATTTTATTGAGACTAGTTCCAGGGGCTAAGATGAAGGGATGGACATCACACCCGATGAGAGGTAACCGAATATGAGCTAATCGGTCGTCGTTCGTCTTAGTGCCAATCGGGGCTCGTAACAATATGGCGCCCAAATTCGAAAGCAGCAAATTTAGAATTTTGTGTGAATACATCTAAACACAGTAAAATAGCCAAATAGTGATATAGCAATAGACCAGTTGATTCTTTTGAAAATTCCAGAAAAAAATAATACTTTATAACTTATGTAGCCGTTCTGGACATCGATCCAGAAGTCCGTTGTACAGAGATCTATAGGTATATTTTCTGGAAATTGAGAAAGATGAACGTAAAGCGCTAGGTAGACAGTAGGAGTTCATAAGAGTTCAAATTCAATTGACCTTATTCGTACATACTGTAAACCATTTTTTTTTATTAAAGTAAATTTTAGTTTCAGTCTTTATATGAGAATTGTGGACCAGTTGGAAATCTAGCCATTAGCCGCTCAAGACATGTGCTTTGAGGACAGATGTAATGGGGATTCCAATGGCTGGCCTTTGAGATGGTCAAAATTAGTAAATGACCTGTCAAAGTACAATATCCGTCGTTTTTTTTTTTTTGTTTGATTTGAGAACACATCACACGAGTAGCTCTCGAAAGAGGGAATCAAAAAAATAATATACCGCACACATCACCGATTATATCAACTACCCCTATACGAATATAATTTGAAGAAAATCAGTTAAAGTAAAAATTTAAAAAAAAATATTTTTTTTAACATTTTAATAGCGTTGATAGAAAAACTAAATTTTTTTTGTAACAGGTATTTAGTATCTTTTAAACAGATTCTTTTTTTTTATCCATATTTTTATTGATTTATTTGCGTAACTATTTTTATATCTATGGTGTAAACCTAAATATATATATTTTTTTATTTTCTTTTTTTTTAAATTTATTCATTTAGTTATATTTTTTTTGATACAAAAATTTTTTTTTTTGCTTTCTATAGTGTGGAATAAAGATTTACTTTTGAGTGCATCTAATAATCTCAAGTTTAAATATTTAGTTCAAAAGGGAAAAATATAAGTAGAATATCTGACATTTAGTGATTAGGTAATGAACATACAAACTAGGTCACAGACCAACAGGAAACGGAAACCGGAAATAGACTTGAATAGTACGATCCATCACACTCAGGTTAAACAGCGAAAAGTTAGCGATTCAGAACCAAATATGGCTGAAGGGAATACTAATTTAAACGCGATCACCGGTCAATTTACAGATTTGTCAAATACTATAATTACTCGCCCTCAGACAAATGGGGATAACGACCCTTTAAATACCGGATTTCAGGGGGACGTGGGTAATAATGAAATAGAAAATGCAGGAGGAGACAACGGGGAAGAAGAGGCAATGTTAGTTCAAAGTTTGTTGACAGAAAAAGTAAAGAAAATGGTAGAAAAAGAGATGTTAGAAGTTAAGAAGGCATTGGGAGATATGGCAAAGACTATTCAAGATATTTCAAGAGTAGTTAACCCAGCATCTCGTGCAAATCCTTCACCAGTGGGTCATACTGGCAATTCTGACAGTGTTCAGGCATCTAGGACAAGACCAACAGCACCTCAATCAATTCCTAATAACATTCCTAATAACAACTTTCAACCATTATCTGGCAATGTCAGTAATGGACATTTTCAGAATTTACAAATGCATCAGATACAACCCCCTGTGTCTCAATTTATGAACAATTTTCCGAATAATCATAGTAATTACCAGATGGTCCAAATGCAACCTCAACTCTATCAATCCGTACCAAATACAAATTATAATTTTCAACTGAGAGAACCAATAGTAGGGGCGAACATACCAGTGGGAAATCAATACGTGAATCAATCTGCTTCGACTAGTCGTAGTAATGGCCTAGCCACTAATTCCGTTCAGGGAAGTTCTGTCGCAAGCGGCAACACTTTTCAACCTAATAATGGCACACTCAACGGTTTTGTTCAGGGAAGTTCAGTAGCAAGTGGCAACACTTTTCATGGTAATAATGGACATTTACGTCCGCGAATTGAAAAATTAAATATCGAATTTACAGGAGATCCAAAGCAATCTAATGTAGACCAATTTATATTTTGCATAGAATTTTTACAAAAGCGGCATAATATTCCATGGGAAGATGTGTTGAGGGACTTTCATTTGTTAGTTAAAGGTCAGGCAAGGGAATGGTATTGGCTCTATATTCAGACCCACGATGTTCCAGATTGGCCCACTCTTAAGGCAGCCTTGGAGGAACGCTATGACAGTGGAAGGTCCAATTGCGAAGTAATGTGCGAACTTGTTGCTAGAAAACAAAAACCAAATGAATCCTTGGATGAATTCTTCCACGCAATGTGCCGTATTCGGGCTAGACTTAAGCCACCGATCTCAGAGCAAGATATGATCTACAGAATTAAAGTAAACGTGAAAGAAAGCATTGGAACAATAGTTTTCTCCGATAAGGTAGACTCCGTAGAGCAACTCAGGATAAAGTGTCAAGATGTGGAACGAAATTTTCCGAAAAAAGAGTATAGACATGCACCACCGCCAGCGCGTCCAGCACGATATGTCAACGAAATGTATGATGTCCCAGTAGCTAACTTACCAACAGAAGATGATTATGGTGGTGAAACAGAAGAATTAGCAGCCGTAATGATGAAAGCAAATTTGCAACAGAAACGTCCTCTTATCTGCTGGAATTGTCGTGAAACTGGACACATGTTTTTCCACTGCCCTTCGGACAAATTTAACAAATTTTGTTTTGGATGTGGCAAGCCAGATGTCATCACACCTAACTGTCCCGTTTGCCAACAGAAAAACGCCAAAAAGGGCGTGGGATCGAAGGGGGGCCCACGTCAGACCGAGAACCCCTCAACATAATGGGATCCCAGAAATTAGTGGGAAGCTCTGAAAGACAAAATGTAGGAGTTATAGGGAACATTTTACAGGCAAATAATTCAAAATACATACCTGGTAGTCGTCACTATTTACCATTAGAAATTAGAAAGCAAAATTATGAAAAAGTTAAGGAACGCATTTTTAATGGATTCACGGAACCAAAACCTGTTTCCAAACACGTTCAGAAAATCCGTAACAAATTCACGGAACGTAATCGTACAAGGAATTTTATTATTGAGTCGGTCCATAGAGCCACTAACAGATTAGGAGATCCACGTGTTTTCGCCGATATACAAATTGGAAGCACTACTCTGTCAGGACTTTTAGATACAGGTGCAACCATTAGTATTTTGGGAAAAGGTTGTAGAGAACTAATTCAGGATTTAAACCTTAATCTTATTCCGTTGTTGACCAATGTGAAAACTGCCAGTGGTCAGCAGCATCGAATATTAGGTAAAGTAAAAGCATCCATTAAGTATAAAGATCAGGAACACAAAATGTTGCTGTATCTTTGTCCAGATTTGGAACAAGTTCTCTACTTAGGCATTGATTTTTGGAGAAGTTTTAAATTGGCTCCTGAAATTATAAATATTGATGAAATAGACATAGAAAAAGTTAAACAAGATTTCCATGATAGTAAAACTGAACATAGATTGAAACCACACATTTTAACAAGCGAACAACAAACAGAATTAGATAAAGTTATAGGAGAATTTTACACTTTTGAGGAAAAAGGATTAGGACAGACGTCACTCGAAAAGCATACCATCAAATTAATAGAGGGCGCTGTACCAGTCAAGGATCGTTATTATCCAATATCTCCAGCCGTTCAGGAGATTACATATAAGGAGATTGACCTAATGTTGAAATTAAACGTAATCGAAGAAAGTGATAGTCCATGGAGTCACAGGACAACCATAGTGCGTAAACCTGGAAAGAATCGATTCTGTTTGGACGCAAGAAAATTGAATAAATTAACCGTCAAAGATGCCTATCCTTTACAAAATATTGATGGCATCCTCAGTCGAATAGATGAAACATATTTTATAAGCAGCGTCGATCTTAAGTTCGCATTTTGGCAAATCGAGCTGGATGACGAAAGTAAACCGTACACCGCATTTACAGTCGCCGGAAGACCGCTTTACCAATTCAGGGTCATGCCGTTTGGATTATGTAATGCGGCGCAACGCTTATGCAGATTGATGGATAAAGTAATCCCGCCAAAACTTAAGGAACATGTTTTCATCTATTTAGATGACTTACTGGTAATTTCGAGTACGTTTGTAGAACATATGAAACTTTTGAGAGAAGTTGCCGCGTGTTTAAGAAAGGCTAATTTGACTATAGGGCTTAAGAAATCCCAATTTTGTTTTAGGGAACTTAAATATTTAGGATTCATTATAGGTGGGGGAATGCTTAAAACTGATCCCGAAAAAGTCCAAGCTATCCGTAATATCAAGTTACCGAAAAATACGAGGGAGGTTCGAAGTTTCCTGGGAACAGCCGGATGGTATAGGAGATTTATTAAAAACTTCGCCACTATATCCGCTCCTCTAACTGATACATTGAAAAAATCAAAGAAATTTAATATGACACCTGAAGCTATTGAGGCATTTGAAAAACTTAAAAAGGCACTTACGACAGCACCCGTTTTAAGGCACCCCGATTTTTCGAAAAGGTTCTATATCCAATGTGATGCATCGGATTATGGAATTGGAGCTGTACTTTACCAACTAAATGAAAAAGAAGAAGAAAACCCGATCGCATTCTATTCACAAAAATTAAATTCATGCCAAAGAAATTATAGCGTGACAGAAAAAGAGTGTTTGGCAGCAGTGTTGGCGGTGAAAAAGTTTAGGCAGTATGTCGAAATGATGCCATTTACCGTGGTTACAGATCACGCCAGCCTCAAATGGCTAATGAGTTTAAAGGATCTAAGTGGGAGACTAGCAAGGTGGTCTCTACAGCTTCAAGTGTATGATTTCGATATTGTCCATAGAAAAGGCTCCGATAATGTAGTAGCCGATATGCTTTCTCGATTGCCACAAGAAATAAGTGAACTAGAAAAAGATGATTATCTTGATTTCGACACGACAGAGTTTCAAAGCGAAGAGTACCTCGACCTTATAAATAAGATAAATGATAACGCCGATAATCTACCAGATTTAAAAGTTGAGGGTGGCATGATATTTAAAAGGATGTCTTTTGATCAGGATCTCGGAGACCAATTCATGTGGAAATTGTGGATCCCGACCAATATAACATCTACTATTATTGAAAAAGCTCACAATGAGAACACTGCAGCGCACGGTGGCACAGCAAAAACAATAGAAAGAATAAAACGTTTTTTCTATTGGCCGAAAATGACTGTTCAGGTAAAACAATTTGTCAAATCATGTGAGACATGCAAGGAGACTAAACCTGCAAATCGTAATTTAATGTCAGGTATAGGACAAGAGGTACAAACTGACCGTCCATTTCAGAAATTGTACATAGATTTCCTGGGAAAGTATCCAAGATCCAAGAGCGGTAACTGTTATATCTTTATCGTTTTGGATCACTTCACAAAATTTACTTTCCTTAAAGCCATGAAAGAAGCAACAACTAATAATGTGGTACAATTCTTAACCCATGAAATATTTCATAAATTTGGTGTACCGGAAGTGATCCATAGCGATAACGGTGCACAGTTCATCGCAAAAACGTTTAAGGATATGATAGAAGCCTATAAAATTCAACATATGAGAACTGCAGTATACGCCCCACAATCCAATGCATCAGAAAGGGTAAACCAATCTGTTTTAGCCGCGATAAGGGCATATCTCAAAGACGACCATAGAGATTGGGACTTATACTTATCTGAGATAGAGTGTGCGTTGAGAAATTCGGTACATTCTGCAACGGGAGTTTCACCTTTCTTCGCGCTTTTTGGATTCCACATGTTTTCCAGTGGCACTGATTACAAATTAGCCAGAAAACTTCTTTCGTTAACTGACCATGAAGTCAAAAATCTCAACAGGAAAGATAAATTAGAAATTTTAAGGGAAAAAATTAAAAACAATATGCATGAGGCTTATGAGAAGAGTGCAGAAAGATACAACAAGCGAGCACGAATGGTTAGATTTCTTCCAGGACAAGAAGTGTACAGGAAGAATACCGTATTAAGCGATTTTGAAAAAAGTAGAAACGCGAAATTCTGCAAAAAGTTTTTAAAGTGCCGAATTGTCAAACCGGTAGGAAATAACATGTACGAATTAGAGACCATGCAGGGAAAGTCGATAGGTGTATATCACGCAAAGGACATTAAGGTATAGAAGCATAAAATAAGGATTTTTTTTGTTGTTTTTTTTGATGTAATACCAGATTTGAAAATTGTCGTTTTTGATCATATATTACCCAGGAAAATTTTAAATTAATATCGTCTTAGTCTATCGAAAAGTTTCTAGATTTTCTTTAACGTTACAATTTTTTTTATTATTGGGAAAAGAAATGGAATCGGTATAGATTTTTTTTTTCTGTGTAAAATTTTTTTTTTTACTGTGCGTATGAGTTAAATTTACTAGGTGGTAAGATGTTTTATCAATATGAAACACGTTATTTTTTTTTTTACCCAGTAAAGCAACAAAGTTGTTTCAATTGTCATATTCAGCTTACTTTTACTTACATAATCCGTTGAGTGTATATTTCCAGTCTGGGTACAAACCATCTAGGTTACCAAGTTGCCCGGCTAGGTAATCTCAGGGCGTGAGAATTCCCCACGTTAAGCAGCAATTCCAAACGACTCCCGTACGACTTACCGAGTGGCCCACGCACATTGATGTTGTCACAAACCTCAAAGTTTTGTTGCGGCGGTCCTATGGGACTAAAAATCCAACCACCCCTACAGGTGGTTACACCCCTCAAGCCCCTCCCAACACGAAAAAAATTTTTCGTGGCGGATACTTAGAGGCGAGGCCGTATCCACGAGAGGGGGGTTGAATTATCAACCCACCGAGTCTCTGATAAAAATTTTCAACTGGAGGGAGAGTCGTATATGGCCCAAGGATCGGACACGACGTCTCCGAGTCCAGGACCCCTTAAAAGGAGCAATTTAAAAATTTAAATTTTTCTTTTTTTTATATACATGTGGCCCACCATGCATAATGAGGGGGGGCAAACCTCGGTGGACCACGTTGAATGCCCGATGGCCGACATGTGGGAAGCAAACCCAGACGGCGTTGTTGATGTCAAAGGACAGCTACCCGGTCTGCTTTCCCGGTCTCTGTAGCCACGGTCCTTTTGGCTACCCGGTCTGTTTTACCCGGTCGATGTGGCTGCCCTTTGAATGAAGGTAGAAGGTGGATGCCGTTGTTGGGAATGATGTTGGGTGTGTCCAAATTATCGTGTGTCTGAAATGAATTGAGATTAGTAAAGTAAACAAATCAGTTAAATTAGAAAAGGAAATATTGGGGGTGTTTTTTTCCCGAATCTGTATGGACAATGAAATTTTGCCGGAACAGTTCGGCTGGATCACCACTAATATTTATCGAACTTACCATATCGTTGGAAACCCGTCTGGATGAAATATTTAAATTTTCGTTTTTGTGTTTTTGTTTATATTATTTTATTTAATTATTTTTCATGGCACAAGCGTGCAAAAGAAAATATAAAACGAACAAAAATGTAAATAAAAAGATCAATGAAGAGGGTATGTTCAGTGCGTGAAAGTAAACACAACGTACAATGTAGTTGGTAAAGCGATTGATTGTAGGGTTTAGTGAGACAGAAAATGGGCGAATTTTCATTCATAAAAATGGGAATGAAAATGCGTAAAAAAACGTAAATTTAAAAATCGTTAGCAAATTGAATGAGAATATCAACCCACAAATTTTGCTGAGTGCCTGGTAGAACGGAAACGGAAAATAAGGACATTTCAGAGCTAGGACGGAACAAGGAGACGTAGGGGACGAGAAAGAACAATAGGAAGGCTACAAAAAGATAAATAAAAATGGAGTTAGAATACAATAAAATAAAATTTCTAGAAAAATTAAATAAATAAATGTAGTTTGAATAAAATTAAAGATGGAGTTTTGGAGGGAAAATAAATATATATATTTATTATATATTTGTTTAATTTTTCCAAAAATGGATAGGTATATGGGGGGAACGATATTGGAAGAACGAATAGTTGGAACAAGGTTTGGTGGCAGATTAGTTTTATGCACAAGATCAGTTTATTACAAACATCCAAAGTGCTCGTTACAAAACCGATAAGTTGTTTTTTGTAATTCTGTGAATAAAGTGTGTAAAAAAATAAATAAAGTGCATAAATAAATTTTTGTGCAAAACACCGGTATCCAAATCCAATCCCAAACCAAGTTCCAGTGTTTATCCATCTCAAGCTGGGGAAGAGAACAAAGAGGGAAAACCAATAGAGACAGATCTGTGGTGCTGTATAGAAAACGACTTTAGGAACAAAGTATGTATGAGTGAAATTTGTTTTTAAGATAATCTGGGGAATGTGTAACTGATAGGAACGTGGTGTAATTTTTTTTGTGTAATAGGCCCGTCTGGACTGAAGATTTGAAGATAAAAAAAAAGCCTTGTAACAAAATTTGAACAGTTAAATTCAGCAAAGGGAAACCTGAAAATATACAACATTGCTGGAAAACCAAGCCAGAAGGCTTGATGACAACCTGTGGGGGAGGAACAGTCGAAGGAAGACGAAGTCTAAAACCCATAAAAAAGTCCGGAGAGAGGGATATCAAAGACAAAAATTCCTAAGGTAACCTTAAATAAAAGTAAATCGCACCATAGTGAAAACAGTGAATACCGAAAAGATTCCAAAGAACAGTAACGAGCAGGAAAATATTTTGTATCAGAAAACGAAAATAAGAAAAGATAATAATTTTTTGTTTTTTGTTGTGACGTGAAAATATTGTGTGTAATTGTCTATATGTGTTTAAACGTTTAAGGCATAGTTAGCGCAGGATATTTTATTTTCTTTTTTAAAATGATTATTAAATTCTACCGACGATAAAAATACTCGCAACAAATTCCGGAAACCAAATAAATAGGGTTCACGATACGGTATAAATAAAAATAGTGTCAGAAAATTATTGAGGAAATTTCCCCAAATAAAATATTCAGGTTTTAGTGAGCTCATTCAGGCCTAATAAAGAAGAAAATTAAAGTGAAAATTTTATACGGAAAAATACGATTTTTTAAATAGTGTTGTGAATCAAATTTATAGGGAAAATTTGGCAAAAACCGGAGGAATTAAATTTTGTTAAAAGTATTTTTTTTTTGTCGAAGTCAAAATGGCGCAAAAGCTATAGGGTATTTTTTTATATATATTTTTTTTTTGTCTAGTGTTTTGCATTATATTAATTTTAAGTATCAAACTTATAAATACAATTTCTTTTAAAAGGAAATGTTAACGAATTTCCGCAGATTTGATTTTTAAAAAGTTGACAATTTTATATTTTTTAAAGAGTTTTAATTTCCTGTAACCAGGGTTCGTATTGATCATTAGATCTATCGCCGCCTTAAAGAGGCATATAATTTGATTTTTAATTTAAAGAAAAAAAATTTAGTTAAGTAAAAATTAGATGTTTTAGGTTAATGTTTTGTTTCGTAATGTATAGCGTAAGATTAGGTTTAAATATTTTAAATAAAATTATGATCTGAAAATTTAAAAGTTTAAAAATGATGTGCTAATTTTTTGAAAGGGGTTAAAGTTGATATAAAGGTAAGTGTGAAGGTGAGCGGTATACAGGGGTCACGGTGATGACAGAAGGGAGTTCTAGTGACCAAGGTTGGGAAGGGTGATTGAGGTCGTAACACCTGCCTCGTACTCGAAAACGTGATGTGTTTGACTTTGAGAGTAATTTGTTTTTGGACATTTGTTTTTTTATTTTATTGAGACTAGTTCCAGGGGCTAAGATGAAGGGATGGACATCACACCCGATGAGAGGTAACCGAATATGAGCTAATCGGTCGTCGTTCGTCTTAGTGCCAATCGGGGCTCGTAACAAATATCTATAAGCGATGGTAAGTTATAAACTTCAATATGTTTTTTTTGTTAACTAACTTGATTTTGTTATTCTTTGGTTAAAGGGCTTCTCTGATTGTTGTCGTGGAAAAAGTAATTGATGAGAATTATAAACTGGACTTTAAAATTCAATTCCCGGAAAGGAAATTAATAAAATAATTAAGTTTATTCAAGTTAAGTATAAAGGCTCCCATATATTTCAAACAAATTGGATGACTTGTTGGATGACCAACGTAATTTTTCTCGTGTATGGGTCTGTCGGATGGTCGGATGGCTGGTCGGATGAAAAATCAAAACGTTTTGATTTTTCGATGGTCGGATGAAAAGTTGGATGACATGTCGGATGGTGTATTGACTTGTCATCCGACCGTTGTACGAACAGAGACGTTTTAATTCATTATTTGTTATTGTTTTTCACAAAGTGATGTTTTTGTATAAAGCAATGATGTTAAAAAGTAAATTTTAACCTAAATATATTAAAAAAACATAAAAAAGGGTTGAAAAATAAAAAAAAATTTCATGTTACTCCTTCAAGAATTCTAAAAAAATGAGCGGTCATCCAACATGTGTATAAATTTGACGGATAAGTGTATTTTGAAAATATTTTTTGGTCAACTAACAAGTCATCCAACATGTATTGTGTCTCTGGGCGGCTTAATGTGCAATTTTTAAGTAATTTAAGTTTTTAACACAGTCAATATAGTCTGATAACAGAGTTTATGATTTTACCAGGCTACATAGACGGTTTCACATAGAAAAATATCAGAAATCTTATACAAAACTGCATATTATTTCTTTATTATTTTAAATAAATTGTTTAATATTAAAATTAAAAAAAACAAAGGTTTTAATAAATAAAATAAAATGGTAGGGAACAACATAAAAATAAAAATAGATCAACCTTAAATCAATAATTTCTCAACTTTAAATTGAAAATAAAACAACTTTGATTTTAAAACGTTAGTTTTTATTCGCCCATTTTAAAAATAAATTTAAAAATAAACATTCTCAAATTCAGCAAAAACAAAGTTTGTTGACTTTTGTCACTGTTTTCTTTTTAATTTGAGATTGTTTCTGCTTGATTTGAAATTTTTTTTTCTTAGTGTAGTGATGCGGACTTTAACTCCCTTTGTGTTAAATTCCAAATCAGGACACACATTTTGCACTTCGGGTTCGTCTATAGGAGCCCAAATTTGGTCACGGCGAACTCCTGCGACCATTTAGACTCCGTTTCCATTACGGGAATCCTTGGGGTCTGTCCGATTAGTGAAATAGTCGTTGCCGGGGACTTCAACGTGCACAATTCGTCTTGGCTGCGCCATTCTAGCCATACTACTCCCGAGGGCTTATATGCTGAGCTCTTCGCTGCACACAATCACCTTGTGCAACTTGTTAATGAACCAACACACATTCCGTGGGTTAAAGGGCAGTTTCGTAATACCCTCGACCTTTTTCTCACTTCGCAACCTAAAAAATACGAAGTTGAGCTACTTGCGCCTCTCAGAAACGCGGATCATAATGTCATATTTGCATCCTTTTCATTTTCTGACCTTCGTAGTGCTTCAAAACCAACAACGAAGCGATCAATTTTTGTTTATGAAAAGGCTGGTTGGGCTGAGCTTAACGACTTCTTTCAGCATTTCAACTGGAAACTTTGTTTTCTAGATGACAATGTTAACGCTGCGGCAGAAATTATAGTAAACGTGATAATGCTGGGAATGAAATATTCATTCCATCCAAGCAAATTTCGACTAAAACAAAACATAAGTGCTGGTTTAATCAGACGTGCAGAAATGCAGTCAGATCCAGGGAGGATACGTTCAGTAATTGGCGTAATGACAAAAATCCAGTTACTGACACGTTACGTAAACAGGCGAAAAACGAATGTGCCAGAGTACTCAGGCGAGAAAAACTTCTTTACGAACAGCGTCTGCGTGCTAAGGTCCTTGCTGCTCCGCGGGGTAGTAATACCTTTTGGTCATTTGTTAAAAGGGTAAAGAATAATACTAGTTCATTCGTTCCAACCCTTATAATGAATGACCAAATATTCACAGACCCGGTTGATAAAGCCAAACTTTTTGCTGACATGTTGTAACGTGCCGTTACAAGGAAAACACTTTTACATATCATCACAGTTTGGCTGACTAAAACAACGAGAATCCAGTTGGAGTTCGTGCTATATTTCGTACTACATACGTTGTATAACCGTAAGCCGACAAGATTCCTGTTCCCGACTCCGCCGTAGTTGGTCCGTAGATTATACGAACGCCGATTATTGTTCTTATATAAGTTGTAGTTTGAAAGTATCTTACTAACCCGAACGCCGATTATTGTTCGTATTAGCCACCGTATTTACTTACACGAACACCGTTTATTGTTCGTATTTACTTTGTAGTTTTGAATGCATCTTACTAACCCGAACGCCGATTATTGTTCGTAGTAGCCATAGTATTTACTTACACGAACGCCGTTTATTGTTCGTATTTACTTTGTAGTTTTGAATGCATCTTACTAACCCAAAGGTCGATTATTGTTCGTAGTAGCCATAGTATTTACTTACACGAACGCCGTTTATTGTTTACTTTGTAGTTTTGAATGCATCTTACTAACCTGAACCCCGATTATTGTTCGTATTAGCCGCCGTATTTACTTACACGAACGCCGTTTATTGTTCGTATTTACTTTGTAGTTTTGAATGCATCTTACTAACCCGAACGCCGATTATTGTTCGTATTAGCCGCCGTATTTACTTACACGAACGCCGTTTATTGTTCGTATTTATTTTGTAGTTTTGAATGCACCTTACTAACCCGAACGCCGTTTACCCGAACGCCGTTTATTGTTCGAATTTAATTTGTATTTTGAAAGTATCTTACTAACCCGAACGCCGTTTATTGTTCGTATTTACTTTATAGTTTTGAATGCACCTTATTAACCCGAACGCCGATTATTGTTCGTATTAGCCATCGTATTTACTTACCCGAACGCCGTTTATTGTTCGCCTTTACTTTGTAGTTTGAAAGTATCTTACTAACCCGAACGCCGATTATTGTTCGCATTAGCCACCGTATTTACTTTTACGAACGCCGTTTATTGTTCGTATATATTTTACTAACACGAACGCCGTTTTTCGTTCGTGTTCACTTCGTAGCTTTGCATTACTTTAGTAACCCGGACGCCGTTTATCGTTCGTTTTTGCTCAGTGGTATTACAGTAACCTTTTCAACCGAAGCGCTTGTTATTGTTCGTATTGGCAATCTTATAAACATACACGAACGTCGTGTTTTGTTCGTGTATTCTTTATAATATTGGACAAATCCTTAAGAGCCTGCAACCAACGCCGGGGTTGCCGACAACCTTGAAGCAAATCGTCATTGCCGAAGACGATCGAAGAGCCGATTGAATTTATATTAGCTTAAGTAGTATAAGACAACTAGGTTAAGATCTTGGTAATAAAGTTGTGTGCGAGATAAGATCGTACTTTTGTAGTTAAACCACAAAAGCATTCGTCTTTTATTTATTCAAAGGAAGCAGACCTTTGTCGAACCTGGACAGACTGAGCTCTATCCTAGCTGGAAAATAAAACTGCATCACAATGTTTGCAAGGAATTCATACTTGCCGGAAAGCAATCAACCACCGCACAGAGGCTTGAAATGTACCAAAAGTGAGGATTAATTCAAAAGCTGAACTAGCCTTCACATTCGTGTTTGGTACTGGGTGTATAATAAATAAAAAATAAATTTAAATATATTAAAATGGAACCATCAACTTTAGGTATTTGGCTACATAATTACATACATTTTTTTTAGATAAATGTTTTGCAAATATTTTTAATATTTTTTTTAAAAAGTGCTCCATATTTGGGGTATTTTCAATATAAATATTGAGTTTTAACAAATTTCAGGTCGCGATCATGCAAATTTTATTTAGTGCTCTTTTAATATGGTGTTTTAGCTTCTAGATTCCCAACAAAACTTTGCAGAAACACCGCGTTTTTTTAATTATTTAAATTTTTGTGAAAGAACTCCTGAAAAACATTTGAAAAAGGGCATTATGGGAGCCCTCTTACTTAGAGGAGATACGGGGTGCGTAGGTATATTCTAAGAAAATGTTTGGGTTGAAAAAATATTGGGGCCGGTCACACATTCGACATTGGGGGCCGGTCACACATTCGACATCTCAGTTTGGTCTGTATGAGCAGATTTTATAAAAATGGCATTTTGTATGGGAGCCCATTATCGAGTGGAGATACAGTATAAGTATGTTCCGAAAAAATGTGGGGGTGTAAAAATTAATGGGGGTTGGTCTTAGTGGATACCACTCTACGACGCACCATGGGAGCGGTGGGAGCTAATTTCATAAAACAAATTTATAAAAAACAAGTTAGAGTGTTAAATTCGGCTGTGCCGAATCTTTTTTACCCTCCAACACCTTAAAAAAAAACAGGGGCGTCTTTTTTTTGGTGGGGGGGGGGGGGTTCTGTGGTGGGAGACAACCTTACTGGACCCAACTACAGAACTTTGAACTTCTTCTGACATAAAAAATGTTTCGTTTGCTAAGCAAAAGTACAAAAAATCTATAAAAAATGGCGTTTTTCAGAGGTTGGTTTAGTTCTTAAAGAGGAAACTTTTCCCCCGTCCGTTCAACTGTTGACAAGTGTGGACGTGTTTTAATTTATCTCCGTGCTATTAATTGAATTTTTGAAATTGTTCGTAATAGGTATTTTTGTAATATTTTCATGACCACATCCAGGAAAATGAAAATATGGACACAAATGATACCGATTTAATTCGAGGCTCTGCCTCACCGACTGGTGCTGGTCCTAGCACTGGTCTTAGGGTTGCGACCTTGAAGTCCGACCTTGATTCTGGTAGGGGTGCTCAGCCTAATATTGGTGGTAAAAAGAAAAAGAAACTTAAACCAAAGACTATCAATACTTAAAGATATATGAAGTCTCCCATCTTCTGTTAAACCCTCTCTTAAATTCCCTTTACTAAGTCCGCCATCGAACTGGACGTTTAATCAAACCAAAAAAAATCCCTTAAGTTCGATATAAACAAAAAAAAAGAGTTGCAGTTTGGCGATTTTCAGATTAAAGCTAGCGTTTTTTTTTTTCATCTAGCTGTAAAAAAAGTTTTTTTTGTGGATTATCGGGAAATCCAATGACTTTTTATTTGCTGACAATTTGTTTTAAACACTTTTAAATGTATTTCTTAAATAATATTAACATAAAAATTATAAATTGATACATTTTTTTAAAATTAATAAGCATTTTTTTCGATATAAAAAGTTAGCATTATTTGTCAAACCAACAATGTTAATTTAACATTATCATATTTTCCTCGTCTAACAGTTTTCGTACCTTCTGTTAAAAAGTTTCAAAATATTAAGAGCGGGAGACAAAGAGCTTGCTTAAACCATCAAAGGTCAGGCACAACCAGAGACGGCTTTGTTTGAAAATAATTAACAGACTGAGCCAACTTGATGGAACGAAGCTCTCCGAACGTGAGAGGGCGTCGCTATCATGGGCGAAAGGAGTCATTGAAGAACAGGACAAACTTTCGGCAATGCGCGCATCTGACAAACAGAGCGCTGTTTCGGCCTCGTCATCGAAGTCTGGTAAAAGGTTGCACTCGTCCGACGAGAAACCTTTACCTAAGAGATCTAAGGTGACCGGCAACGTCTGGACTCAGTCTTTTAGTGAAGTGGTTAAAGGTAACTTCGTTAGGGCTGTGATAAACAGGCAAAATGGGGATTGTAGTATTCCAAGGGACAAGTGGAGCTTAGTTGAAACTAAACTAAATGAAATCTACTATAGGCTCCTTGAGAGTATGCCTGATTTTCTCCCTACTACTGTCAACGCAGGTTGGTATCAGGGGCGAGTAAAACTCGTTGCTTTTGGGAACGAAAGATCCGCAGCCGTGTTTAAGGTTGCCATTAGCCAAGTGGGAGAGTTATGGCACAGTATATACAGTAGCGAAACTCTTAATGGTGAATTTTCCCCCTTTTTTATTCACCTCAATTTGCTCACACGTATAGGAAATGTGTGAATTCACCTCATTTGTCAGAAATTTGAAATTTGAAGAAATTTGTCAATAATTATTTTTGTTTTGTTTTTAAAATTAAAAAAAAATTGTAAATTGAAGAAAACAAAAACTGCTAAATTATATGCTAATGAAAGCAACAATTTATAAATTTAGGGTCAAGTGATGCCTCATTCTCATTTTGGATTAATGTTTTTGCATTGATGGGGCCACCAAACTTTCGTTTCTATGATGATTACAAATTGAATCGACAAATTTTGATGGTCCTTTTTAGGTCACCCCCAAAGAAAGAACCAGAAAAAATTTCCTGGCTGGCAAAGGTGTTGTTAAATATTTTGTTTAATCATGATAAATGTGGTCAATATGAAGTACAACGAATTCCTATGAAATAATTTGGAGCCAAAAAAGTGCAAGATATTGCGAATTTCCTGAGTACATCTTACAAATCTTTTAAATAAATAAAACACTACATTTAGAACGTAAATATTTATTTTTTATTGAATTTTTATTTAATAAAACATAATTAAAATATGAAAAATGTATTATGACTGAGACATTTTTTCCTATAGAAAAGTCTGAGGCATTTTTCCTATAGAAAAGTCTCAGATTCTGACACATTTTTCCTCTAGAAAAAGTCTCAGATTCTGAGACATTTTTCCTATAGAAAAAGTCTATGTTTCTGAGACATTTTTTCTATAGAAAAAATCTCAGATTCTGAGATATTTTTCCTATAGAAAAAGTCTCAGATTCTGAGACATTTTTCCTATAGAAAAAGTCTCAGATTCTGAGACATTTTTCCTATAGAAAAATTCTCAGATTCTGAGACATTTTTCTATAGAAAAAGTCTCAGATTCCGAGACATTTTTCCTATAAAAAAACTCTGATTCTGAGACATTTTTCTGTAGAAAAATTCTCAGATTTTAAGACATTTTTCCTATAGAAAAAGTCTCAGACTCGGAGACATTTTTCCTATGAAAAAAGTCTCAGATTCTGAAACATTTTTCCTATGAAAAATGTCTTAGATTCTGAGACATTTTTCCTATAGAAAGTCTCAGATTCTGAGACATTTTTCCTATAGAAAAAGTCTCAGATTCTGAGATATTTTTCCTATAGAAAAAATCTCAGATTCTGAGACATTTTTCCTATGAATAAAGTCTCAGATTCTGAGACATTTTTCCTATAGAAAAATGCTCAGATTTTGAGACATTTTTCCTATAGAAAAAGTCTCAGATTCTGATACATTTTTCCTATAAAAAAGTCTCAGATTCTGAGACATTTTTCCTATAAAAAAAGTCTCAGATTCTGAGACATTTTTCCCATAGAAAAAGTCTCAGATTCTGAGACATTTTTCCTATAAAAAAAGTTCCAGAATCTGTGACCTTTTCTATTGGAAAAATGTCTCAGAATCTGAGACTTTTTTAAAGGAAAAATATCTCAGAATCTGAGACTTTTTCTATATGAAAAATGTCTCAGAATCTGAGACTTTTCCTATAGGAAAAATGTCTCAGAATCTGAGACTTTTCCTATAGGAAAAATGTCTCAGAATCTGAGACTTTTCCTATAGGAAAAATGTCTCAGAATCTGAGACTTTTCCTATAGGAAAAATGTCTCAGAATCTGAGACTTTTCCTATAGGAAAAATGTCTCAGAATCTGAGACTTTTCCTATAGGAAAAATGTCTCAGAATCTGAGACTTTTCCTATAGGAAAAATGTCTCAGAATCTGAGACTTTTCCTATAGGAAAAATGTCTCAGAATCTGAGACTTTTCCTATAGAAAAAATGTCTCAGAATCTGAGACTTTTCCTATAGGAAAAATGTATCAGAATCTGAGACTTTTCCTATAGGAAAAATGTCTCAGAATCTGAGACTTTTCCTATAGGAAAAATGTCTCAGAATCTGAGACTTTTCCTATAGGAAAAATGTCTCAGAATCTGAGACTTTTCCTATAGGAAAAATGTATCAGAATCTGAGACTTTTCCTATAGGAAAAATATCTCAGAATCTGAGACTTTTCCTAGGAAAAATGTCCAAGAACCTGAGACTTCTATATCAAAAATGTCTCAGATTCCGAGACATTTTTGATATAGAAAAATTCCCGGATTCTGAGACATATTTCGTATTGAAAGTTTTCTCTTTTAATAATGTTGTAGATTTTGAAATACATATTTTTCCTATTTAAATGTTCTCATATTGTGAGACATTTTTTCTGGAGAAAAATTCCAGATTAGAAAAAATTAGTTTTTCGATTTTTCTGCAAAATATAGAAACGCAAAATAACAAAATGACTGCAACTGGTTTCTTGGAGATTGCATTTGTCGATGACTTTAGTTTAATGTTTGATGAACAGCACCGCTTGCAATCTTTAACATCTCCGATTTTCCCATATTGTCCATTGTAAATTATAATTTAATATGCTATTAAAAGACATCTAAAAAAATATTAAAAAAATATTGTTGTATCAACATTTTAAAGTTTTAATGCATATGTATTTACCTTGTAGTTATTAAATTTACAAAATATAACTGAATTTTTATTTAGTTCGGTTTGAGTCCATATTAATTATTTCTGAGAAATAAATTTATTTACAAAATATAATATTTAGATTTGATTTTTTTTTTGTTTTAAAAAATTTTATATAAATATTTTGGAAATTTTAAGTTTACTGTCAAGTTTGAATGTGGTGATTATAAAATTATGACGTGTCCGTGGTTAATTTGGAAAAAAAAATTGACATTTCGATGTAACACCCAAAACAGTATGCTATAAATTTTTTTCTAACTGACAAATATTATAATGGGTGTTTTGTATGCAATCAAATTTTTAAATTTTCATTTCATAATTCTTACACAAATAATGCAATATAATAAAGTTAAAATAACTTAGCTCGTTATTTTATAACAGGAAATTAATATATAACGGTTGTTTTATGCGTACTAATGCTCATTTAATTAAATCTGTTAAGTCAACACCAAAATTATTATTGCATCCTGTATCTTAATTTACCAATACAAGTAAAATTAAATGTGATAATATTAGTGACAGAATGACTCAAGTAAACCTTAAAAAAGAGTTTCGCTACTGTATATACTGTGGTTATGGCCTGGAGCCAGACTGGACGTTGTGGAAAAACATGATATCCCCTCGCAACCCAGAGCTCATGCATGGATCTCAATGGCTACAAATGACACTGCGGTGATTCTTAAGATGATAAAAGTCTGCAATCCTGACCTTCCAACTCAGAATTGGCAAATTGCCAGATTGGGTGAGATGGAGGGCGCTCGTCGTCAAGCAGTGGTCTTGGTTAATGAGGAATCGCTTCCGCTTTTAGCCAGGACTGACGGCATTATTAGATTTGGATTTTTTCATATAAGAGTCAATGTCTACAAGGGCGACCAGAAGACTATTTTGGACGCAGACAAGCCAGTGGCAGAGTCGGCTGGGGAGGAGAATCTGGAAAAGGTTGATATTCAGCTGGCCGATTCTAGGCTGATGGGAGATGCATCTGGCATTTTTGAAACCGAATCTGGTAACGAATGCGACCTCTGTGATGGCATGGAGGATAAAGCTAATGCCACGATGGGTGACATTCAGGACGAGGCCCATGCAGTGAGGAATTCGGAGAGTTCTGTTGCCTCCGATTCAGAACAGATGGGATATATATCTGGCTTATTCGAAACCGAATCTGGGGACGAATGCGACCTCTTTGATAACACGGAGGATGAAGCCAATAACACGGTGGTGGAAAGGATGGTGGAAATAAAACAAGATGTTGCGGTTCCTACAAATAAACCTCCATCACTGTAAGGCAGCCTCAGTTGCACTCTTGCTGCGCCTGACGACAGGAGCAGTTGACTTGGTTTTTAACCAAGAGCCCTGGGTGCGGGGTGGCAGGGTTTGCGGATTGAAGACCCCTGGGTTTAAGTTGGTGGTTGCCAAAGGTGAGGGCTCACCAAGAGCCTGCATCTTGGCAAAAAATGGCTTAAATATATTCTTTTTATCAACTTTTAGTGATATGGATGTTACAGCGGCTAGCTTAGAGCTTCATGGGAAGTCTATTTGGCTCGCCTCTGCGTATTTTCCTAATCCGGGGTCAATACCCCCGGAGAAGGTTGTCGGTCTAATTCGGGAGTCTGAATCTAGGGGACACCAGTTAGTAGTGTGTTGTGATGCTAATGCACATCATTCGATATGGGGAAGTACAGACACAAATGATAGAGGCGAATCACTTTTGGAGTTTTTGTTAAGCACTAACCTGTATATTTGTAACAAGGGTGGTGAACCAACTTTCGTTACAAGTACGCGGCAAGAGGTTCTTGACGTAACACTTGTATCAGATACATTGTCTGATAGAATTGATGACTGGAGAGTTTTGGAAGAGCATTCTTTCTCAGATCATCGCTACATTGAGTTTTTACTCAGGGAGCGTGCCCCGGTTGAGACAGTCTCTAAAAATCTGAGGAGAACAAACTGGGAGAAATATAGGGAGACTTTTTCTTTGCTTTTGGATGAAGTATCCTTATCTGAACCACATAGTTTGGCGGAAATTGACTGTCTGGTTGACCATATAACAAATGTTTGTAATAGGTGCCTGGATGCGTCTTGCCCTTCTGCAAAGCCTAGAGGGAAAAAAAGCCACCTTGGTGGTCAAATGAGTTGCAGACGAGCAGAGATTCCTGCAGAAAGCTCTTTAATAAGGCTAAATTTTCAAGAGCGGACGAGGACTGGTCTGCATACAGGCTGCAACTTAAGAGTTATAAAAAGATGATCAGAAATGCAAAATGTGATTCTTGGAAAAACTTCTGTGGAAACATAGAAGACGTTTCTGAGGCATCCAGGCTGCGCAAGGTTCTGGCTTCTTCTCCTTGCACCCTGGGATACCTGAAAGATCCTAATGGGGTGTGGTCTTCCTCCAGTGGAGAGTCGCTGGATCTCCTTTTAAACACGCATTTTCCGGGCAATTCCATGACGCCGTTTCAAGCTTTGGAACGTTATGACGCCCAAGCATCTGAAATTGCTTCGGAAATAATAAATATGCCAACATTAATCTGGGCGATAAAAAGCTTCAGGCCCTATAAATCCCCGGGACCTGATGGTATAATCCCGGCTGAGTTGCAGCAAGTGTCGGACTATATAGCCCCGTTGCTGTATAATCTATACACAGCATGCATCAACTGGTCGTATATTCCTTTAAAATGGAGGGATACCAGAGTCGTATTTATCCCGAAGGCTGGGAAAAGTTCCCACACAGCTCCGAAGGATTTCAGACCAATTAGTCTGTCTTCTTTTTTGTTAAAGACAATGGAACGAATGATAGACTCTTATTTGCGTAGAGTGATTGACCCCAGGTTGCTTTCGACAAAGCAACATGCATACAGCAAGGGACGATCAACGGAAACAGCTCTTCATGAGCTCGTTGGTACCATCGAGAGATCGCTTTCGGTAAAGGAGTACACTATGGTGGCCTTTCTTGATATTGAGGGGGCTTTTAATAATGTCATCCCAGAATCGATAATATTGGCATTGTCTGGTCTGGGAGTAAAGCGTGAAATCGTTTTAATGGTGGAAAGCCTACTTGCCAGTAGACGTATAACGTCTGAATTGGGAGCGTCCGTCATATCTCGATTTGTCAATAGGGGCACACCACAAGGAGGTGTTCTTTCACCGCTTCTTTGAAACCTGGCACTGAATTCAATGCTGCTATCTCTAGAAGCACGTGGTTGTCATGTTGTCGCATATGCTGACGATGTCGCGATAGCGGTAAAGGGGAAGCATCTGCCAACATTGCGGGACATTCTTCAGGGTTCTCTGAAAGATCTATCTAAATGGGCAAGAGACTGTGGTCTAGGAGTTAATCCTAGTAAAACAGAGCTTGTTTTATTTACAAGGAAAAATAAGATTC
This sequence comes from Pegoplata infirma, assembly GCA_963921195.1. Taxonomy (NCBI): domain Eukaryota; kingdom Metazoa; phylum Arthropoda; class Insecta; order Diptera; family Anthomyiidae; genus Pegoplata; species Pegoplata infirma. Next base: position 189,232,889 of record OY992540.1, on the reverse strand, counting down.
CTGCTTTCGATCCTATTTCTCTGGACGGTACTGAAATCACCTTCTCAGATGGAGCCAAGTATCTTGGAGTATTTCTAGATAGGAAGCTGAATTTCAGGCGTAATATTGAGGAACGGGTGAGAAAAGCAACGATTGCTTTGTATTCCTGTAAAAGGGCCATTGGAAAACGATGGGGTTTTAGCCCTCAAGTCGTTCATTGGATCTATACAGCAGTGGTGCGTCCAATTTTGCTGTATGGAATCATTGTCTGGTGGCCTGCTTTAGAAACAAAAGCGAACTGTGTCTTTATCACGAAGGTACAGATAATGGCGTCAATGTGCATCACTGGTGCTCTTCGTACTACACCTACGGCTGCATTAGAAATCCTCCTTCACCTGATACCCTTGGATATATTGGGTAGGCAGTATGCAGCTGCGTCGGCAATTCGACTTAATAGCACGCTACAATGGAGGAGCAGCGATTGTGGCCATAGCGCGATCTTGAAAAAGATAACAATACCACAAAATGTGGATTGTGCTCCCTCTTTGAGCCTCTTTGAGCGCCACTTTACCACTATGATACCATCCAGGGAGTCTTGGATGGGGGATACTCCGGGAAGTGGAGCTACCATAAATTTTTACACAGATGGATCGAGGCTGCACGAACAAGTGGGCTTTGGGGTCTATTCGGAAGAGCTTGGATTGAGCTTGGCTCGTAGATTGCCAGATCATTGCAGTGTTTACCAGGCAGAGATGCTGGCAATAAAGGAAGTGGCTGACTGGTTGAGCTGCAATGTCTTGTCTACAACCGCAGTCAACATCTATACTGACAGTCAAGCCGCGGTCAAGTCCCTGGATTCAATGTTTCTGAAAACAAGATCTGCCCTTAACTGCCGCACGTCTTTAAATTAGATGGCCAAGCAGTTTAACATACGACTCATATGGGTCCCAGGGCACAGAGACATTCCAGGGAATTGCAAAGCCGATGAGCTTGCAAGGCTAGGAACTACCTTACAGGTTCCAACAGAATTGGAATGTGTTGGTATGCCTCTAGAAACTTGCAAGCAAAACCTACGGCTTTGTTCTGCGACGGAGACTAATCAAAGATGGGCAAATGGATGGACGTGTGAGACAACACGACTGATTTGGCCTTCTCTTAATCAGGGGCGCACAAGTGAGCTGATATCGCTTCCAAGAGGAGAGATTTCGACGGTGGTTTCTATAATTAAGCTTGATTTACACGTTAACTACCCTTGACTACCCTTATCTACTATTTCCCAGTATTGGAGGATAGCAATTGTCAAATTCAAATAATTTTTCATACAAAATTATTTAAACCCGGCAAACCGTTGCCAAATTTCAGGAGTCTAGCTCTTTTATTTTGGACTGTATCGTGTCCTCCACAGACGGACGGACATCGCTAGAATGTCTTAGAATCGATCACTGATCAATAATATATATACATTATGGGGTCCCCGACCGATATTTCGATGCGTTACACACGGAATGACAAAGTGAGTATACCCCCATACCACAGACTATAAACAGACTCGACAGTAGAGTTTTATGAGGAAAAATGGGGAAAAACTAAGCGATTTTACGAGAAAACAGAGCGGGTTTTAGTCCGTTTTACGCTAACATGGCAACACTTTCTACGACTTAGGAGTGAGTGAAACAAACAAAAACCGGTCTGGCATCTATTTTTCTTATGGCGCGTTATATTAGTTTTCTCTTTCTAACCTAATTCGTAGAATAATTTGAAAATATTAACCATATGGTTCAGAACTACTTTTTTGACACCTGTCACTTATGTCGAGTCTGTATTAGTCTGTGACTTTGGTGTAGACTAGAGTTGTCAATTATTCGACTTTGTTCGAATAATTCAAATAATTGTTTTTCCTCGTTCGATCAAACGATTAAAGATCAAAATTTATTCGATTAATCGAAGAGAATAACGAATAAAAAAATTATTTTAAAATATATTTTTATTAACAAAAAAAATAGACAATTCATATAAAAAATCTTAAAATAAGAAAGTTAAAATTTTTATTAACGAAAAAATGCATACAAAACTTTAAAATAAAATAGTTAAAAGTTAAAAAAAAACTTAAAAATTGAATAACTGAGATCACTTTTAATTAATGGATGTTGATTTTAATAGTTGTTGAGAAATAATTCAAATACAAATTATTATTTGAAGTATTCAGACAAAATATATCATAAATGATTTTAATTTTTGTCAAATAAGACAATTTAAGTTGTTCTTAAGAAATAATCTTTTAAAAATAAAAGTTGACTCAATTTTTTTGCTTTCAAACGAATTTTGGTTTTTGTTTTTATTAAATTAGATTTTGAAAACACTCTTTCGCTAATTGTTGAAGTGATATAGTTAGAAGAGCATAAACAATTTTATCAATTTTTCCTGTTCTTTTTTCAGATTTTCCAAATATACCATATCGTCTGAGATATCGCTGAAGTCATTTTTATTTTCTGAATTTTTAATACTTTGAATTGAATTATTTAACTCGCATAAAAGATTATTATTTTCATTACTAATTACTTCCTCTATTTAAATACTTTTATCTGAATTATTGTGATTACTTTCAACATAAAATAATCTGGAGTATAATTCATTTGCATATTCTTTTGTTCGCTTTTTGGAGAATATTTTAAGAAACTTTCATTGCTCGGAAAATTTCCAGAATTTAGAAAAATTATTAACTTTTTGAACACTTTTACACGTCTCTCATTAATTCTTATTTTAATACGTTTTAGGCTGGATTACTCAATGCTCCGTTATAAAATAACTCTCCGTTAAATTTAACATTTTCATACAAATTTTGACATAAGGCTCCGTTAAATCGGCAGTTAGCAGCTAACTTTTCATTGAGTAATCCGCCCTTAGTAAGTCTGATGCAAAAGAATTATTAATTTTTTCTAAATTATTTATTAAAAACTTGATAACTCCCTCTAATTGTATAATGAATGTGCTACCCAGGGCTTTGGCTACAATATATTTTAACTTTCCTACATTTTGTATAAAATCTTTCAAAATTTATGAAAATAAATCAAATTCTAAGCATTGATTTAATTTTTTAATTAAAAAAATTGTTCGATTAATCGACATTAATTAATCGATTTATTCGTTATTCGAAAATCGTCATTTTTTAATTATTCGAACAAGAGTTGGGTTTTGTTTGATCGATTAATCGAATTATTCTTAATCGACTGACAACTCTAGTGTAGACCATAGGGGTGAAACGAATAAGTTTCGCACATGTGTATGTATTAGTGACGGCACGCGCGTGTAACTTTTGACGTTTCATACAAAACATAAACAAACAACGAAAATACAGATGCAAAAGCTCACACGTACAGGAACACGTATTCTAGGCAGAGAAATAAATTTAGTAGTACAGTTGAACCTCGATTATCCGGGTTGCACGGGACCGGGCTAAGCACGGATAATCGAAAAACACGGTTGAAAGAGGTTGTATATTTTTCTACATTTGTATATGTTCGTGAATATATTGCACGGATAATAGAGGTAAAGCACGGTTAATAGAGGTAAAAACAATAAAAAAAATACAATATGTACGTACATGTATGAATTGCACGGATAGTAGAGGTAAAGCACGGATAATAGAGGTAAAAAACAAACACACAGCATGCCGGTTAATAGAGGCACCGGTTAATAGAGGGCCGGATAATCGAGGTTCAACTGTATTTTGTATGCGTCCATATTGAAAATACCAAAATAAGCACTCGTGTTGCATGTCTATATGGTCTGTGGTGTAGACGGCGGGTTACGCACTGTTGCCAACTATTTTTAAACAAAAACCTCTAAATTTCACGAAAAAAGCGCTAGAAACTGCCAAAAATTAATTTAGCGGGGAAAATTTAAAATTTTCCCGCTAAATTACAAAAGAAAAAGCGCTGAAAACCGAAAAACTTGGCATTTTTGATTGACAAAAAAGAAAAATTTTAAAAAAACCTCCAAATTATTTTTTCTTCAAAAATTTGCAAGAAACGGTCGAAAAAATTTTAGCGGGAAAATACAAAATTCTCCCGCTAAATTACAAAAAAAGCGCTAAAATTCGATAAACTTGGCGTTTTCGATTGAAAAAAAAGAAAAATTGGAAAAAACCTCTAAATTTGTCCCACTAAATCCAAATAAAAAGCGCTAGATTTTCCCGCTAAAGCACCGTTCCGGCTAAAACCAATTTTTCCCCGCTAAATCCAAACAAAAAGCGCTAGATTTAGCGAGAAAACCTCCAACTTGGCAACAGTGGGGTTACGTTTGAACCACAGTACAGACTAGTATGCAAACACTGGTGCTAATTGCGTACTTTCCAATATGGTGGTATGGTTTTTAGTACAGAATGATCATCGCTGTCTAGTATATGTGTGCCTGTACGTGTGAGCTTTTGTCCATGTATTTATGATGTTTGTTTACGTTTCATACAAAACGTTTCATACAAAACGTAAACAAACATCATAAATACATGGACAAAAGCTCACACGTACAGGCACACATATACTACACGCAAAAAAAAACTTGTGTCGGAGTGAGCAAAAATCTGGCATAATTTTACCAAAAATATGCTAAAACTACAACCGACGAAGTAGTTTTCGTAATTTAGCCAAAACACTTATGTAAAAAATTTTGAAGAAAATGCTAATGCTATTTAAGTAAAAACTTGGTAAAATATACCAAAAGAGATATGGTGAAATATTCCAAAATTATTAGAAAAGATGACTAAAAATAATGCTAAAAATTACCACATTTATGCTAAAATAAATTTTCAATAAATTTTTGTAAAAATTTGTATATTTGTTGAATTTAAAATTTTCACAGAATAAATCCATATAAATGTAATAAATGTTGTGTAGGATTTAATTTACCACCGACCAACTGACCCTTTTTGTACAATTTTCTCGAGTGACTGCTGCCTACGCTTCTTCTTGAAGTAAAGGATCCGCTATAGCTTCACGAATTTATTTAAAAGCATCCTGCAAAAATAGAAAATTATTACAAAACATATATTTTTAATTTAAAAAATTGGTAAACCCCATTGGTCTCTTGGTAAGGAGGAACACTTACTTTGTCATTCCATTTGTAACTCATCAAAACAGGTATGGACTCCCTTGGCTTTGGGTTTTTAGGTTTTAATTTTATACCTAAAGGCAGGATTGGTGTCCACGCTCTTTATTGTAGTGAAGGATTCGCCATAGCTTCAAAAATTTATTTAGCAGTACCCTGTAAAAATAGAAAATTATTACCAAACACTAATTTTTATAAGGGTTCAAGTTGAAAAAATGCAGAAGAAAAATTGAATTTCTAAAAATTATAGACATTTCTGGTATTTCCCATACCGGTTTCAAACACTAAAAATCTATTAAACCTTATTGGTGTCTTCGGAATGCGGGTATACTCACTTTATCATTCCATTTGTTATTCATCGAAACATACGTCTGGGACTCCATTGGTTTTTCTTAATGAATGGTGTTTTAAGTGATGAAGGCAAAATTAACTTTAACATTCTTTTATCTTGCATTTATTTATCTTTAAGAAAACTAATTATTTATTTTTATTTATTAATTTATTTTTATTTTATTTATCAATTTCCTTTTTACGTTTTTATAACACAAAAAATAAACAAACAACGCACACAAAAAAAATGAAAATGGCGGTCTGTATTTGTTTTTTTGTTGTTTTCTTTCGATAAATTTTTGTGCAGGTAATTTGCGTTATTGTGCAAGCTACTTGGTTATTTTACATAAAAAATGAATTATGTTACTTTAACATCGACAAGCATAATATTAGCAAAAATTTGGTAAAAAATTTTTTTTGGTATGAAAAAAGTTTTACCAAGTAGGATTGCTCAATCTTACACAGATTTTTTTTTTGCGTGTAGGCAGCGATGATCATTCTGTACTAAAAACCATACCACCATATTGGAAAGTACCCAATTAGCACCAGTGTTTGCATACTAGTCTGTACTGTGGTTTGAACATTAGTTTGGCATTGCCAGAATTTTCCAATTATCTTTGGTGATGCCAGATCTACAAAACGGTTGATGGATTATACGGCGTTCACACTTGCTGTTTTGAAGGGTTCAAGAGTGAGATGTTTAAAAAAGTCTTTGTTCTGTATCCATTACGTTTTTATTCTGTTACTGGTGTTTTGTTGAACAACTTGTTTAAGGTCGCAAGTGTGAATGCTATATTACTTTATAACTTTGCTGCTGCTTGCTGCTGTATTGTGAAGAGACACGAATAGTAAAGAAAAATTATTCAAACATGCAGTTGGTAACTCTAAAGTACGATGTAAACAAATTGTAATTGCATTAGCATTAGCTTCTCGGGAACTTGTCAGAAAAAAAAATTGTTAAAAGCAAAAAATATAAAATTATGTCCTCATTACTTCAAAATATGTGTCGTACTTGTATGTTAAATGAATCTCAACAAAATATGATAAATAAAAATAAAGTGAAAATGAAAATTACTCAAATGATATCAATTTTTACCGTACCCGAAGATTCCAAAGAAAAACTCTGCTTAATGGATCTACTGAAAACTACTGCTCCTCAACTAAAAATTGATGAAAATGATCAGTTGCCAAAAATTATATGCTTGGAATGTTCAGAAAAAATTAAAGGCATATATCAATTTCAGCAAAGTTGTTTAAGCGTAGAAAAAGAATTCTATAAAATGCTGAAGCAACATGATTCTAATGATCCATTTGACGACAATGACGACGGTGCAGATATTTTTAAAGCTGAATTCGATGAACATTTTATAGAAGAAAATTCTGTGCCATCTGATGACGATTTAATAGTTGAGGATGATATAAAAATGGAGTCGGCAAAAGAAGAATTCCTAGAAAATTGCAGCGATTTGAGTATCGATTTAGTTTGGGATGAACAAAGTGACAGTGATTGGGAAGATGAAGAAATGCAAAGGTAATATAAAATATTAAAAAAAGCTTGTAAAAAGCTAGAGCTTGTGAAGATTACAGAGTTGACCCAAAATTTATTAAAATTTTGTGCTTTGGTAGAGGGGTTCAAATATACGAAAACAAGTCTATTTTACTGGCATTGCTCATAATTTATTATGAGCAATATTAGAAATAGCCCTTTTCGAAGAGAATCCAACGAAACAAAAATTAACGGCTAAAGTGCACTTTACGCTGCACGAATATTTTGGCAAAAAACATGCCACCACCTTGAAAATTAAAAAAAAAAAAAAAACAAGATATTAAAATTTAAGGTGGCTGGGCACCAGTGGGTCCCCTGGAGCCAAAAAAAAGCCCACTTACCAACATATATGTATCCCATACATTGTATAGGTACTCAAATGAAAGGTAATTTGCCTTTCCATTTTAGTATCTTTCAGTTCAATAATTTTGCCATTCAGTAATTAACCAGGTAAAAGGATTGATACACAAAAAAACTATTTAACGAAGCCGCTAAATTAATTTATGTAGTTTGTAATCCCTAAGCCTGGACGAAACCGGCTACGTAGAAAAAAATTTAAATTTTTTTTGATGGAAATTTAAAAATTTGTTTGAAAAAATCGCATCAGGTTTTTAGACCTAAGGGGGATACTAAAATGGGCCCAGGGACCTAGCACCCCCTTTATATTTAGTTTTATTTTTTAATTACTTTCAATTTAAGTAACCACACAAGACTGTTGTTGTTGTAACAGCTCGACATAAGCTGGGGTTGCTGGGTTGACAGTCCTTGGTCGTAGATGACTCTCCGAGTCGTTTCGGCTTTTCGAAGATCCGACTGTCGTGGAAACGACACAAGACTGTAGGTGGGTGAGGCGGTGGTTTTGGCTCCAGGGGCCCCGAGACCCAGAACCCTTAAATTTTAATTTCGTTTTTTTTTTAAATCCAGAGGGGCTTCAATTTTTTCCACCCTAAAATATTCGTACCCCGTAAAGTGCACTTTTGGCAATCAATGATCGGCGATAAATATTTAGCAAGATATATCGCTTTAAAATTTAAATCAAAATCTCTAATATCTTGGCTTGTAATGATCCAATCGGGATAAATAAGGTACCGTTGGAAAGTTAATTCAATGGCTATTGAAACATCCTTAAAATCAATTAATCCGTTGCGAGCCATCAAGTTTTTCTAAAAAAAATTAAAAACCTATTTTTTTTTTTTAGTTTTGACTTGAAAGTATTTTAGCTGAGATGTTGCTTTTAATGATACATATCCACAAAAAATATTCCCATCTGTGACATCTTTTCCGTGTTCTGAAATGTATCAAAAAACTGCAAAAATGCGTTTTTGAACCTTCAAATTTTATGTCTTATCACAAAAAATTTCTTTTGTAGATTGCCTGGCAAATTATCGTTCGGTTTGGTATAAAAACTCTATGCTCCAGCGGCACAAGTTAAAGTTGTCCGATTTGGCTTAAAACTTCAATATAGAGTTCTTAGACCAAAACGAACCATAATTTGACCGGCAATCGATGAAATTCGACAAAAGTAATGATACAGTGAACCTCGATTATCTGGGTTGCACGGGGCCGGACTTAGCACGGATAATCGAAAAACACGGTTGAAATAGGTTATATATTTTTCTACATTTGTATATGTTAATGAATTTATTGCACGGATAATAGAGGTAAAGCACGGTTAATCGAGGTAAAAACAATAACAACAAATACAATATGTACGTACATTAGAGTGTCCCTTATTTTGGAAATGTTGAGACGGTACTAGTGTATTAAAAAAACCGGCCGGTTTTCGGTTTATTCGAAAAAGCTAATTTTTGAAAAACCGGTTTCCGGTTTCGGTTTTAGCAAAAAAACCGGTTAAACCGGTTTTTCGGTTTTTATTCTGCAGGGTAAAAATAAAGTAAACTAAATAATATTTTTACAAAAAAGTCATAGCCCAATAAACGCAAAATGGATAAGTGATAGCGAAAATAGTATCATCTGTATGACACCGTTTGCGATATCCCAATATCAATATATCACCGGAACTCGGTGATATATTGATATTGACATACCAACATATAAACAAACTGATTATGGTAGTTATTTATTTATTTATCGTATGGCACTGATACAAACAATTACAATTTTAGAGATATAAGCATTACTAGTTTAACAGATTATACAACAAAGTTTAGCATATTTTGATAGAAAAATAGTATAGATAATAATTAGATATTGATCCCGGCTAAAAATGTTGTATATCATCATATATGAGTTCATATATGAGACCATATACAGTATCATATATAGTATCAAATATGGTCTCATATATGAACATATTCCAAAATTGGCGCTTATATAAGACACGATCATATATGATGCAATATATGTGATCATATATTATATCATATATTGAATCATATATTGGATCATATATTGAATCATATATTGGATCATATATGATATTGTTTTTAATTTGTTTTACATTATTTTTTATATTTCTTATTTATTTTTTCCTCTTAAACTATATGTAATAGATTATTATGTATATATTCACCAGAATTGCAAACGATGTACGTAAGTATAATTAAAAATAAAAAATAGTTTTTTATTCATTACTGGTGTTTTCATATATTTTAATGAACACCTTTAGTTTGATGATTTTGATTTTTTAGTTACTATCGTTTGCATTTTTGGTGACCATATAAAAATATATAATTAAACTTATAGATACGAGAATACATTTTGATATTCAAAAGAATAAATTGAACATAAAAGATCTAATATATAAAGTTTTTCAATTGATGTCAATTACAAAAGATGCGAACAAAGGGCTTATTACAGGAACGATGATTTCCTTTGTGTTTTCTTGTTTTAGTGTTAATTTTGATTATCTTCAGACTTAGCTTTTTTGTTAAAAAAATCAAAATCTAAAAAAATAGATATAAAATAATATTAGTATGCATATAAGATATTTCTAGAATTTTTATTGTATTGAATTATTACCAACAACAGCATTTGGTGCTAATACGTTAATGATAACACGAATATCATTTAACGAAACAACCATGTATCTTTAAAGATAGGCTTGATACTGCTAGATACATACATACATGTTAATGGAGTGTATTTTGTTAAGACCATGGGATGCTTAAGACCATGAATGCTTTTTACGGAAAGATATATTGTCTTTCAGAACTCCATCTGATAAAATATTAAAAATTACTCCATATTCCTTTTTTATTCCAAAAAAAAAGAACTTGCAACTACTAAAAGCATGTTTTTTACTCAAGGCACATAATTACTCAAGGCTTCGATTAAAAGCAATATATTTAGTAGTACGTATTTTATCTTTCTGGGTTATATGTGTAACGATATTTGAAGGCTAGGGATAAGAAACTATTTTTACTTACATCATGGCGACAATGTGCCAGGTTGTCACTTTCGCTAATTGGCAGCTTTCTTGTGATTGTAAGTAAAAACGTTGTCCTTTCGAAATCGTTACTCAACCTTAAAACTGATCATAACTTTTTTTCATTTCGATTTTCTATGGCGAAAGTAAGCAATTTTAAAATAGTTTATAATGTTGGAACCGTAGTGATGTTATGGTGGTGCATATGCCTTCTACTCCATCTTGGGCGAGCTTAACGTAGCTTCTCATGGTTGAATTTTCTTTAAATAGTAACTCGGCCTCCAAACTCATACGTTCTTTCCATTTCCAATTTGCTATTGCGACAGTATGGGATTTCAAAATAATTTATAGTGTTGGAATCGTAGTGATAACATTTCTGGTGGTGCATATGTCCTCTTCTCCAAGTTGAGTGAGCTTAACTTAACTGGGCCTTAAAACGCTTATACGATCTTTCCATTTCCAATTTTCTTTGGCGATATTAATGGTTTTTAAAATAGTTTGCAGTATTGCAATCGTACTGATAACATTATTGTGGTGCATATGACCTCTCCACCAAGTTGCACGAGATTAACGAAACTGCGTAGTTTAATTTTCCTTAACATCAAATTACTAAATAATATTGTATTTGCGACATATTTACATTTACTCATTTTGAATATGATCATGTTTTGGAATAAAATGTCCACGCTTATACTTGTTATGACGATGAACTGGAAAAAAATAAAACATGATTTTAAAATTCAAATACATATTAATAAAAGCTCACCTTTTCCAAAAATTTTTTTTTTATGTTAATTTACATCATGTCGACAATGTGCCAGGTTGTCACTTTCGCTTATTGACAGATTTCTTGTAATTGTAAGTAAAAACGTTGTCCTTCCCAAATCGTTACTCAACCTTAAAACTGATCATACCTTCTTTTCATTTCGATTTGCTATGACGAAAGTAAGCGTTTTCAAAATAGTTTGTAGTGTTGGAACCGTAGTGATAAAGGGTGGTTCATATGACCTCTCTCCAAGTTGAGCGAGCTTAACGTAGCTCCGCATGGTTAAATTTTCTTCAACTAGTAACTCGGCCTCCAAACTTCTTGTACATTCTTTTCATTTCCAATTTTCTATTGCGACAGTAAGGGATTTCAAAAACAATTTATAGTGTTGGAATCGTAGTGATAACAGTTCTGGTAGTGCGAATGTCCTCTTCTCCAAGTTGAGAAAGCTTAACTTAACTCGGCCTCAACACTGCTTATACGGTCTTTTCATTTCCAATTGGCTATGGCGACATTAAGGTATTACAAAATAGTTTGCAGTATTGCAATCGTAGTTAAAACATAATGGTGGTGCATATGCCCTCTCCACATAGTTGCACGAGATTAACGAAGCTGTGTAGTTTAATTTTATTCAACATCAAAGTACTCAATAATATTGTATTTGGATAAAAAAGTCCACGCTTATACTTGTTATGACGATGAACTGAAAAAAATTAACACATATGATTTTAAAATTCTAAATACATATTAATGAAAACTTACCTTTTCCAATTTTTTTTTATGTAAAAGTAAAGTTTTTAAGCAAAATATTTTGCAACTAGGAAACAATATTTGTTAAATTATTGATATATATTAGGGTATGAATATATATCAGTCAATCAATGGTAAGGTAATAATATAATTTTAATCGTTAATAACTTTTATTTTGTAATTTTGGTTCAAATTTGCATACACATGTACTATGATTTAACTTCTATGATAACATAAATGGTTCCATATATGATATCATATATGGCATATATTTTATATACGACCACATATATGGGATCATTTCTTGCATATATGGTCACATATATGTTTCCATATATGTCATATATGATCATATAAAGATCGATACATAAGCATATATGAACATACACATTTATTTTTAGCCGGGATGTCAATATTCTTCAGCCACCGGACGGCATCTGGGCCAGCATTGTTTAGTTCGTGTAGTTCGCCAAGAAATTTACGATGGGGGCAGTCTTTTATAATGTGGTAAATGGTTTGATTAACATCACTGCAATCACATAATGGCGAAACAGCGGAGCCCCATTTAAAAAGAGTAGCTGCGCACCTTCCATTGTTTGTCCGTATACGGTTAAGCCTAACCCATATAGGCCTAGGCAATTCTGATCCCGGAGGCATACAGGTCAAGTCCTGTATTTTCATTAAGTCATCACATGAAGCTTGGTTCCAATTATTAAACCAGATGTTATATGGGTCATAATTATTGTTTGCGAGACTTTCAGCTAGTTTTAATGGAGGTTTTCGAGATATGAGACGGTCGTCATTAGCAGCTTCAATATATTGGTGTATTTTAAGGCTAGGATTGGCGATTATTTTTCGATGTTCGCGGAGTAGTGCATTCTGACGTCTTAGACTTGGTGGTAGAATATTACTTAGAACAGGTTAAAATCTTATTGGGGTTGAAGACATTGTACCTGTTATTAGTCGCATACATGCATTTAGTTGGGTATCTAATTTGTTTACGTGGGGGCTATTAAGCCAGACCGGTGCGCAGTATTCTGCAGAAGAATAAACCAGTCCGAGTGATGCTGAGCGCAGTGTTTTTGCAAAAGCTCCCCAAGTAGTTGACGCAAGTTTTTGGATAATATTGTTACGCGTTTTAACTTTGTTAGCAGTATTTTCTATGTGCTTTTTAAAAGAGAGTGTTCTATCAAGGGTAACTCCAAGGTATTTTGGTGTTGGATTAAAGGGTAGGATAGTATCTCCAAAACGAACGTTAAGCTTTAGATCAGATTGACTATTATTGAGGTGAAAACATGTTACTTCCGTCTTGTTGAGGCTAGGACACAGACGCCATTTTTTTAAATAATTTCCAAGTGATAGCAGGTCATTTATAAGGACAGATTCAGCATCTTTAACTAAGTAGCGTTGAGTGGCTATAGCGATGTCATCAGCGTAGGAGAACTTTTTTGAGTACGTTGATGGGAGGTCATGAGTGTAGAGATTAAATAGAAGCGGGGCAAGTACAGATCCTTGGGGGAGTCCATTATTAAGTTTACACTTCCTGCTTTGTTTGTTTCCAAGATACACTATAAAATGACGATCACTTAACATATTGTTGAGAAGAGTAGCAGTTCGGATGCAAGGGATAACTTTTAGAAATTTATAGATTTCTAAATTTCTAAAAGTTATCCCTAAACTAACCAAGTTGTATTATAATTAATAACAAAAAAATTAAAAATCAAAAAAAAAATTTTTTGGTTTGTATGGAAAAATGATTTTTAAGGCCCCGCTCTTTAAGGCCCCGTCGCGTAGGGAAGGCGTGGTCGTAGGGGCGTAAAACTTTTCCAGAGTTATTTTTTGGCCAAATGGAAAAAAATGAAGGGGTACCGTCTTAACATTTCCAACATTTCCAAAATAAGGGACACTCTAACGTACATGTATGATTTGCACGGATAGTAGAGGTAAAGCACGGTTAAAGGACCAGGCACTTGAGCGCTACTGTAGCGGTGCTGTAGCGTGACGGGCTGTTGCATCGTTTTAAAGTTCGGCAGCTACACCACCGTCACGTATTTGTTTAAGTACCTATTTCCATTTATTTTAATACAAGCTAACGTATCAGCTGACACGTCTCCGATCCGTATTCGCTCAAGTAATTATGCCTTAATAGAGGTAAAAAACAAACACACAGCATGCCGGTTAATAGAGGCAGCCGGTTAATATAGGGCCTGATAATCGAGGTTCAACTGTAATAGATAGGGTTGGAAAAAAATGGTAAAATACGTTTTTTGCGGTTTTTTGATACATTTTAGTAAGTCATAGAAAGGAAAACTATTTATTTATTTAGATATTTATTATAATTAAAAATACAATAAATCCTAAAGCTAAACTAAGGCTATCGGCTTGAAAGGAAAACTATTTTCTGGTGGGTATGTATCATTAAAAGCAACATTACAGGTAAAATCCTTTCAAGCCAAAACTAAAAAAAAAAATTTAGAGTAGGACGCTAACGGCCCTATTTTTTTTTTCGAAATTAATTTTGAAGCGGAAAGGTTTATCCCACTAAAATGAAATGTTGTATCGTTTTTAAGCTTGTCAAGTAAAATAATAATTAAAAAAATAAAAATCGAAAAAAAATGTTGGTTGTATGGGGAAAAAAATTTTTTTGGGGCAAAACTTTAACCCCCCAAAGGCTCGGGTTAATTTTGTCCGATTTGGCCAAGAATTTTAACATAGAATTTTTCAGTTTCGAGATATTTTTTATAGAAAAACTGTAATTCCTAGATATCTGAGACATTCTATAAAAATTTTTCAAATTCTAATACTTTTTTCTATAGAAAAATTCCCGAATTCGGAGACATTTGTGTACAGAAAATTATCAGATTCTGATACATTTTTTTACAGAAAAATTTTTTCTATAGAAAAATTCCCGAATTCGGAGACATGTTTTTACAGAAAAATTCTCAGATTCTGTTACATTTTTTCTATAGAACAATTCTGAAATTCTAAGACATTTGTTGTAAAGAAAAATATTTATATTCTGAGACATTTTATCTCAAGAAATATTCTCAGATTTTGAAACATTTTTTCTATAAAAAAATCTTCAGATTCTGACACAATTTTACCATACAAAAATTTTCACATTTTTTCCATAGAAAATTTCTCAGATTTGGGGCGTTTTGTCTATAGAAACATTAGACATTAATTCAATAGAACAATTCTCAGAATGTAAGATATTGTTTCTATAGAAAAATTCTCTAATTCTGAGACATATTTTCTATAAAATGTTTTTAGATTTTGGGACCTTTTTGCCAATGGAAAAATAGCACTACTCTACAAAATACAACTTTTTTGCACAGACTTCTAAAGTACATTTTCTAAAGTATTTTGGCCTCCTTAACACGAATCTGTCATCAGAAAAGTTGTATCAAATCGTCTTCTCGAGATATAGGCATTTTAATTTTTTGTGGACCAAGCCCTCAAAACAGACAAATTTTTTAATATTGGAAAAGTGTATGTTAAAGTTATTCATATTTTTTTTTATTCGAATTCCCAATAAAATTACTCAACTTTTGCAAGAAATCCGGACTCGATACGATCAAGAATACCATCAGGACAATATTATTAAGTTAGAAATGTCCTTTTTATGCTACTGTTTTTAAATTACATGTTATTATGTATGATTAAAATTTAAAAAAAAATCTAAGTCCTTTACATATAATTTAATATTTCGCATATAACCACAGGAAAATTTTTTGGAACAAATTCCTGGTTCAATAGATTCTTGAATATATTCTGCGGTAATCACAACAAAATTTTCTATGTAAAATTATTTTTCAAAAAAACTACTTGCTCTAAAAAACGATTGCTTTCGGGACAATTTCAAACAAAAATCATTGATTCTGGAATGCTAAGTAGAACCGGTTGCAGGGTAGTTTGATGCGTTCCGGAACCGATTATTTGGGGGTTTTCGTGTCAACTGACACAACTTTTGAAACCGATGTCTTCCGATCGGGATCAAATTTGCACCAAGGTTAGTCCTATTGGATAGTACTTCAGACACAATTTTTCAGCGAGATCGGTCAAGGACTCTCTAAGTTAGAGGGGGTCAAAATTTGACATTTTGGTCAAAGAGGTGTTTATTCTCATCCATGTAACTTCTTACCTATTGTTTTCAGCAAAATGTGTCCCAAAGAGTTTAGATTGCTATTTCTTCAGTCTTTCGAAAAAAAATTATAAAAAAAACAAAAAAAAAATTTTTGATTTTTTTTCTTAAAAATCTAAAACTTTTTTGACTTTTTCCTCAAATTGGGCCCTTTTTTTTTTTTTTGATTCAAAAAAAAGCTTAGACCCACAACTGCCCTAGAACTGCCCACGGAGGGGTGCAATGTGAGACCGACATCTATTAATTTTCCGCCCCCAACATTTTTCTTGAATATACCTAACCTCTATTTCCACTTCCTAAGGGGGCTCCCATACAAAATGACATTTTTATAAAATTTGCTCCTACCGCTCTAACTGTCCATAGGGTGCCCCTAGAGAAGTAAAATGTATGACCGACCCAATATTTTTTCAACTCCAACATTTTCTTAGAATATACCTACCCTTTATTTTCAACTCTTAAGGGGGTCCCCTTACATAGGGTGTGATTATGTTCGGACAAAATGTTGGTAACTAAAAAATAATGGGGGGTTGGTCGTAATTTTTGCCTCTTTAGGAGGCACGGTAGGGGCGGTAGTAGCTGGTTTAATAAAACAAATTTATAAAAAATAAAAGAAATGTATGGGGACCACCTTAAGGGTTAAAGATACATTGTAGGTGTGTTTGTAAAAAAATGTTGGAATTAATAAAATAATGGAGGTCGGTCATACATTTGGCTCCACTTGGGGCACTTTAGGGTAAGTTAAAATGGTAGGATAAAATTTTTTAAAAATGTTGTGTATGGGAGCCCCCTTAGGAAGTGGAAATAGGGGTAAGGTATGTTCAAGAAAATGTTGGGGGCAGAAAATTATTGGAGGTTCGTCTCACATTGCACCCCTCCAGGAGCGTTTCTAGGGCAGTTTTGGGGCTTTTTGAGGATTTTACCTCTTTACGCCCAACTTTGACCCCGATGAGGGCCATATGGAGCAACACCACAGCCTTCTTTTTTTGGCTCGTGCTTTGTTTTTCGAACCTATAAAAATTAGAGGTTATCGCGGATCGAAATCGAAAACTGGTTAGCTATCCCACGCCTAATAGTGCAAATTGAAGAACTGTTTTTTATATTCCAAAGTTAAAAAAAAAAATTCATAGATATCCCACTCGCATCCCACTAGGCGACCACATAGGAAAGGAAATCACCTAAGCTTTCTTTTAAATAAAAAAAAAAAAAGAGCACAATTTGAGGAAAAAGTCAAATAGCTATCTAAACTCTTTGGGACACATTTTGCTAAAAACAATAGGTAAGAAGTTACATGGATGATAATAAACACCTCTTTGGCCAAAATGTCAAATTTCCCTCTAACTCAGAGAGTTTTCTTGACCGATCTCGTTGAAAAATTGTGTCTGAACTACTATCCAATAGGACTAACCTTGGTGCAAATTTCATCCCGATCGGAATATATCGGTTTCAAAAGTTGTGTCAGTTGACACGAAAACCCCCATATATATATTTCGCATATAACTATATAAAATTATATTAAAATTATATCAAATTTGATGAGATTTGATCAAATTTGATAAGTTTTTATATCGTTTTATCGACTCATTTTTCGCATTAAACTATATATGATTATTAGGGATGTGATTTCCATGCAAATGCATATTTTTTGTCGATGGTCTAAAAATGATATCGACCAATTATCTTTCCGAATCAAGAAATTTGCGTTAGAATGGCATCGATTTGTTTTTGCATATTTTGGTTTTAAATGCATATTTTGTGCATATTTACAACTTTTTAGTGCATATTTTACCATATTTTGGCAAAAATTAACAAAAACACAAATCAAAATTTATTTGTTTCAAAAACTATTTTGAATTTTAAAAATTTGTTTTGAAATTAAGAAAAAATATTTTTTTATTTTTAATTTTGGATAAATTTTTAAATGTTACTATTTAAACCCGGCATTATTTTTTGCTTTTTAAGAAGTTTTTCGTATAAAAAAAAAAAGATTTTAGTTGCACACATTTTATTTTTTAGTGCATATTCTTAGGTTTTTTAGTGCATATTCTTAGGTTTTTTAGTGCATATTTTGATTTTTTTAGCGCATATTTTAAGCGCATATTTTCGATTTTTTAGTGCATGAAAATCTCATCCCTACACACAAAAATTTTTTTTCCATAAACGATTTTCATAGTATTTATGAACAAATTCATACAATTTATTAACTTTTTTATAATATTTATAAAACTTTTCATAGTATTTATGAATAAATCATAATATGTCAAATTTAAGAATTTTTAACATTTTTCATAAATACTATGAAAAAGTTTATAAATATTATGAAAAAGTGATTGCGTGATTCACGTGAAGTACGCGTGAATCACGTGAGTGAGCGTAATCACGTGACCCATGCCCATCTCTACTAACAACGTGCAAAAAAAAAACAATATTTTTAAACTTATTAGCAAATTTTGGTATTTTACTCAATATGACAAAAAATGGTGCATGTTTCGACACGTTCCTTACACACTTACAATTAGATAGTTTTTCCAAAGACCTTTCATTTGTCGTACAACGTAACTAGGTTTCTTTGAACGTATGTATAGGAGATAAGCAAAAAACTGAAAAATTGTCGTTTCTTCCCCCCTCATTTGCACCCCTAAATATGAATTTGGGACGCTAAAAAAATACGTGTCCATTTTTTGCCTGCCCGGCTAAAAATGTTGTATATTATCATATATGATATCATATATGAGACCATATACAGTATCATATATAGTATCAAATATGGTCTCATATATGACCATATTCCAAAATTGGCGCTTATATAAGACACGATCATATATGATCCAATATATGTGATCATATATTAGATCATATATTGAATCATATATTGGATAATATATTGAATTATATATGGGATCATATATGATGTTGTTTTCAATTTGTTTTACATTCTTTTTCATATTTTTTATTTTTTTTTTTCATTTTAAACTATATGTAATAGATTATTTTGTATATATTCACCAGAATTGCAAACGGTGTACATAAGTATAATTTAAAATTAAAAATACTTTTTTTTAATTTTGGTGTTTTCATATATTTTAATGGAACCCTTTAGTTTGATGATTTTTAGTTTTTAGCTACTATCGTTTGCATTTTTGGTGACCATATAAAAATAAATAATTTAACTTATAGATATGAGAATACATTTTGATAGTCAACAAAATAAATTACGAAAGATGCGAACAAAGGGCTTATTAAAGGAACGTTGATTTTCTTTGTGTTTTCTTGTTTTAGTGTTAATTCTGATTATCTTCAGACTTAGCGTTTTTGTTATGGTATAATCCTCTTTTTTAGAATATTTATAGTCAAAATCTAAAAAAAGGATATAAAATAATATTAATATTTATGATATTATTAGAATTTTTATTGTATTAAAGTATTACCAACTATATCATTTGGTGCTAATAGGTTAATGATAACACGGATTTCATTTAACGAAGCAACCATGTACCTTTAAAGATTGGCTAGATACTGCTAGTTACATAGTGGAGTGTATTTTGTTAAGACCATGGGATGCTTAAGCCCATTGGATGCTAAAGACTATGGAATGCTTTTTAAGGAAAGATATGTTGTCTTTCAGAAATCCATCTGAAAAAATATTAAAAATTATTACACATTTCTTTTTAATTCCAGCAAAAAAGAACTTGCTACTACTAAATGCATGCATCAAAATTCACAGCAAGCAAATAATTACTTAAGAATCCGATTAAAAGCAATATATTTAGTAAGTAGTATGTGTTTTATCTTACTGGGTTATGTTTGTAAGATTATTTGAAGGATAGGGATAAAAACTATTTCTACTTACATCATGGTGACATGGTCTATAAGCGACTTTCGTCACTTTCGCTTATAGACAGCTTTCTTGTAATTGTATAAAAACGTTGTCCTTCCCAAATCGTAACTCAACCTTAAAACTGATACGTTCTTTTCATTTCGATTTGCTATGGCGATAGTAAGCGGTTTCAAAATAGTTTGTAGTGTTGGAACCGAAGTGATAACGTTATGGTGGTGCATATGCCCTCTGCTCTAAGTTAAGCGAGCTTAACGTACCTCCGCATGGTTGAATTTTCTAGTAACCCGGCCTTCAAACTTCTTATGCGTTCTTTCCAATTTGCTACAGTAAGGGATTTCAAAATAATTTATAGTGTTGGAATCGTTGTGATAACATTTCTGGTGGTGCATATGTCCTCTTCTCCAAGTTGAGTGAGCTTAACGTTACTCGGCCTCAAAACTGCTTTTACGATTTATCATTTCCAATTTGTTATGGCGACATTAAGGGATTTCAAAATAGTTTGCAGTATTGCAATCGCAGTGAAAACATAATGGTGGTGCATATGCCCTCTCCACAAAGTTGCACGAGATTAACGAAGCTGCGTAGTTTAATTTTCTTCAACATCAAAGCACTCTATATTAATGTATTTGCGACATATGTACATTTACTCATTTTGAATATGATCTTGTTTTGGAATAAAATGTCCACGCTTATACTTGTTATGACGATGAACTGGAAAAAAATAATACATATGATTTTAAAATTCTAAATTCATTTAAAATTCTAACAAAAACTTACCTTTTCCGTTTTCTTTATGTAAAAGTAACTTTTTTAATCAGAATATTTTGCAACTAGGAAACAATATTTGTTAAATTATTGATACGAATCGGTATTAAGGTATAAATATGGTAATAAAATATAATTTCAATCGTAAGAAACTTTTATTTTGTAATTTCGGTTAATATTTTATTACACATGCACTAAAATTTAACATTTTATGATAACATATATGTTTCCATATATGATATCATATATGGCACATATTTTATATACGGCCACATATATGGGATCGTTTCCTGCATATATGGTCACATATATGTTTCCATGTATGTCATATATGATCATATAAAGATCTATATATAAGCGTATATGAACATACACATTTATTTTTAGCCGGGTGCTCTACAAAAAAATAAAAAACAATTTTATAAAGATCGGCGGGTGACACTATTGAGATTTACCTTGTGAGATTTAAAAAATTTATTTTATGTCAATTTGTTGGGTGGGTGAGGTTGGTCAAGCATTTTCAAACTCGAGAAAGCCGAATTCTGGAGGCGCTAACATACATTTTTGTAAATATTTAAATAAATATTTTTTACAATGGGATTGAATTTAATATTTTTACGTTTTTTTATGAATACATATTATTTATTTATTTATCGTATGGCACTGATACAAACAATTACAATTTTAGAGATATAAGCATTACTAGTTTAACAGATTATACAACAAAGTTTAGCATATTTTGATAGAAAAATAGTATAGATAATAATTAGATATTGATGTCAATATTCTTCAGCCACCGGACGGCATCTGGGCCAGCATTGTTTAGTTCGTGTAGTTCGCCAAGAAATTTACGATGGGGGCAGTCTTTTATAATGTGGTAAATGGTTTGATTAACATCACTGCAATCACATAATGGCGAAACAGCGGAGCCCCATTTAAAAAGAGTAGCTGCGCACCTTCCATTGTTTGTCCGTATACGGTTAAGCCTAACCCATATAGGCCTAGGCAATTCTGATCCCGGAGGCATACAGGTCAAGTCCTGTATTTTCATTAAGTCATCACATGAAGCTTGGTTCCAATTATTAAACCAGATGTTATATGGGTCATAATTATTGTTTGCGAGACTTTCAGCTAGTTTTAATGGAGGTTTTCGAGATATGAGACGGTCGTCATTAGCAGCTTCAATATATTGGTGTATTTTAAGGCTAGGATTGGCGATTATTTTTCGATGTTCGCGGAGTAGTGCATTCTGACGTCTTAGACTTGGTGGTAGAATATTACTTAGAACAGGTAAAAATCTTATTGGGGTTGAAGACATTGTACCTGTTATTAGTCGCATACATGCATTTAGTTGGGTATCTAATTTGTTTACGTGGGGGCTATTAAGCCAGACCGGTGCGCAGTATTCTGCAGAAGAATAAACCAGTCCGAGTGATGCTGAGCGCAGTGTTTTTGCAGAAGCTCCCCAAGTAGTTGACGCAAGTTTTTGGATAATATTGTTACGCGTTTTAACTTTGTTAGCAGTATTTTCTATGTGCTTTTTAAAAGAGAGTGTTCTATCAAGGGTAACTCCAAGGTATTTTGGTGTTGGATTAAAGGGTAGGATAGTATCTCCAAAACGAACGTTAAGCTTTAGATCAGATTGACTATTATTGAGGTGAAAACATGTTACTTCCGTCTTGTTGAGGCTAGGACACAGACGCCATTTTTTAAAATAATTTCCAAGTGATAGCAGGTCATTTGTAAGGACAGATTCAGCATCTTTAACTAAGTAGCGTTGAGTGGCTATAGCGATGTCATCAGCGTAGGAGAACTTTTTTGAGTACGTTGATGGGAGGTCATGAGTGTAGAGATTAAATAGAAGCGGGGCAAGTACAGATCCTTGGGGGAGTCCATTATTAAGTTTACACTTCCTGCTTTGTTTGTTTCCAAGATACACTATAAAATGACGATCACTTAACATATTGTTGAGAAGAGTAGCAGTTCGGATGCAAGGGATAACTTTTAGAAATTTATAGATCAGCCCGTCTTTCCAGACCGTGTCGTACGCAGCTTTGAGATCTATAAATGCAACGGATGTCCTGAGTTTTAATTGAAAACCAGCCTCAATGTAGGTCGTTAAGGATAGTACCTGATCAGTGCAGCTACGTCCCGATCTAAACCAGAGCCTACGCTTTTACTCGAGTAGCTCGAGTAATCGAGTAGCTCGTTACTCGAGCAGCTCGAGTAGCTCGTCAATTACTCGAGCAGCTCGAGTAGCTCGAGCTACTCGAGTAGCTCGAGTAGTAAAACACACATTTTTTTATATTTAAACTCCTGTAAAACAAAAACTATTATAGCTATTTTAAAAATTTTTACATTTTTGGAATGCTATGCTTCCAAAGAATATACATAATAAATATCAAATTAATAGGATTATCGTAGTGGCTTTGCTAAACTACTACTCGAAAAAGATCGGCGAGTTTTCATACAAATGTATGAAAATCCGCCAACCTTTAAACTTTAATATCAAATTATGAGAATATTTTCAAAAAAACATGTCATTATTTTTTACCAATTATGATCGCATATACGATAAGAATACTTCCTCGAAATTTCAACTCATTTCTACAAAAAATGTGGCATTGGCGATCTACTACTCGAAAAAGATCGGACGCTTTCCATACAAATTTATGAAAATCAGTAGAATTTATTTCTTTGAGTAGTAAAACACACAGTTTTTATCTTTGAGCTCATGTAAAACAAAAACTATTATACCGATTTTTACAATTTTTACATTTTTGAAATGGTATGGTTCCAAAGAATAAACATGATAAATATCAAGTTAATAGGATTATCATAGTGGCTTTGCCACGCTACTACTCGAAAAAGATCGGCGAGTTTCTATACAAATGTATGAAAATCCGACCTCCTGTGAACTTTAATGTCAAATTGTGACAAAATTTTCAAGAAAAGATGAAATAATTGTTTACCAATTATGATCGCATATATGATAAGAATACTTCTTCGAAACTTCAACTCATTTCTACCAAAAATGTGGTATTGGCAAACTACTACTCGAAAAAGATCGGCCCATTTTCATACAAATGTATGAAAATATGCCCTCTTTTGAACTTTAATGTCAATTTGTAAAAATGTTTTCACGAAAACATAAAGTTATTTTTTTGCCAAATATGATCGCATAAATGATAAGAAAACTTTCTCAAAATTTAAATTCATTTCTACAAAAAATGTGGCATTGTCGACCTACTACTCGAAAAAGATCTGCCGCTTACCATTCATAGACTAGATAACTTCAGTAAAATTTAAACAAAAAAAAAATAAAAGTAATAAATTACGTAAACATTTTAAAGATAATTGTTTTTTATGAAAGGAGTCATAAACAAATATTTGGAAAATCCATGGCAGTAAAATTTTCTGAGACCACGTGTTCTTTTATTAGGTTGTAAAATCTTTTGCTGTGTCTTTTTTAAAACACTGCCTATAAATATTGCACTAAAAGGTAAAATGAAAAAAAAAAAAATGTACGGTACATTATAAATGGGAAATTTTAGGTAATAAAACAATTTGGGTTAAAAAATTCACAACAGGTAAATTATGTCAAAATTAAAATAATGATTTAAGAAGTGATATTATCATTGCAATTATAATATGTAAAAAAATAAATTTAGTGGTCTAAAAAGATTTTCACAAATGAAATTAAACTTCAAACAAATGATGGTTTTCAAACATTTGTATAAAAAGCGGCTTATCTGTTTCGAGTAGTAGTTCGCCAATGCCAAATTTTTGGTAGAAATGAGTTGAAATTTCGAGGAAGTATTCTTATCTAGAGTTTTTCTTTTCCCGGACTTTTTCATTTCCCGGGAAAGCGGGATTCATTTTTAAATTTCCCGGGATCCCGGGAATTCCCGCAAAAACTAAAAACCCAAATTTTTTGTCAAAAAAATCTATAAAAACCTTATGAATGCGATTACAGTATTTATAATGTTTATTACCACCATAAAAATCTCATTTAGTACCTCTAAAACAAACAAAAAAAATAAGTTTCTAGAAAAAAATAATAATTTTTGTTAAACAGTTTTTATAAAAAAAAACGGTCCAAATATGTTCCTTCACCTAACTTAATCTGTTTTAATAATAAAAATTAATCATTTATTCTTATTCATCTCAGTTAATTATTACAATTGGTTCTCAAAGTTTTGCCTCTAAAACACAATAGTGGTATTCAGAGTCTTACTTGCCAGCCCTGGCACTGGTGGTAAAAGAGCACTTTTTAAAATTACATTTCAAAATACACGTATTTTTTGAAAGAAATACTTGTATTCCTGATTCCTGATTCAGAGGAATTTCTCAATTATGTCTCTGAAACTGAATGTAACTGTTTCAGAGAAATGAAATTATAAGAAAATTTACCTCAAAAAGTTATTAAAAAAATTTAAAAATTCTGCTTTCTAAAAGAAAAACTTTTTTATTTCAGAGTCGTTCCTTGAACAAATTTTATATCAATTTATCGATTTAAAAAGAATCATGTCCAGAGACATAAATATTTTCTATAGAAACAAAAAGAAAATTTTTCAACTTCTAAAAACAAGCATCAGGTTCTGATAATTATATCCTATCGAAGATTTAGATGTAATTTAGAAGGGGTCTCTTGGAATACTTTTTAAGCCCTCCTGGTCCCTGCGTACGTTTCTGCCATTAATTATAAAGAATTTTAATAAAATCTCTAAAAAATCACATACAAAATAATCAATAGAAGTCGAAAAAAACAACAATTTCAAAGAAATTAAAATTCCCGGGAATTCCCGGTCTATTTCCCGGGATTTCGGGATCGAAAATTTACGGGAATTCCCGGGAATTCCCGTCCCGGGAATTCCCGTGAAAAACTCTATTCTTATCGTATATGCGATCATAATTGGTAAAAAATAATGAATGGTTTTTTGAAAATATTTTCATAATTTAACATTTAAATTGGAATAAGGGCAGATTTTCATACATTATTATGGAAAGCGGCCGATCTTTTTCGAGTAGTAGTTCATCAATGCCACATTTCTTGTAGAAATGAATTAAAATTTTGAGGAGGAATTCTCATCATATATACGATCATAATTGGCAAAAAATAACGTTATGTTTTCTTGAAAACATTTTCATAATGTGACGTCAAAGTTCAAAAGTAGGCTGATTTTATTACAGTTGTATGGAAATGGGCCGATCTTTTTCGAGTAGTAGTTCGCCAATGACACATTTTTGGTAAAAATGAGTTGAAATTTTAAGGAAGTATTCTTATCATATATGCGAACATAATTGACAAAAAATAATTTAATGTTATTTTGAATTTTTTTTTACAAATTGAGATTAAAGTTCAAAGGCGGTCGAATTTTCATACATTTGTATAGAAACTCGCCGATCTTTTTCGAGTAGTAGTGTGGCAAAGCCACTACGATAATCCTATTAATTTGATATTTATTATTTTTATTCTTTGAAACCATACCATTTCAAAAATGTAAAAACTTTAAAAATCGGTATAATAGTTTTTGTTTTACAGGAGTTCAAAGATAAAAACTGTGTGTTTTACTACTCAAAGAACTAAATTCTACTGATTTTCATAAATTTGTATGGAAAGCGTCGGATCTTTTTCGAGTAGTAGATCGCCAATGCCACATTTTTTGTAGAAATGAGTTGAAATTTCGAGGAAGTATTCTAATCGTATATGCGATCATAATTGGTAAAAAATAATGACATGTTTTTTTGAAAATATTCTCATAATTTGATATTAAAGTTTAAAGGAGGGCGGATTTTCATACATTTGTATGAAAACTCGCCGATCTTTTTCGAGTAGTAGTTTAGCAAAGCCACTACGATAATCCTATTAATTTGATATTTATTATGTATATTCTTTGGAAGCATAGCATTCCAAAAATGTAAAAATTTTTAAAATAGCTATAATAGTTTTTGTTTTACAGGAGTTTAAATATAAAAAAATGTGTGTTTTACTACTCGAGCTACTCGAGTAGCTCGAGCTACTCGAGCTGCTCGAGTAATTGACGAGCTACTCGAGCTGCTCGAGTAGCTCGAGTACTCGACTACTCGAGTAATAGGGAGCTCTGATCTAAACCCCGCCTGCTCTACCGGAACGATGCTATTAATAGTGGGTTCAACTCTGTTATAAATTAGTCTCTCGAGTAATTTGTATACAACGCTTAATAGTGCTATCGGTCGGTAACTTTCAGCTTGTTCCTTTGGCTTGCCTGGTTTTAAAAGGGCGAGTATTTTAGATCTCTTCAGATCCGTAGGCATTACCCCAGTTAGTAGTACATTTGAGTAGAAAAGTGTAAGCCATTTTCGAAAATTTTTTCCACTATGTATAAAAAACTCAGGAAATATACCATCCGCTCCTGCGGATTTCCCTGACTTAACTTGCGATATTGCGAAGTTAATTTCCTCCTCACTGAAAGGTCCTGAGAACTGTGGGATGATAGACGATTCATTTTTTAATTCTTTAAGTTTCTTTTTAATATTAATGGTGTGTTTCTTCTCCGATACAATTTTTGATGTTCGTTTGATGTTTAGAGCAATACTGTTTTTCGTAACATGTAGTGTATTTTACGAAAAAGGAAAGTACGAATCTTTTTTCGTAAAATGCATGGATTTGTTTTGGTGTAAAAATCAAATTCAGATTCAAGTACTCCAACATTGTGAAAGCGGCTTAATTTTTTTACGCAAACTTTTTCAAATAAAAATCGAATCCTTGACACTTTGCACGCAAATCATAATTGTATTATTGTTGTATTTATAAATTAAAAAAAATCTAAAACATATTTGATTTTCAAAAATGTTTACTGGGTGTATTTAGTTTATAGAGAGGGATAAGCTAAACAAGTATACACTACTATTAAAAGACATTTATATTTCCTTGCGAAAAAAGTTCAGAAAGTTGAAACAAATTTTAAATTTTTCTTTCATCGTTTTAAGTGAATCAAAAAAACATAAAAAATCGAAAAATCCCAAAAACGAGCTAATCGATGATGAAATACTGAAAGAGTTTTCAAAGGACCTTGACCAATGGAAACCAACTAAAAAAAAAAAATCATCGAGATCCGCCAGGGGTAGAAATCATGGTACTCAACAACTGTATCCCTGCGATAAATGTAACAGAAAATTAAAAAGCGAATTATCATATAATAAACACCAAGAGCTACACAATGAAAAAGATAAGGAAGGCAGAATATTTAAATGTAATATCTGCAATAAAGGTAGACTCTAAAATTTTGAACAAAAATCTAATAAAATTACTTATTATTCACTTTATTTATTTTTCAGTATTTGAAACAAATTATGATTTAAAGGACCATTCTCGTACACATATAGGTAATAATTTATGTAAATAAAATACCAAGGACTATTTTCACGCTGTTAAAAATTTAAACAATTGTGAAATTGGTGTCAGCGTACAATTATTTATGTATAACTGATGAATTATGTTTTACTAACAGTAATTATTATTATTTTTTTTTTTTTTTGAAAATTAATAGGTGTATTATCATTTCTATGTTCAGATTGCGGTAAAGGATTTACCACAGCCGGTGGTTTGAAACAACATTCATTTCGACATTTAAATAAAAATCAATATCCTTGTCCAGATTGTCCCAAATCTTTTCCGACAAAAACAGATCTAGTGGGTCATGCTAACACACATAAAAAAATGCCCAAAAAATATGTCTGTGATATTTGTGGACGTGGCTTTCAAACCCAATTTTTATTGAAACAACACAAAAGATATCACAGTGAAGACAAACGATATGCATGCGAATTTTGCGAAAAACGGTAAGGCTGTTTTGCATTTTAGCTGACGATATATCGCTCATTTACTTGTATAACGTCATAACTCAAAAAACTTGATTTTTTAGTTAATGATGCAGAAATATTTGTCAGAAGTTCATATTAATATCTTTTAAACTTACAGTTAGAGAAGAGAACCCGCCATTATTACATTTTCCATGTACCGGCATTTTTCAATGGGAAACCAGTTTCAATTGTAAACTTTTTCTGCAAAATCAAATATTTTGAGTTATGACGTTATACAAGTAAATGAGCGATATATGTATATGTGCACCTATATAATTTTTGTATCAAAAAAAAAATATAACGAATTTCAACGTCCAGTCATTGTTTTTTTCTAAGCCTATAACTGAAGTGGTACAAAAATGATGCCAATTGGAAAAAATTAACTAACCCATGACCACCGGTGATCGCAGTTTTTGGATTTTTGAAAATTTAAAAAACGCGATACATCATATTATATTTATTAATTTTTATGCACTTAAAACGTATATCCAAAAAAATTTAAATCGGTCAAACGGTTTTCAAGATACCGCTATTTGAAATTTACAAAAAAATACGTTTTTTTCTTAGAATTTTTTCCAAAAAATTTCGAAATTTTTTAAAAACATCATAGAGCTAAACTTACCCCCAGTTTATGTATGACGTTCGTCGTTCGTTCGTCATACAGAAACTGGTTGTTAAACATATTTTTAGACAAATCTAATCATTTTCACCCGTTGATGTTGTTTAAAAGCCAAACGATAAGTAATGCAATTTATGGAATATATGTAAATTTTAAATGTTGGTATTTAAGATATAATTGATGTAGTCTTGTAGATCCAATTCCAAACATCGAGCAGCTTCAGCTGGGTGGGTCCATAATGACAATGGTTCGAGGACTGTGGGGTGGGTTGGCAGGAGAACCAAAAATTCAAAACTTTGATGAAAGGGCCCCACTGGTTAAAATGATCTGATTTGGCTTAAATTAAGTTTAAATAGAATAATTTTCTTAAATTATACATAAGAAGGAGAAAGAGTTTAGAGTTTTTTTTTTATAAAATTTCATAAAAACACGAAAATTTTTTTAAATTTTTTAAATTTTGAAAACCGTTTTACCAATTTAAGATAGTTTTTAATATTTGTATTTAGCATGCCTAAATTTATAAAAGTAATGTATCAAATGATATTTTTTTATTTTTAAAAATCCAATTTATTTTTGTTAAAATTTTTCAAAAATCTGAACCTTTGATCGAAGAACGAAAAATCTTAATTTTTGGAAATTATATTTTTGTTCAGGGGGGTAATTATGTAACTTGATAGTCGTCAATCGTATCGTTTCCATCGTTATTCCATTACCATATAGTGTCATTTTATGGTAATAGAATAATGAGCTAACGATGACGATTGGCGATTATCAAGTTACATAATTAGCCCCCAGCGCATTAATAAATATCGAGGGCGAACATTCAAAACTTGCTATCTAGTATAATGAACATTTCTTAGGAGTTCAAAAAGAAATGTTATTTTTAGGTAATTCTAATAATAATAATAACTCTATTAGGGCTGGTAACTTATCAAAAGCTAATCATTGATTAACACTAATCATTGATTATTTTCATATAAATTTGACAGTTGGAAACGTAGATTAGCATTAATCATTGACTATCTTGTGATATTTTACCAGCCCTTAATCTTTTTTTAATTGTTTTTGAAATAATATTTTAGTTAAAAATACATTTGATAGATGACAACTAATTCGGTGAACATATTTCTATCGAAAACTTACTTTCAAAAATATTGTAGATAGCAAGTTTTGAATATTCACCCTCGATTTGAAAATGTAAATAATGTCTTGCGATAACATTTTTTACATTTTTAAAAATCAAAAAATTTGTACCACAAAAGTTTAAGGCCATACATAGAGCAAAGGTGTCAAAAATTGCGTTGTCAAAGTACAACTTGTACACATGTATTTGTCGACAAAGTACGACTTGTAAACATGTATTGTATCGACAACGATTCTTCTTTCTTTCACCTTCACCTCTATGTATGCTCTATGTTTAAGGCCTAGGAGAAATAAAATTTGACCGGACGTTGAAAATCGGAAGAAAACATTTTTTTGCAATGAATTGAATTATTTCTTTTTTTTGTTGCAGTTTCGTTACAAAAGACAAATTAAAACGTCATACCCGTATACATACTGGCGAAAAACCATTTAAATGTAAATATTGTGAAAAGGCCTACGTTCAATCAAATGAGTTAATCAAACATTTACGATGTCACTTGGGTGAAAATGTTTATCAGTGTGAATTGTGTCCTCTGAGATTTCCGACGGTAAAAATTGTTCGTGAACACTTTTCAGCGCATAAAAACGATGACGAAGACACAAGAGCTAGAAATTTAGCAGAATTAGATGCTGTAGAAATAAGAGGAATAAAATATCGATAAGATAAAAACTAATATAGAAGTTGATTTAAAAAAAAAATTGGTTAGTTTAAGTGTTAACAAATGCAAATATATAAAAAAAAATATATAATATAAGAACTATAAATTAAAAAGAAAACAAATCTTACTATCGGTTCTATTTACATTTTTTTAAACAAAAATTAATAAAAAAAATTAAAATACAAAACCACAAATAAATTCCAAAAATATCGGTAGCATTTGTTTATGTTGGGAAAGTCCCAATACACTTTAGAGTTGTTCAAGATTTTTCAGATAAATTTGGGTTGAATTTTTATATTGTCTAATTAAACTTCATATTTGTGAAATAAAAATTTGGAAATTTCTAAAATATGCATATTTTAAAAAAACTTGCTATACAAATAGATTTTTATTAAATTTTATATAAAATAAAACCTTTTGAAAGACTAACTTATAATTTTATATTATTTTTCATCATATCAAGTAAGTCTAAAAAAACTAAAAAATCCACGCCCCGCAAAAAGGAAGAATTCGATGATGATGAATTTGAAACATTTTCGTATGACGATGATATAGAAGACGTTCAAGATAACGAACTTGATGATATCGATGAATTTGAACCAACCACTACAACAAATTCAGCTAGTGCGAATGAAATTTTTGAATGCGAAAAATGCCATCGACAATTAAAATCCCAATTATCTTTAACAAAACACTATGAAATGCACGACAGAAAAGACAAAGAAGAGCCAAAATTTATATGTAGTATTTGTGACCGAGGTAAATATTTAAATAAATATTTATTTATAAAAAGTTTTAAACCGTTTATGTTTTTGTTTCTAGCTTTTACACAAGCCTATATGTTAAAGGATCATTTACGTACACATAGTGGTATGTTATAAATAGAAATATAAATAGAGCTTCTAAGAATTCTTTTTTTTTTAAGAATGATACATAAAAAAATCGTCCCCAGGTCGACCTTTCGACTTTTGCCAAATTCTTAAAAGTCGAGCCTTTGACTTTTGTCATTTCTAAAAAAACTCGATTTTTGGACATTGTAAGCAAATGTGAATTTTCGACTTTCAATGATATTTTCACGTTACAGTTCGAAATATAAACAAGTGAGAGTGTTAAATTCGGCTGTGCCGAATCTTTTATACCCTCCAAAATGTAAAAAAAATTGTCAGGGCGTTTGTGTTTGGGGGGGGGGGGGGTGATGGGGGTCAGTGGGGGACGTTGAGAGCACCTTCCCATCCCGATAAATATAACAAATGTTTAATTTTTTAACAAAAATACAAAAAAACGTAATAAAGTGTATTTTTTAAGAGGTTGGTTCAGTTCTTCAAGGGGGAACTTTTTTTTCCCCCTGAGCCGATTTTGCCCATTTACGAACTTAACCTGCCTAGGAACATAAGACATATTCATGTCAAATTGCAGGAGGCTAGCTCTTTTATTTTGGACTGTATCTTGCCATCTACAGACGGACGGACATTCACAGAATGTCTTAGAATCGATGATGGATCAATAATATATATACTTTATGAGGTCCCGGACCGATATTTCGATGCGTTACAAACGGAATGACAAAGTGAGTATACCCCCATACTGTGGTTGGAGGGTATAAAAAAACTCTTGAAGTTTGACACGAATAATTCTTGTGCTGGTTAATTTCTGAAATGGGCCAAATCGGACCAGGGGAAAAAGTTACCGCTTGAAGAACTAAACCAATTTCTGAAAAAAAAAATTGTAAAAAATTTTTTTAGTATTTTTGTTTAACAAATACATGGGACCTGAGCATTGAGGCATTAGTATTTTTCATGTAAAATGCTAATGAAAAAGCAGGCATTGGCATTGTTTTTTCATACAAATGTAATGCCAGGTCCCAAGAATGATAACGTTTATGAAATTCGACTTTCGATTTATAGAACTCTAATCTAGAAATAAAAATATTTTTATTAAAATACTTCCTTTAATTTGCCTCCTTTCTTTCCCAAAGGTAAATCAGGTCAATAAATAATTTTTCCACCTTAGAGAACGTTAGATGAGCTCGTTAAATAACACTTCGAAATTTAAAATTATGTTTTAGAAATTGTGAATTGTATTTCAGAAATTTCTATTTGTATATCAAAATTTTCTAAATGTTTTAGAAAAATCCATTTGTACTTAAAATATTTCTTTTGCATTTCAAAATTTTCTTAAATGCTTTTAAAAATATTCCATTACAAAAAATGTCATTTATATTTAAGAAATTTCCAATTTGATTTTATGATTTTTCTTCCATTTGGAAAATTTTAAAATATAGTATTTTTTGAAATATAAGTGGAATTTTCTGAAAAGCATTTTAGAAAATTTTGAAATAAAAATAGAAATTTTTAAAATACAAATTAAGGGCTTATTGTAAAAACTCGATAAGCAACATTTAACTTTATCGTGATTTTTGCCTTAAAATTTTAAAAATAATGTAGAAAATAGAACTTTTGCAGAAATTTTATTCTCAATATACTTGTACGAAGGGTTAAAGCAAGACTTCTGCCAAAAATCTGTCAATGGAACATCAGCAGAATGCGAAAACCTCAAAAAAATAAAATGTTGCTTATCAAGTTCTTGCAGTAAGCCCTTAAAATGAAAACTTCTAAAGTACAAATTGTTTTTTTAATTACAAATGGAATTTTGTTAAAAGCATTTACAAATTTTGAAATACAAATGGAATTTTCGGTAAATCATTTAGAAAATTTTGAAATACAAATGGAAATTTCTGAAATACTATTGGAAATTTCTGAAACATAAATGGAAATTTCTAAAATATAATTAAAAAATTTGCTGAAATATAAATGGAAATTTCTAAAATATAAATGGAAATTTCGGAAATTTAAATGAAAATTTTTGAAATTAAATAAGAATTTCTGAAATATAATTGAAAATTTTTGCATTATAAATGTAAATTTATGTAGTTCCTATAATTGGAAGTTGTCAAATTATATTTAAACATTTTGGAAATTTATTTGGAAATTTATGAATTATAAATGGAAATTTCTGAAATATAATTGGAAGTTTTTGAAATATAATTTGTGTTTTTTAAAATAAAATTGGAAAGCATTCCTTAGAACGTAGATTTTACTTTCTAATTATAATTAGATTTCTTAACAATTCAATAAAAAAATCATTCTTTGAAGCTCTAAACTACTGACCATATTGTAAATTTTTATTATTTTTAGGTGAAAGACCATTTTTATGTTCAGAATGTGGTAAAGGTTTTACATCATCCGGTAGTTTAAAACAACATTCATACCGACATAGTAATGAAAAACAATTTCATTGTCCCGACTGTCCAAAACAATTTCCTACTAAAACCGATCTGGCTTCACATTATGATATTCATAAAGCAAGGCCTAAAATTCATATATGTGACATTTGTGGACGTGGATTTCCGAAACCATTTTTATTAAGAAAACACAAAATGTACCATAACAATGTTCGACCATTTCCGTGTGAATATTGTGATAAACGGTAACTGTTTTTTTTTTTAATTGTTAACCATGTTTGAATTTTTGGGTTTTACTTTATTTTTTATTTTTTTTTAGTTTTGTTACAAATGAAAAGCTGCAACGTCACACTCGTATTCATACTGGTGAAAAACCATACAAATGCCATCATTGTGAAAAAGCCTACTGCCAGTCAAATGAATTAACAAAACATTTGCGTGTTCATTTGGGCGATAGTATATATCAATGCGAATTGTGTCCACTAAGATTTCCAACTGTAAAAAGTGTTCGAGAACATTTTACAACACATAAAAACGATGATGAAGAAACTAAAGCTCGAAATCTGGCACAACTGAATGCTATGGATTTAAAAGGAATTTATTGTAGATAAGTCATAGGCATAACACATAAACTTATTTCGTTAATAATAAATATAGTATATAGTTAATTTACTATTTAAAATTTTTTTATACAGTTAATCACATAAGTACGCAGAACATGAATCTCAAAGAGTAGCGTTTGGTATAGCTAAGAAAGTTATTAAAGTGCCCTTTAAGGAAGACTGGTATAAAAATTTCCAGATTGTAATATCAAGTAAAACGATCTGTCAAAAACATGAAAAGTAATTGCATTTTTCATGGGTTAAACGCATACATCGAAAACATACACTGGTTGTCAACTAATTAGAAACGTTTCTATAGTATATGCAATTTGTTAAAAACAAAGTTAACAATACTCAACGTTATTATTATCAAACGGGTATAATTTTAAAAAATGTTATGTAGGTAATTTTTAAAGCTTTAATTTAAGCTTGATAGTGACCTGATTGAGTAAATAATAAATGTGCATGAGGGTCGATCTGGAAAATGGAATTTTTCATATACATTTTTCAAAAAAAAAATTTTAAAATATTTCTAAGTCGATTTTTTCTAAGTTCAAACGAATTCAAAAAGTCATGAAGTAATTTGAATTTTACACTTTTTCTTGACTTTTTCAAAAAAGGACATTTTTGAGGAGGCCGTATCCTTGTTCCGATTTGCACAAATTTTGGTAAATACATTGGGCATATAAAACATTTGGATTTTCAAAATTTCATGATGTAACCCAAATTTTTACACTTTTCTGTACTTTTTTTTAAAAAGGAAATTTTTGAGCTAGGCGTATCCTTGCTCCGAATTGGACAACATTTTGTAGAATAATTAGTGACATTGTATGTAATAACTACAATAAATAACATTAAGATTGAAGTGTTTTTTTTTTTCATTTTATGCCATATTTCAATTTCAGGATATATTTATTTATTGAGGCATGTCACAGACTCAATTCCGTTCGGATTTGAAATAAGTGGTTTACTCGTAAAACTCAAAGCGAATATTTTTTTTCGAAATGAAACCACTTTTATGCAATTCAATTCCACTTTGATTTTTGAAAATTATATTTGTTTTGTGTTTTATGAGCAAACCACTTTTTTGAAATCCGAACGGATTGAGTCTGTGACATGCGCCATTATTATACCCTCCACTCTAGTGATAGAGGGTATATATAAGTTTGTTATTCCGTTTGTAACTCATCGAAATATCGGTCTGGGACCCCATAAAGTGTATATATAACTGATAGTGATCGATTTTAAGACATTCTAGCGATGTCTGTCTGTCTGTCTGTGGAAATGGTGATCACGGCCAAAGTATTACACGGTGATGATTGAAACGTAGGTAGGGTTAGGTTGTAACTGGCTGCTGACGTTTTACGTCAACACACGTAGACTCTGAGGTCCATTGTGATACCACGGGACCGTAATAGGTTTCCCTACTAGTCCCTGTCGTTAAACCATTTTGAGCTTCTTATAAAACTCCTTAGATGTTGAATTTTGACATCCAACAAATCAGAAAGATCGTACAGCTCCCTAGATCCCAGTGAAGCAAGTCTCTGACCAGAAAGTGCCGGGCAATGGCAAATAAAGTGTTCGATAGTTTCCAACTCCTCTTCATCCATACAACTTCGGCAAAAGTCATTTGACGGCACATTTAACCGCTCTGCGTGCTTCCCTATAAGACAGTGTCCGGTAATTATAGAAACCACCGTCGAAATCTCTCCTCTTGGAAGCGATATCAGCTCACTTGTGCGCCCCTGATTAAGAGAAGGCCAAATCAGTCGTGTTGTCTCACACGTCCATCCATTTGCCCATCTTTGATTAGTCTCCGTCGCAGAACAAATTGAAACGTAACATATTTATTGGAAGTTCTCCCGAGAAGTTTGGTATTGCATTTGAGCGATATCGGTTCAGCGGTTCTAAAGTTATGAACGAAAATGTAAGGACACCTCAAAAATTTTAGTGCATTCAACATAACCTAAAAATACAAAATGCTTTAATTTGGCCGGGGATTGACATATGTGAAAAGAATTGATCACCAATTGGTATTTAAATTTTTTAAATTTTTTTTTTCAAAAGTAATTTCCTTTTAAATAAAGTTTTTTGCAATAATATTTTTTAAATTGTGGAGGGTATCAATACATTCGGCAAGGCCGAATTTAACTTTTTTTACTTGTTTTTTTATTCAGTTTAGTAATACAAAGCCTTCCAGGCCAAATATATTTGTATTAAGGTACCTACAGATGACGCAATATTATGCACAATATTTTTGACGTTTTCCCACAAATGGCATACATAAAAAATACTGTATAAAATATTGAACTTAAAAAAAAATGAATGCAGATTGTACATAATATTGAATCGTCTGTAGAGGCCTTTACATACTAATAATAAAAAAACCTGAGTTCTTAAAACTAAAAACTAATAATAAAAATATAATTACAAATCCTAATAACCCAAGAAACACGTTTACGGAATCAGCGACAACTACGGAAACATTAATCCGGCTTTTACTGTACGTTAACGGACTGTAATATTCGTATCCGTCAATGCTGGTACGAAAACGGAACATTTACGGTCCGTAAAATTTAATTTTCGAACAGGTCCGTTTTTACTCCGTATTAATGTGTCCGTTTCTGTACCATTCAATACGGACTACACCGATTTTTATCCGTTTTAAGTCCGTTACAAACGATGTCGTTTTTTTACCGTTACTTATACTGTATACAGACTTGCGTGATTTTAAAATCACTATGTGATTTTCCTTTGAACAAAATCACATAGTGATTTACAAAATCAACTCTAAATTGTACTAGCATAAAGAAAAATCACAAAATCATCTCAATTTACCATGGTAAGTTCTTGTAGTGTGAACGTGGCCTTACGGAGTTTGCAATTATTTTTAGCATTTTCTGTCAATATACTGTAATAGCTAAAAACGGTTTAAAACTGCAATGTATATATATATAGGTTCCTTTTACTCCTACAAGGAGCATAGGGCCGTAACAAGGTTGTTCCAATCTGCTCGATCTGATGCACGATGCTTTATTTCATTCCAACTAAGATGCAGTTTAGATGCTTCAATTTCAATTTGTCGTCTCCAGGTGTGGGATGGGCGTCCTCTGCGTCGACTACCTTGTGGGTTCCAATCAATAGCTGTCTCGCAATGTCATCAGAAGGCCTTCTTAGTATGTGGCCAATCCACCTCCACTTACGTTTGCATATCTCTTGCCAAATTGGATGTTGGTGTGTTTCTGACCAGAGGCGGTTATTTGATATAGTTGCAGGCCAATATATGTGCAGGATCTTGCGTAAGCATTTGTTTACAAAGACCTGAATGTCATGTATATCTGGATTAGCTGCATTCCATGTTTCACATCCATACAACAAGGTTGACTTAACATTGGAATTGAACAGGCTGAGTTTTGTCCGTTGAGATATATAAGACGAGCTCTATACTTGCTTTAATTGGCCAAAGGACTGACGAGCTTTGTTAATACGATTTTTTATGTCTGCTTTGGAACCGCCATTTATATCGAGAATGCTTCCCAAGTAACAGAATGAATTTACATTTTGAATAGGGTTGTTCTGAATAAAAAATGTTTGATCATTAGCCACGTTTATGCGCATAACTTTTGTCTTGCTGGTGTTTATTTTCAAGCCTACCCATGATGCAGATGCTTGGACTAATGAAAGCTTCGACTGCATATCTGAGAAGGTATGTGATAGTAGGCATATATCGTCTGCATAATCAAGGTCCTCTAATCTACCTTGTAGTCCCCAGGTTATTCCTCTTCTGTATAATGTAACCTTCTGCATAACTGTGTCTAGGACGCAGTTAAACAACAGAGGCGATAATACGTAGCCTTGTCGTACTCCATTATTGACAGAAATTTTGTTGCTTAGTTGGTTCTCATGTAAAATGCGGCAGGTGGCATTTGCATATAAACCTTTAATGAGGCATATTAATTTGTCAGGGACTCCTTTACATGCCAATGCATTCCATATCGCTGTTTGATTTAATGTATCAAAAGCTTTTTCAAAGTCTATGAAACTGCAATGTGAATAGGGCATAATAAACCGTTTTTACCAATTATTTTTAGCATTTTCTGTCAATATATTGTAATAGAATAAAGAAAGTGCTAAAAATATTGCTGCTAAAAACGATTTAATACCATATTCACACGTACAGTTTTTAGCAGCAATATTTTTAGCACTTTCTTTATTCTATTACAGTATATTGACAGAAAATGCTAAAAATATTTGCTAAAAACGGTTTAACGGGTATAATACCCTATTCACACTTATACCCTATTCATATTCACACTTATACCCTATTCACACTTACAGTTTTAAACCGTTTTTAGCAATTATTTTTAGCATTTTCTGTCAATATACTGTAATAGAATAAAGAAAGTGCTAAAAATATTGCTGCTAAAAACGATTTAAAACTGTACGTGTGAATAGGGTATTATACCCAATTCACACTTACAGTTTTAAACCGTTTTTAGCAATTATTTTTAGCATTTTCTGTCAATATACTGTAATAGATTAAAGAAAGTGCTAAAAATATTGCTGCTTAAAACGATTAAAAACTGTACGTGTGAATAGGGTATAATACCCTATTCACACCTACAGTTTTAAACCGTTTAGCTAAGTACTCTGTTTCTTACGGTGAAAATTTGACATAAACTTTAAACGCCTCAAATCGCAATAAAACATTTAAAAATCAACAACTTTTGACAATTATAAGAAAGAAACGATCATAACATAACGCACCATCTACACGTGGGAGAATTTTTTCATGAAAGCAGAGATAACGTCGGCAGAGAAACAGTAGGGAAATTTCAGCATTTATCTCAATATCTAGTGGTGTGGAAAACGAGCTGCAAATGTTCTTGTGAAATTTCATAATTTACAATCAGCCGTTGAATAACTATACACGCAAAAAAAAACTTGTGTCGGAGTGAGCAAAAATCTGGCATAATTTTACCAAGAATATGCTAAAACTACAACCGACGAAGTAGTTTTCGTAATTTAGCCAAAACACTTATGTAAAAAATTTTGAAGAAAATGCTAATGCTATTTAAGCAAAAACTTGGTAAAATATACCAAAAGAAATATGGTGAAATATACCAAAATTATTTGAAAAGCTGACTAAAAATAATGCTAAAAATTACCACATTTATGCTAAAATAAATTTTCAATAAATTTTTGTAAAAATTTGTATATTTGTTGAATTTTAAATTTTCACAGAATAAATCCATATTAATATAATAAATGTTGTGTAGGATTTAATTTACCACCGACCAACTGACCCTTTTTGTACAATTTTCTCGAGTGACTGCTGCCTACGCTTCTTCTTGAAGTTAAGGATCCGCTATAGCTTCACGAATTTATTTAAAAGCATCCTGTAAAAATAGAAAATTATTACAAAACATAAATTTTTAATTTAAAAAATTGGTTAACCCCATTGGTCTCTTGGTAAGGAGGAACACTTACTTTGTCATTCCATTTGTAACTCATCAAAACAGGTATGCCCTCCCTTGGCTTTGGGTTTTTAGGTTTAATTTTATAACTAAAGGCAGGATTGATGTCCAAGCTCTTTATTGTAGTGAAGGATTCTCCATAGCTTCAAAAATTTATTTAGCAGTACCCTGTAAAAATATAAAATTATTACCAAACACTAATTTTTAACTAAAAATCTATTAAACCTTATTGGTGTCTTCGGAATGCGGGTATACTCACTTTATCATTCCATTTGTTATTCATCGAAAGATACGTCTGGGACTCCATTGGTTTTTCTTATTGAATGGTGTTTTAAGTGATGAAAGCAAAATTAACTTTAACATTCTTTTATCTTACATTTATTTATCTTTTAGAAAACTAATTATTTATTTTTATTTATGTATTAATTTATTTTTATTTTATATATCAATTTCCTTTTTACGTTTTTATAACACAAAAAATAAACGAACAACGCACGCACACAAAAATACAAAATGAAAATGGCGGTCTGTATTTGTTTTGTTTTTTTGTTGTTTTCTTTCGATAAATTTTTGTGCAGGTAATTTGCGTTATTGAGTCCAAATTCAGAGAGGGCAATTTTAATTGCCGCAATTCTGATTTTATAGTGTATCGGAGAGAGAGGGAAGAATCTTATCTCTCTCTCTGATACACTTAAAAATCAGAATTGCCGCAATTAAAATTGCCCAATGTAAATTCGGTCTGAGCAAGCTACTTGGTTATTTTACATAAAAAATGAATTATGTTACTTTAACATCGACAAGCATAATATAAGCAAAAAATTGTTAAAAATTTTTTTTTGGTATGAAAAAAGTTTTACCAAGTAGGATTGCTCAATCTTACACAGATTTTTTTTTTGCGTGTATATGTTATTTATCATTTATATATGTTCAATCTATTATTTAAGTACACACATTTGTTTATACACTTATTTTTTAATGAGTTATTTTATTTTTCCTTTTTTCGACTCCATTTGCTCCAAAAAAACAATTGTAAACATACAAATATAAGTGAATTTGACACTTGATCTCATCCAATCTCATCAGTAGCCCGTTTCTGTAATTAAAGTGAGAAGTTTTCGCATCGAAAAATATGAAACAAAAAATTCCACTGTTTCTCGACTCTACACGCAAAAAAAAAACTTGTGTCGGAGTGAGCAAAAATCTGGCATAATTTTACCAAAAATATGCTAAAACTACAACCGACGAAGTAGTTTTCGTAATTTAGCCAAAACACTTATGTAAAAAATTTTGAAGAAAATGCTAATGCTATTTAAGTAAAAACTTGGTAAAATATACCAAAAGAGATATGGTGAAATATTCCAAAATTATTAGAAAAGATGACTAAAAATAATGCTAAAAATTACCACATTTATGCTAAAATAAATTTTCAATAAATTTTTGTAAGAATTTGTATATTTGTTGAATTTAAAATTTTCACAGAATAAATCCATATTAATGTAATAAATGTTGTGTAGGATTTAATTTACCACCGACCAACTGACCCTTTTTGTACAATTTTCTCGAGTGACTGCTGCCTACGCTTCTTCTTGAAGTAAAGGATCCGCTATAGCTTCACGAATTTATTTAAAAGCATCCTGTAAAAATAGAAAATTATTACAAAACATATATTTTTAATTTAAAAAAATTGGTAAACCCCATTGGTCTCTTGGTAAGAAGGAACACTTACTTTGTCATTCCATTTGTAACTCAAAACAGGTATGGACTCCCTTGGCTTTGGGTTTTTAGGTTTTAATTTTATACCTAAAGGCAGGATTGGTGTCCACGCTCTTTATTGTAGTGAAGGATTCGCCATAGCTTCAAAAATTTATTTAGCAGTACCCTGTAAAAATAGAAAATTATTACCAAACACTAATTTTTATAAGGGTTCAAGTTGAAAAAATGCAGAAGAAAAATTGAATTTCTAAAAATTATAGACATTTCTGGTATTTCCCATACCGGTTTCAAACACTAAAAATCTATTAAACCTTATTGGTGTCTTCGGAATGCGGGTATACTCACTTTATCATTCCATTTGTTATTCATCGAAACATACGTCTGGGACTCCATTGGTTTTTCTTAATGAATGGTGTTTTAAGTGATGAAAGCAAAATTAACTTTAACATTCTTTTATCTAGCATTTATTTATCTTTTAGAAAACTAATTATTTATTTTTATTTATTAATTTATTTTTATTTTATTTATCAATTTCCTTTTTACGTTTTTATAACACAAAAAATAAACAAACAACGCACACAAAAAAAATGAAAATGGCGGTCTGTATTTGTTTTTTTGTTGTTTTCTTTCGATAAATTTTTGTGCAGGTAATTTGCGTTATTGTGCAAGCTACTTGGTTATTTTACATAAAAAATGAATTATGTTACTTTAACATCGACAAGCATAATATTAGCAAAAATTTGGTAAAATTTTTTTTTTGGTATGAAAAAAGTTTTACCAAGTAGGATTGCTCAATCTTACACAGATTTTTTTTTTGCGTGTAGAATAAAAACTGTTTCTGTATGTCAATGCGAAAAAGCCAGTGTTTGTATTGGAATATTCCAAGATAGCTGTCAAAAAAGTAATCACAGTGAGAAAATAGTAACAAAACAGAAAAAAAACACGGAGCAATTCAAATTATTGTTTATGGATCATTTAATAAAATAAATAAAAAAAAAATAAAATTACATATTGTTGATAATAATGTATAGCGTTGTATTAATAACAGCATTTTTACATTTAGAGATTCTTTGATTTTTCTAAAATTTGTGAAAAAATATAATAAATTAGATATTTATACAAACACAAAACAAGTAGTTTGTATTTTCCTTACTATTTTTCTCCATTTTTTTAATTTTTTATTATCTTTTTAATGTTTTTATTTCTTTTTGTCGAAGTCTCGCACCGTTTTAAAATGTGAGTTTTTTTGACACTTCAAATAGAAAAGTTTTCGACCAATTACTTTACAGAAAC
Source organism: Pegoplata infirma (assembly GCA_963921195.1). Classification (NCBI taxonomy): domain Eukaryota; kingdom Metazoa; phylum Arthropoda; class Insecta; order Diptera; family Anthomyiidae; genus Pegoplata; species Pegoplata infirma. The sequence continues at coordinate 189,189,691 of OY992540.1, read as the reverse complement.
GGGTTTTTTCGCATCATTCCAATAAGTTCAAAAGTTTTCGCACAGCAAAGTTACAGAAACAGTAAAATGTGAAAAGTCAGTTTTTGTGCCGATTTACAATGTTTTTGTTTCATTTCGCATGTTTCATGCGAGAAATCTTTCGATTCGAGAGTTACAGAAATCAGCTACAGATTGTTGTTATGAGATATCTCATAACAACCATCTGATGAGATCAAATACTGAGACTAATACGGCGTTCACACTTACTGTTTTGAAGTGTTTAAGAGTGAGATGTTTAAAAAAGTCTTTGTTCTGTTTCCATTACGTTTTTATTCTGTTACTGGTGTTTTGTTACACAACTTGTTTAAAGTCGCTAGTGTGAACTCCATATAATATTTAGTCCACACCTGAGAAAAATTTCTTTGCGATTGATTTTGACGTTTCTAGATACAAATATCTCAGTATTTCTCCCAGGTGTAGACAGCGGGTAACTGAAATGTGACTTTTTCACGGCAATTTAAATTGTCTTGTATAATAAAAATGCGTGAAAACTTTTTTATCAATTTCCCTATAATTCCTCGCGTTGCCAAAATTTATTTTTTTTATATGGAGTTTGACAGATGTTTTCCCGTGAAATCGAACAGAGTACTTAGCTTTTTCAGCAATTATTTTTAGCATTTTCTGTCAGTATACTGTAATAGCATAAAGAATGTGCTAAAAATATTGCTGCTAAAAACGGTTTAAAACTGTACGTGTGAATAGGGTATTAAGCCATCAATACACGGCACAGGAAAAAAACATGATATCGCATATTTTTGGTTTCCCTGCTAATGAGAATCTGCTAAATCTGGCAAAAATATGCTAAAACGGAACACGAATTCTTTCAGTGTATATGTACATGTAACAATGTCACTGTTGCCAACTATTTTTAAAGAAAAACCTCTAAATTTCACGAAAAAAGCGCTAGAAACCGCCAAAAATTAATTTAGCGGGGAAAATTTAAAATTTTCCCGATAATACTGTATACAGACTAGCGTGATTTTAAAATCACTATGTGATTTTCCTTTGAACAAAATCATATAGTGATTTACAAAATCATCTCAAATTGTACTAGCATAAAGAAAAATTGCAAAATCATCTCAACTTATATGGAGTTCACACTAGCGACTTTAAACAAGTTGTTTAACAAAACACCAGTAACAGAATAAAAACGTAATGGATACAGAACAAAGACTTTTTTAAACATCTCACTTTTAAACACTTCAAAACAGCAAGTGTGAACGCCGTGTTACCATGGTAAGTTCTTGTACACTCATAGAAATATCTTAGTACACCGAACCAAATATGGCAGTAATATTAACGAAAAAGCATGTTGATTTGACGAAAGAACAATCATTATACAGCTAACAAAACAGGGGTGTTGATTTGAATAAATTTTCGTTGATTTATATTTGAGATAAATTTGACGAAATTTTGTCAAATTAACAGAATTATTTTCGTCAATTTGAATAAAATAATTCTGTTGATTTGACAAAATTTCGTCAATTTAACACAATGAATTTCGTCGATTCCACAATATTTTATTAATTTTACTAAATTTTTTTACCCCTACAAAAAATAAAATATACCCATAAATATTTTTGTTTATAATTTTTTTATTAAAAAGGGTATATTTTAAAACTTAAAAAATATTTACTTTAATAAATAAAAAATACAATATAAACACACATTTTAATTAAAATAAATATAAACTTCCACATTAATTAATATAAACACGCATTAATATAAACATAAACTTACACTTTTACAAACTTAAACAAGCGACGAAGAAAATTTGTTGTGTTGTTTATCCAAATTCCAGACTGTTGAATGATGTTTAATTGCATGTCCTTGAAGTATTGCAGCAGAAGTCACCAGTTTTTATTGCATAAACCCTTGTAAATATGTACATTACCTAAAAAAAAATATAAATGAATATTAATTGTTTGTAAATTAATTATTATTATATTTATCATAACTTACGTGAATTTTTGCAACATTTTTGATGCCACTTTAACAATGCCATTAATATGGCATAAAAACTAGTATCTTAAGGCAATTTGATACAATTTAATGAAAAAATTAATTAATTTTTCGCAAAACGAAATGTTTTTAATGACGCTTGCTCAAAGCAAAAAAAAAATGGCGTCAAGCAAATAATTTTAGTCAATTTGATTAAATTTTGTCAACTTTACACACCCTATAGTGTTTTAGTCAATTTGAAGAAATTTCGTTAATTTTACCTCTTCAGAGTATGTAAATTTGACGAAATTTCGTTAATTTGAATAAAATTTGTAGAATCTTAAAAAAAAAATTGACAAAATTTTGTTAAAGATCAACAAAATTTTTTCGTTGATTTTACCTACTCGATTTGGTTCGGTGTAGAAAAATTAGTAAACCCATTGTAGATCAAGTTTTACAGAATAATGCCGTATTCAACAAAAATTAATGTTGATATCGTTGAATAATCAGTAAAGTTGAATCAACTTTTTACAACGCTTATACAGAATTCAATAGATAAACCAAAATAGAAAAAACAACCCTGTTCGTTCATTTTTTTATTATTAACGAGTGACGAGTGAGTTGGTAGCAATTGGAATCGTGTTTATCTCTTATAAAATTATTTTATGTGTTTGTTTTTTATAAAAAAATTTTATATTATAAAAATAAATAAAAATAGGATCTGATTTGTAAATATTTGGTAAGTAAAAAAATACATTGATTACTTTATGTATTCATACTACACTCATAGAAATATCTTAGTAGAAAAATTAGTAAACCCATTGTAGATCAAGTTTTACAGAATAATGCCGTATTCAACCAAAAATAATGTTGATATCGTTGAATTACACAGCTCAACAAGAAAATGCGTATTGGATTCTGGTTAGTGATTTGGATGGTGTCTGTTGCGCTGATTCCAAATCCGGAGCCCAAATTTGTCTATCACATCAGGATTTTGAGTAATTCGCGGTTAAAGGGCCGAAAAAGCGCATTTTTGACCCTTTTTAAAAGCTTATAAAATAATATCCTGACATTCAAATGACTTGGTATCAAGCTCATTCGAAAGCCTGTAATTTTCTCTTAAAGATAAAATAAAATTTTCTAAAAATTTGATTTTCTAAAATGGTAAAAAAATCATTAGCAAAAAACCTTCCATTTTTTCAATATTTAGTTTATTTACACAGTGTTTTTTAACAAATTTCCATACAAATTCATACGTAAATTTTAGATTTAAAGCACTTGTGGTTAATGATTTTTTTACCATTTTAGAAAATTAAATTCCAAGAAGATTTGATATTGTCTAAAAGAGAAAATTCCACACTTTCGAATGAGCTAGATACCAAGTCATTTGCATGTCAGGATCTTATTTTATAGGCGTTCAAAAATGGTCAAAATAGGCATTTTTTGACACTTTTACCGCGATTTTCTCAAAATTGTAACGTGATAGAAAAATTTGAGTGACCGTTTTGGAATCGGGGAACCAAACCCTATCAACTTTTTATGGTTTCATCCAAAACGCAGCGACAAACCTCTGATTTGTAGAGCGGTGTTATCAGTATAGTTGATTCAATTGTTACAATGGCTTCTACAGAATTCAATAGATAAAACAAAAACGAAAAAACAACCCTGTTCGTTCGTTTTTTTTTTTTATAACAACGAGTGAACGAGTGAGTTGGTAGCAATGTGTTTGTCTCTTATAAAATTATTTAATGTGTTTGTTTCTTATAAAATTATTTAATATTAGAAAAATAAATAAAAAAAGGATCTGATCTGTAAATATTTGGTAAGTAATAAAATACATTGATTACTTTATGTATTCATACTATATTAAAACGTTTTTTGTTTTTTTTTTAGGATTTTGTTTTGGTATCATCAGATAACTAGAGAATGGCTAATGGGTGCATAACATAAATAAACGAAGTGTGTGAGAAAATCTTTGTGAAAATCTTCAAATATTGCAGCTTAAAAAGCCGGAAATAAAAAAATATTGTGATTTATACTTAATAAAAGAATATTTACAAATAACAACAAGCTTTTTTTAATAATAAAATTTCTTATATTAACAAAAATATGAGTTGAATTTACATAAAATACGAGTTGATTAACAAAAAAACGAGTTGATCAACTTTTACAAAAACTGACAACAATTTTTATTGAAATCAACATAAATATTTGTAGGGTCAAAATCAACAATGATTTCTGTTGAATTTACAACGATTTTCTTTGGGAATACAATGATTTTTGGTTGAGTGTATATTACAACTTTTTTGTTTTTTTTTTAAGGATTTTGTTTGGTATCATCAGAAAACTGGAGAATGGCATAACATGAATAAACAAAGTGTGTGTGAAAATCTTTGTGAAAATCTTCAAATATTGCAGCTTAAAAAGCCGATGATAATACAAAAATATTGTGATTTATGCTTAATAAAAGAATATTTACAAATAACAACAAGTTTTTTTTATTAATAAAATTTCTTATATTAATAAAAATATGAGTTGAATTTACAAAAAATAAGAGTTGATTTACAAAAAAACGAGTTGATCAACATTTACAAAAACTGACAATCATTTTTATTGAAATCAACATAAATATTTGTAGGGTCAAAATCAACAATGATTTCTGTTGAATTTACAGCGACTTTCTTTGGGAATACAATGATTTTTGGTTGAGTGTAGTGTGAACATTAGACCGGGTCAAAAAAAAAGTTCCCATTGTGCGGGCTTAATTTTAAAGCTTAATTTTAAAGCTTAATTTTAAATCGTGTTTTTCGCCATATTCGCGGTGACAATTGATCACTTCAGAGCTGCCGATTAAAAACTTTAAAAATTTTTTTGAGGGGTCTCGTTAAAGATTCATGCAACATGGGAAATCCTGAAATGTTCTAGGCCCATTCGACGAATATCGTTCAAGCCATTCGTGAGATAGAACCAGAAACATTAAAAAAATGGGTGCCGAGAATGAGCTACTGCGGAGCTAACCCAGGCAACCGCATGAATGAAGTCGTTTGCCATAAATAATGGGAATATTTGCTCTTTCAAATAAAGCCATAAGGTTTCAAAACTATTGAGTATTGTTCATTTCATTGCATGTTTTAAAAAGATACCAGTTATTGGACCACCCTGTATTATAATTAATAACAAAAAAATTAAAAATCAAAAAAAAAATTTTTTGGTTTGTATGGAAAAATGATTTTTAAGGCCCCGCTCTTTAAGGCCCCATTGCGTAGGGAAGGCGTGGTCGTAGGGGCGTAACATCTTTTATGAGTTTTTTTTTGGTCAAATGGAAAAAAAATTAAGGGGTACCGTCTAGAGTATTCAAAACCGAAACCGAAAACCGGTTAACCGGTTTTTTCATTTTTAGAAACTCGACCGGTTTCGAATAGTTTTGAATTTCGAATATTCGAGAAACCGGTTTTTCTGTGTCGGTTAACCGGTAATGTTCATCAACTTAAAAATTGATATTCAAAACAAACAAAATAATATAATTTTCTTAACAACAGAGGACACAAAGAAACTCAAAAATAAATTTACACGCAATAAGTTTTTAGTTATGGTAAGGAAGGAAATCAAAAAAACACAATATAATTTTTTGAGGATATCGCTGGTAAACCCGGTATTCGGACTAGAAGCTAAAATGTGTAAAAACCTTCGTAACGGCAGAGCTAAAAATACAAAACAACCAAAAAAACCTATTTTGTTAACCAACCTTACAGCAGACACAAAAATATATACAACCGAACACAACTCATCATCTGAAGGCTTTATTTTCATCAAAGACCTAATAAGCGTTTCTGAGGCAGATGTCCTTGAGGAATTTAAATACCAAAACACAAAAATTTCTATATTTTCCAAAAGAAAGAAAAAAAAAAAGAAATACAAAAATTAAAATTCCACAATCACTCAGAAAATTATGTAAGTTACTACATGTTAGTTGTTTGTATATTTTACAGTAGTTAGTTGTTTTCAACTACAAAGTCAGTTGTTTTTGTATGAAAAATATCAAACAACTATTTCTGTTAGTTATTTTAAGTCGTTTTATTGAATAACTGACAAAAAAGTACTGTAATGTAGTAACAGTTATTTAAAGTAGTTAGTTTTATTTTTTTTATCTCTGAAAAATTTTAAAAGTTTTTTGCCAAAAAATAAAAATAAAATTTGTTTTTTTTTTATTTTTCACAACTTTTTTTTTTTAAAAAAAAAACTTTGAAAAAATTTAGTGTTCAATTTTTTTTCTGAAAATTTTTTTGAACAAAAAAATTATTTATTGATTATTTTATTTTTACTACATTTTAGTTGTTTTGACTACAAATGTAAGTACCCAGTCAGAAATTGCCAACCGTACCAAAAATTTTGTGTTGGTACAATATCGGGCTAGCCAAAAATACAACATTGCATAATGTAAAACAGTTTTACTAAAAATATTGTGTTGGCACAACTTTGTGTTTACATAAAACACTGCATTATAGATTATAATTTAAAAGTTTAAAATTAAAATTTTTTTTTTTAAGTTTTTGATTTACATAGACCTGAACTCTTTAATCTAAGTGAACACTTAAGTAATTTCTTTTTCAACCAATTTGTAAAAAAATGGTAACTAAAAAGCACTACATCGAGATTTTTAATACATCCCTAAGCAAAAGGTAAATCTAATGTCGTAAATTTGTAAAATCAATGTTAACCCAACGTCAAAACAAAAGTCGAGCGATCGTTGGCCACTGTTATCATTTCAACCTCGGAATGACGTCGTAGACTTAGAAACGGGTATGATTCGCCAACGTTGATAACGTCGCCGCCAACTTCATTCCAACGTTGGCCCGTTTGTATTTTTCTGCCTGGGTAGGTTTTACTACATAAGTCAGTTGTTTTTTGTCAGTTAAAATAACTAACATTGTCAGTTGATTTAACTGAAAAAGTAGTTGACCCCAAAACAACTTACAAAGTAGTTATTTTAACTGACATTTTCAGTTGATTTTACTAACATAATTTTTTGAGTGATGAAATCTATAAACTAGTGCCTACGTCAGAAAAAATCCAGTATTAATCAAGAGCCATCATTCAATTCTAAAGAGGAAACTATTACAACAATATCGAAACTTACAATATATACAAAAATTTTAGCCTAAAAGGAAAAAAATAAGATACAAAAAAACAATCCACAACAATAATATCAAAAATCTTACTAGAAACATACTAAAAGCGGAAAAACCTACAAAAAAACTACAAAATCTTAAAAACAAAAAAAGTCCTCATATACACATGATTATAAACTAAATGTATATAATTTAATAACTATAAAAATTATATTTAATTTTTTACAATTAACACATACTATATTATAAAAAAAAAATAAATCAAATATTATATATCTACACTACCCTATTTAAATTCATATATTTAAGTTAATCTACCTATATGTACACTTGAATTTACTTTATAACTTCATAAAATAATACTTTTAAGGCCCACAAAAAATAATTACAATTAATTTTAATTAATTATAAAATTATTAAATAATACTTATACCACAAATCATTGCTCTGCAGGAAACTCATTTGAAAGAAACTGTATTTTACAAACTACGAAATGTACAAAAAAAAAACTCAAAAAAAACTTGACCACTAGACCGGGTCGAAAAAAAAAAGTTCCCATTGTGCGGGCTTAATTTTAAAGCTTACCTTGAAAAAGTTCCATAGCCAAAATATAAGATTTTTAGGTCGCGATTTGGTACCGCCGAAATCGTTATTTGTTCATAACTTTGTCATTTGATGTCCGATCGTTTTAAAAAAAAAATTTGTTTGAAAGTCCTCCGCGAGTACTAAATTTGACCCATATCTGGTTTTGACCTCTGAGCTCATCTTCGTGTCATGAGTGTTAGTTTCTCAGCTTTCTACCCACCTAAATGATTTTTATTTTTCCATTAAATTATAGCATTAAAAAATTCATGAAATTCTTCCCTTAGAAGTACCCTCTTAAATTAATTAACAAAAAAGTTACATTCAATTTTAAATTTCCATAAAAAAAGATTTAAAACACTTGTTCGTATGTATTTAAATACAAACTAAAAAAATTAAATATAGTTTAAAGGCATAATAACAAGTGTTTTTTCTAATTTTCTTTATATTGTATATGAAAATCTTAAATCAAATGTAACTTTTTTGTTAATAAATTTAACTGGATACTTCCAAGGGAAGAATTTCATGAATTTTTTAGTGCTATAATTTAATGGAAAAATAAAAATCATTTAAGTGGGTAGAAAGATGAGAAACTAACAATCATAACAAGAAGATGACCTCTGAGGCTAAAACCAGATATGAGTCAACTTTAGTACTCGCTGAGGACTTTCTAACAATTTTTTTTTTTAAACGATCGGACATCAACTGACAAAGCTATGAACAAAAAACGATTTCGGCGGTACCAAATCGCGACCTAAAAATCTAATATTTTGGCTATGGAACTTTTTCGAGGTAAGCTTTAAAATTAAGCCCGCACAATGGGAACTTTTTTTTTCTCCTTTATGGTCGACCCAGTCTAGTGAACATGGCCTAAATTACAAAAAAAAAAAGCGCTGAAAACCGAAAAACTTGGCATTTTTGATTGACAAAAATTAAAAAAAAAACCTCCAAATTATTTTTTCTACGAAAATTTACTTTTCATTAAAAACGCGCAAGAAACGGTCGCAAAAATTTTAGCGGAAAAATACAAAATTCGCCCGCTAAATTTCAAAAAAAGCGATTAAATTCGACAAACTTGGCGTTTTCGATTGAAAAAAAAAGAAAAATTGGAAAAACCTCTTATTTTGTCCCACTAAATCCAAATAAAAAGCGCTAGATTTCCCCCCCCCCCCCCCTAAATCCAAACAAAAAGCGCTAGATTTAGCGGGAAAACCTCCAACTTGGCAACAGTGAACAATGTGGCAGCATTTCAAATTATAAAAGGTTGGCAATACATTACAAACAACAATTTGTTATTTTCCGGAAAACTTTTCCTACGTAAAGAATTATGGAAGGTTCTCTGACAAAATAATTTTATTTATTATTGAACAATTATTCCTTCATCGGTAGTGCACGTTAGAGTAAATTTAAGTAAACAAAAAAAAGAATACTTATGCTTGATGCAATGGATAATCCCACAAATACAATAGAAAATCTGTGCAGAACATGCATGGGCGAAGAAGATCATGCAAATAAAAAATCGCATAAAAAGTCGAAAACAATTTCCATTTTTAACGTACCCAAATCTATGGAAAATAGTACAATAACAATAATGGAATTATTGATGCTTACGACAGCGCAATTGAACATTGAAAAGGACGATATGTTGCCGAAAATTTTATGTGAAAGTTGTGTTGGCAGGCTTATTAAGGTGCACGAGTTTCAACAAATGTCCATTAGAGTTGAACAAAGATTACGAGATATCATTAATGAAGAAAAACCATCAGTAAGCAACGAAAATAATACTAACGATCCTTTAAATGATAATAGTGTAGTGGCAGAAACAATAAATGATCTAAGCGATATGGTCAAAGTGGAAATGGACGAACCTTTAATAGATCACAATGTAACATCTGCCTATAATCCTGATGGTTCATCTGCTTATGATGGTGTGGATATCGTGACTGCCAATGATCATGTTATTGATGATGATCACACGGATGATGATGTTAAGTTTGAATTTGAAAACAATGACTGGCCAGGAAGTAGCGATGCAGGCGATAATGATAAAGATAGTGAATGGGAAGTTCAAATAAATAAAAGTAAAAGGTGAGTTAAAAACAAGTCGGCAATAAAGTCTACCAAAATTTGGGTTCAAGATGACTTTGCTCACATAGCTCCGATCGCTCCCAAAATTTTACTTATTATTGATTTGTGGAAACATACAGATATCTAACAAACTACTAGTCCATTCGAGATTTCCAACGATTTGTAACATGACACCCCCCGCTAAGTTCATTTATGGAATTTGTAATCCCTAAACCCGGCCAAAGGCCGGCTACGCAGAAAAAAATTTTAAAATCGGATTAGTAGTTTATCAGATATCTGATAAATTAAATAACCGAGCTCGAAATTTAAAAATAAAACTATTGTTAAAATAGACTTTTTATTTTTCTTTGGTACGGTCCATTAATTGTTCATTAAAAAAATTTATTTTGATTCGATAATTATCATTTAAATGAACCGTTGCATTACACACATGTAATGTAGTTTTGTCATTGTTTATTAATATTAGTACACCTAAGTGTATTGTAATGAGATATTAAAATAATTTGAATTTTTCTTTGTTTACAAAAAATTTGTTGTCAAACGAATTTTAGGTCAAAAATACGATTTTTTTTCTACTGTATTCATTTTTTGTTTGGGTTGTTGGAAAAATAAGTTGATACCTGAATACAAGTTATTGCAACATTTTTTAAATTTTCAATCTTTAAACTTAGAAAAAATCGACTTAGAAATATTTTTAACAAATTTTCTGAAAAATGTTAAAGATCGACCCCAGTAGCACATTTACTATTAACGCTGTGCCAACGCTCCGAATTACATCCTTAAAAGTGCTTTAAAAGTACAATTTTGGTACAATATTTTTTTATTTTATTAATGGTCACGAATATTTTATTTCCAAAAAAAAAAATAGATCCAACTGTATTTAATTTGATGTTTTTGTCGTAAATTTACTACTTTTTGAGAAGACAACATTAGAGGTATTCAGAGTCTTGCTTGCCAGCCCTGGCACTGGTGGTAAAAGAGCGCTTTTCAAAATTACTTTTCAGTAGTGCCTACGGTCAGTACCGTAGTACCGGGAATACCGGTATTCCCGGTTCTCGGTATTACCGGGATTTTTGATTCATTCCCGGTTTTCCCGGGAATACCGGTATTACCGGTTCCCGTTCTGACGGTATTCCCGGGACTACCGGTAAGTATATTTTGTAAAATTTTGTACAATTAAAATTTTTTCTTTGCTTTTACCAAAAAAAATACAAAACATGTGAAAAATTCCATTTCCCTTTTATTTTTTTAATTTAAGAAAAAATAGTTACATGATTTTTAAATAATTTTACAAACACAACTAAATATTACTGAAATACTGATTAAACAGTGTAATTTAAAAATTTTATAGTATAGTATGTTTTCGGTTTTTGAGAACCGGTACCAGGATCAGAACCGTGAATACCGGTATTCCCGGGAATATATCTAGAACCGGGAGACCGGTTCCAGAACCAGGAATACCGGTATTCCCGGGAATACCGAGAACCGGGAAATGGGGGGCACTACTTTTCAGAATACATGTATTTTTTGAAAGAAGTACTCTTTTGCAACATTGCCAGGAGTGGTAACAAGACTCTGCATACCTCTATTAAAAATATAAATAAGTTTTATAAAAATTATAATATTAACCAAAAATGTCCAACATTTTGTTAGTTTATTAAACATGGTTGCCGCCAATTAAAAAATATTTATGGGAGTTCGTTATAAAAAGGTAAATACACTTGAAATTTGTTTTGTGGGACCATAATAATCAGTTCGCTATAACCAAGAATTCGTTATAACCGAAAATGATTATTTGTTAGTTAGAAAAATAGAGCTTCCCGAGTAAAAATTTTTATATGATGCAATATATGATGATATATGACACAATATATATTAATACGCAATTTGATCCGAATAATGGTGGATGTTTTTGCATTAAAAAAGATCAACTTGTATAAAATATGATTTGATTTCATCCGAGTTTTGACCAGACATTGCCTTATATTGGTGGATCTAATTAGATCTAATTGCACAAAAACATATAAAATCCCGGTGTTTTTTGGTTGGGGTTAAGATACACCACAGGTCAACGATACATTCACCAAACATATAATTTTCAAAAAAAAAAAAAAATGTTTGGGTACGCTTCGAACCAGATAGGTGATATACATAACCCTAACAAGGAAATGTTTAGGAACATTTTAAAAAGTTTCTTATACTTTGCCAAAAAACCGTAGAAAATGTTTGGTTAATTGGAAACATATATAGTAGGGATGTCGCGAATATTCGTCACTATTCGGTATTCGGCATATTCGGCATGTTTTTTGAATATTCGGTTAAATAAATATTCGGTAACAGTTTGCCGAATATTCGGCAAAATTTAGATTACTTAAAAAAACACTTTTTATTAACGTTTAACTCTTTTTCGTAGTAATTTCAGTTTATTATTTATACAAAAAAACTTGAGCACTTGATTAAAATTCGAATTGTTAAGGTACCAGAAAAAATAGTGTCAACAACAGCGTTGTTGTATTTTAATCTGGTACTTTTTTTAAATATTTTACATAGGTAAAATACAGGCGTATGAATAATTAAATTATTCGGCAAATATTCGTATTCGGTGCCAACCGAATACCGAATAGTAAATATTCGGTAAAATGCCGAATACACTATTCGCGACATCCCTAATATATAGTTTTATATGGAACAGAATAAGCTATATATAATGTTATGTTAAATTATACAGAAAAACAAATTTTGTATTGACCCTCATATAATTTTATATAATTATATCAACCGTACACCTTTTAATCCGAATCATGATTAAATTATATATTACTACATATGACTGCATTAAAAAAATTTAGAAAATATCTCAGGGATGTATAATCATATATGATTTATTATGTTTGTATCAAGTTATATATTGTAATATATGTTTATTTTTACTCGGGTTATCGTTAAATAATTAGTCTATTTGAGCGTTGAGCCTAAATCAAATTACGTCGCGTAAGGCGTAACACCCAACAAAATTTTGTTTACAATTTAAATGTGGGGTACCTAAATCAAACGGACGTAAACATTTTAAATTTAATGTGTTTTTTACGTCTTACGCTACGCAATTTGATTCAGGTTCGACGCTAATGAAATATTTCCATGTATGCCTGTATTTACATATATACCTAAAATTAATAAAACAATTATTAAAAAAGTGTTTCCAGAAGAAAGCGCTGTACAAAAAAGGTAAAAAAGTTAAAAGAAGAACCTTTAGACGCTTCTGCTAATCTAGAAAATTTTAATGATGAACTTAATAAATTGGAAGATAATAATCCTAAGGAAACAACACAAGAATTAAAAACAACACCAGCCGAAACAAAAACCCCAAATGATGAAGATAAAAAAGATTTTGTATGTGATGAATGTGGAAATCGTTTAAAAACCCGTAAAAGCTTAAAAAGACATATACGAATACATTTAAGATCACCAGGCCAACGAGCGGAAAATAGATCGTTAAAAACAAAATATGAGTGTAAATTTTGTCAAAAAGGTAAAAATATTTTACTTTTTAATTAAATCACATTTGAAATTAAATGAATACGTTTTTTCTATCAGTCTTCCAACAATCCAGTTCATTAAAGGACCATTTAAGAATTCATACTGGTGAACAGCCTTATCTATGCTCTGAATGTGGTAAAGCTTTTAAGAGCTTAAGCAATATGAAACAACACTTTCTACGCCATGGCACGGACAGACCATACGAATGTCCAGATTGTCCCAAAAGATTTCCTTGTCTTAGTGATTTAGCTTCTCATAAAGCAGTTCACAATAAAACAAAATCACACGTTTGTGATGTTTGTGGAGCGGCTTTCGTTAAACCGTACCTTTTAAAAAAACATAAAATGTATCATACCGGCGAAAAGAATCATAAATGTGATTACTGTGATATGAGGTAATTTAAAGAAAAATATATCGTACAATTTTTTGTTGATAACATTTTGTTTTTTAGATTTGTGTTAGCCGACCAATGTCGAAGGCATATGCGTACACACACTGGTGAAAAACCATACAAATGTAAATATTGCGAACGAGCATTTGCGCAAAGTAATGACCTCATTAAACATTTGCGTGGTCATTTAGGTGATAATGTATACAAATGTGATTTGTGTCCCCAAGGATTTCGTTTACAGAGTGATTTACGTTCACATTTTAATACGCACAAAAATGATGATGAACAAACAAAATTAAAAAATTTACAAGATCTTAAAAACGAAGAGGAAAGACTGCAAATTAAATTTGGTATTTTGGAAGGTACATAGCAATACTTATGTATTTAAATAGTATAAATGTTTGAAAAAGATGTATTATCGAATGCAATGAGTAATAATTTCTCAGTCTCAAACGAAAATTTTAATAAATTTTTGTTCTTAATAAAAATCAATGTTGGCAACCAATACCTTATTTACACCGTTTCAAACTGACAACTAAAATGTTACTAATACCAACATTGAAACTCCCAATTTTTTTAAATACCATCTAAAAAAGCGTTGAATATTCTGTTTTAAAGGATTTAAATTACGCAGTATTATTCGGTATATACGTATATTAGAGTGTCAATTATTTTGGAAATGTTACTTGGTTAGCTTATTCACGACAAAAAATTTGATTTTGGTGGGATAAGGCTTTCAAACTCGAAATTTTTCGAAAAAAAAAATAGAGCCGGGTCCTACGGTAAACATTTTTTAAAAAAAAAAATTTTTTAGTTTTGACAAGCAACGGTTTTAGTTGTTACCGTAGGACCCCTGAGGCTCTATTTTTTTTTTTTTTCGATTTTTTGTCGTTAATAAGCTAACCATGTAATATAATAATTAATAACAAAAAAATTAAAAATCAAAAAAAAAATTTTTGGTTTGTATGGAAAAATGATTTTTTATGCCCCGCTATTTAAGGCCCCGTCGCATAGGGAAGGCGTGGTCGTAGGGGCGTACAATTTTTCCTCAGTTATTTTTAAGTCAAAAGGAAAAAAATGAGCGGGTACCGTCTCAACTTTTCCAAAATAAGGGACACTCTAACGTATATATAGAAATAAAACTCCCAGTGCACTATCGCTGTTATTGTTATGGTTTTTAAGTATCAATTTTAGAATGGGACATAGAAAAATTTCCAAATATATTACCTGGAATTAATGTTTGTGTATCGACTAATGGCTCCTCCTTTAGTCAAGCAAACGTCGTCTTAAATATCTAGAAAAGTACTTATTCGATCTGGATATTCGATAGTCATTCGAAAGCTTGAATGCTACAAATAATTTGATCTTTTTTAAACATTTGTATTTACTGTTGATCAGCTTACGGGCCTAAACTTATCGTTGGATCATAAGCGGTATGGTTCATATAACATTTTTGGCTTAGTGGAGTTAATAAACAACTGTCTATGATTAATGTGCGCTCTTTCTTTTTTTTTTTTTTTTTTTACTTTGAGCCAACACTCAGGGGATGCCCCCTACTAATGCAGTGCATTGTGTTGGTATTAGGAAAATAGGTTATGGGGAGGAGGATAGAGTGAGTAGTGTTTATGGACATTTATTTTAAACTTTTCCAGATCGTAGCTGACTGGGAAGACTTCTGCGGGGAGTGAATTCCACATACGACTTGTTCGACTGAGAAACGAATTTTCTCTGTAATGCGTTGTGCGGTTCATTGGACAGTCGACAACAAACGGATGTGATCTACTGGATTGACGAGTGTTACGAACGTACACCCGAGTCTCGGGAATAAGTTCACCCATTTCAGCAGAGCACTTACCATGATAATATCGATAGAACAATGATGCACAACCCACGTTCCGACGATGCTCCAACGAATCAATAGAGTTGGATACCCTACTGTCATTGATAAGCTTCAACGCACTCCTTTGCACCCGGTCCAGAAGCTTCAAAATAGACCTTGAAGCCCCTGCCCAGATATGGGAGTTGTATTCCAACTTCGGTCGGATATAGGCGGTATAGATAGTAAGAAGATCAGACGGAGTGAAGTAGTTCTTGCACCGTTTTAAGAAACCGAGGCACTTGCTTCTTTCGACACTTGAAAAACATGTTGATTCCAACGAACATCACATTGTATTTTCATGCCCAGAACATCAAGAGTATCTGATTCTTCAATATCTATACCACCCATGGATACAGATGACATTGATTCCACAGATCGTCTGTGGGTCAACATACAACATTGGGTCTTGCGAGCATTAAAATCGACCTTGTTCGCTTTACCCCACTCGGAGATTGTAGACAGGTCATGATTAAGTGTGTTATTCATATTCTGTCTCATGGCTTCAACCTCTATAAGGCTTGGCCTATGATTAAAAGAAAATGAATGACAAATGTTGCTGTCATCTGCATAAGAATATATAGGATTGAAAGTTTGACTAAGAAGGTCATTAAGAAAAATAAGAAAAAGAGTAGGAGAAAGAACGGAGCCTTGAGGTACCCCTGAATTAAGCTGAAACTCGTCGGATGAAACCCCATCCATAACAACACGTATAGTGCGGTTTCCGAGAAAGCTCGATATAAATCGAGAGAAGTCAACACCGACACCAAATGCATTAAGTTTTGATACGAGTGCGCCATGCCACACACGATCAAATGCCTTAGAAATATCTAGAGCCACAACTTTACTTTCACCAAATTGATGTATAGATCGACTCCAACGTTCCGTAAGGAACGCTAACAGGTCTCCCGTAGAACGACTTCTACGAAAGCCATACTGTCGATCACAAAGAAGTGAATTGGACTCCAGATAGTTCACAAGATGGAAATTCAACATGCTCTCCATAACCTTCGAGAGTGCAGAACAAATTGCAATTGGACGGTAATTGTCAGGGTTAGTGGCCTCACCCTTTTTAGGGATAGGCTGAACATTTGCCACCTTCCAGCAAGAGGGGAAGACTCCCACACGATAAGAAAAGCTGAAAAGTTTGGCCAATGGACGAGCGAGCGTCGAAGAACACTGTTTCAGCACCAGTGCTGTAACTCCATCTGGCCCCGGGGACTTGTTTACGTTGAGGTCTTCAAGAACCCTTTTTACTGCACGAGCCCGAAAAAATATCCTGGGCATAGTATAGGATACTCTTTCGAGCGCGGGCAGTGGTTGATTGCTAATCGGCAAGTATGAATTCCTTGCAAAAATGTCAGCGAAAAGATTAGCTTTATCAACCGGGTCAGTGAATATTTGATCATTCATTATAAGGGTTGGAATAGACGAACTAGCATTATTCTTTACCCTTTTAACAAATGACCAAAAGGTCTTACTACCCCGCGGGGCAGCAAGAACCTTAGCACGCAGACGCTGTTCGTATAGAAGTTTTTCACGTCTGAGTACCCTGGCACATTCACTTCTCGCCTGTTTGCGTCGCTGGTCAGTAACTGGGGTTTTGTCGTTCCGCCAGTTATTGAACGCTTCCTCTCTAGATCTGACTGCATTTTTGCACGTCTGATTAAACCAACACTTGTGTATTGGTTTTACCGAAATACGCTTAGATGGTATAAATGACTTCATTCCTAGCGTTATTACATTAACAATCATTTCTGCAGCAGCGTTGACATTTTCATCAAGAAAACAAAGCTTCCAGTTCAAATGCCGAAAAAATTCATTGAGCTCAGCCCAACGAGCCTTTTCATAGACAAATATCGAGCGTTTAGGCGCCGTTTGCGAAACACTGTAAATTGCCGAATATGAAAAGGATGCAGAAATGATAAGGTGATCTGAGTTGCCGAGAGGCGCAAGTAACTCAACTTCGTACTTGTTAGGGTGCGAAGTGAGGAAAAGGTCGAGCGTATTTTGAAACTGCCCTTCAACACACGGAATATGTGTTGGATCATTCACTAGTTGCACGAGGTGATTGTGTGCAGCGAAAAGCTCAGCGTATTGGCCCTCGGGAGACGTGTGGCTGGAATGGCGTAGCCAGGTAGAATTGTGGACATTGAAATCGCCAGCAACAACAATTTCACTGTCCGGGCAATTCTCGAGGATCCTAGTGATGGAATCCGAAACGGAGTCAAAGGCATTATGGGACCCCTCCGTTTCCATATTTGGACTTCTATAGAGAAACCCGAAATGAAGAACGTGCGACCTTAGCTGGAATTTAACCCAGAGGGAGTTAAATTCCTCATTACCACTATTGAGATGTGGCCGAAGCTGGAACGCAACATTCTCCCGAATGTATACCGCAAGGCCCCGATGAGAAATAAAAAGAGATAGAAGGTGATACCCAGGTATTTGGAAATCCTGTGGATCAGCATCCCCACCTACCTGGGTTTCACACAAGGTGAAAACATCCGGCCGATGAAATCGAACGTGAGCATATACATAGACGAAATTAGCTCTCAGCCCACGTATGTTGCAGAAATCTAACCGAAACCTACCAGTCATTACGAGAAAAAATAAATAAAATAGAGAATCCTGACAATATTACAAATGGCAAAGAAAGGGAACTGCTGTTGAAGTTGACTAATTAGCAATGATGGGTACCAATACCTTTTCGATACCAATACCCGTTAATACCAATTCAAATTGAAAACCAATACCAATTAAAAACCAATACCTTTATTTGTGCGATACCAATACCGATAAAAAACCAATACTGATTCCCCACTACCAATACCAATTAAAAACCAATACTTTTATTCTTCAAAACCAATACCAATAAAAAACCAATACCAATTCATTTTTTTCTACTTTCGTATCGGTTTTGTTCGGTTTTTTGTATTCTTATTTTCGTTTGTTTTAATTGTGATGTAAAACATTTTCTTTCCATCACATTATTAGGTTTTACCTGACTAACGAATTGCAAAAGATGTTACATCGATCAGTAATCGTTTGCATGCAATGTCATATAACAAAAAGGAGTTAGCTACTTGAATTTTAAAAGCCATAAAAACATAAAAGAAATATTTTTTGTCACGGTTTTTATGACCCCTAATAAAAGTGATCTTAAAAAATTTAGACCTTTTCTGTGATGAATTTTTTTCTTTTGCAAACATTGTTAATATTTGATATTTGTACATTGAATGCCACTGCACTCTTCTTTGCGTTGTAAAAAAAAAATACTAATGTCCTTTTTTGGAAATTCCAAAATTTTAATCAAGCAGACGTTACAAAATTTTATGTCACAACACCAGAATTTAGAAAAAAAAAATTATTGTTTTATTAGGGGCACAGTCATATTATATAAGAATTTTAGAACGCATAATGTGCAGTTCACACTTGCTATTTTTGAGAGTTTAAGGGCTACGTGTTTAAAAAATTATTTTTTCTGTATCCATTACATTTTTATTCTGTTATATGGAGTTCACACTAGCTGTTTTGAAGTGTTTAAGAGTGAGATGTTTAAAAAAGTCTTTGTTCCGTGTCCATTACGTTTTTATTCTGCTACTGGTGTTTTGTTGAACAACATGTTTAAGGTCGCTAGTGTGAACTCCATATTACTGGTGTTTTGTTAAACAACTTGTTTAAGGTCGTAAGTGTGAACCCCATATAAGAAAAAAATTGACCCGTGTAATCGCAATTGGCAAAAGATCTAAAATCGAAAAAGGGCCCGCTGCATGATAACCCATTTCGATCACCTTTTTCAAAAAAATATTTATGTATGAAAAGGGTGAAGTTCAGGTATATTTTGTTACAAATGTTAAGTCTCATCTTTCTGCAGTTAAAAAATATCTCCCCTTGACCACCGGAATTTATATGTGCATCAGCACAGAAATTGTTTCAATCAAAAACGAAAAATTTGCATTTTTTTAGTTTAGGCTTTTAATTTTTTTATTAATTAATATTAATTTTTTTTTAGATTTAATTTATTATCAAATTCCACTAATTGAAACATTTTGAAACTTTTTATTTTGAAAATAACGAAATAAATTAATAAAATAACAAATAAATCCAAATATTAAAATTGCATAAAAAGTTGAAATACAGGCTTTTCTGGAATAACGAACACTAAAATTTTTTTTACAAGAGTTTTGAGATCAACCGGTGCTAATTTTACTAAATAGGTACCTTTTTCCAAAAAAAAAAATGAATCATTGTCCAAAATGGGTTAAGCATGTACTATTTAGTTTAAAGTTTGACTTAATTCTGAATGCAAATACTGCTAAAAAATATTTTTTTTTAAGAGGGGTCTTTCAAACAAAAAACTTCCCTCACGCAAAAATTCGAATCACTCTCTAGATTTAAATGAAAGTCACTTTTTTGAGTCACGCAAATCACGGGACCAGCGACCATCTCTAATTCAAATACATAAACAAGAGACAAGTGTCTTTTCATTTGTTTAATCTATAACATCTGTAAATTTTATTTAAAATGAAGTGTCCACCCTTGAAAAAGTTTCCTTGTAGGTCTGAATCCAAAAAGTTTCAAGGCACTTATTTATTACCTTAATATAGTCACTTGACTTAAATGAAAATCACTCTATAACCAAATGATTTAAATGAAAATCACTCACGCTCACGCGTGAATCACGGGGCCAGAGACTATCTCCAATTCAAATACTTAAACAAAAGGCAAGTGTCTCTTCATTTGATTCATCTATAACATCTGTAAATTTTGTTAAAAATGAAGTGTCCACCCTGAAATAGTTTCCTTGTACACTCATAGAAATATCTTAGTAGAAAAATTAGTAAACCCATTGTAGATCAAGTTTTACAGAATAATGCCGTATTCAACAAAAATTAATGTTGATATCGTTGAATAATCAGTAAAGTTGGTTCAATTGTTACAACGGCGTCTACAGAATTCAATAGATAAAACAAAAATGAAAAAACAACCCTGTTCGTTCGTTTTTTTTTATTACAACGAGTGAACGAGTGAGTTGGTAGCAATGTGTTTGTCTCTTATAAAATTATTTAATGTGTTTGTTTCTTATAAAATTCTTTAATATTAGAAAAACAAATAAAAATAGGATCCGATCTGTAAATATTTGGTAAGTAATAAAATACATTGATTACTTTATGTATTCATACTATATTAAAACGTTTTTTGTTTTTTTTTTAGGATTTTGTTTTGGTATCATCAGATAACTCGAGAACGGCTAATGGATGCATATAACATAAATAAACAAAGTGTGTGTGAATATATTCAAATATTGCTGCTTAAAAATCCGGAAATAAATTTTTTTTTATACTTATAGAAATGTTGGTTTGGTAAAAACAAAAAAAATATTGTGATTTATACTTAATAAAAGAATATTTACAAATAACAACAAGCTTTTTTTTAATAATAAAATTTTTTATATTAACAAAAATATGAGTTGAATTTACATAAAATACGAGTTGATTAACAAAAAAACGAGTTGATCAACTTTTACAAAAACTGACAACATTTTTTATTGAAATCAACATAAATATTTGTAGGGTCAAAATCAACAATGATTTCTGTTGAATTTACAACGATTTTCTTTGGGAATACAATGATTTTTGGTTGAGTGTAGGTCCGATTTCAAAAACTTTCAAGTCACTTATTTATTACCCTAATATAGTACTTAATTTAAATGAAAATCACTCTATTTAAATAAAAATCGCTCACGCCTGAATCACGTGGTTTTTTGAGTCACGCAAATTACGGGACCACAGACCATCTCTAATTCAAATACATAAACAAAAGACAAGTTTCTCTTCATTTGTCTTATCTATAACAACTGTAAATTTTATTAAAAATGAAGTGTCCACCCTGAAATAGTTTCCTTGTAGGTCCGATTTCAAAACTTTCAAGGCACTTATTTATTACCTTAATATAGGCTTATATTCTGAATTTCCAAAAAATCTGTTAACTGTTACGACCCGTAGAGACTTTTGGCCAAAAAACCTACCATCTCGCCCCAGTGTTCACTGTGGGGCGGACAGAAGGACGACTAACGTTAAATTAATTAATATTAACGACAAAACCTTTTGCATACAAATACCAAAACCGATATAAGATAAATACCAATACTTATTAAAAACCGATACCGATTCGACGCTAAAACCAATACCAATACCCAATACCTAAATAATTCAAAATCAAGAACTTTTTTTAGAACTTAGTTTATGGTTGTGTTTATGTAAATTGGAGTGTGGATTATTGTGTTTGTTGTAAGTTGCTCTTTTATTTATTTATAAACCGGTTTTGAGATAAATGTTTTAAATTATGAATATTGTTTGAATTTTCTTTATTGTAAATAATTAATTTTAATTTCTGTTTTTTAAGTTTTTTATGCAATGAATGAATTAGCCATTCGATTTTTCAAATTGAATGAAAAATAAATCGAATGAGTCTAAAGCGAATTCATTCAATTCGCTAAAATGTGATTGGGGAATGCAATCACTAAATTTTCATTCAGAATGGCAAATCGAATTAAGGAATGAAATCCTTCGAAGCTCTGATAGCTGATTCTAAACCGTTCATCGTTCATCAAATCAAATGTCGTGCCGTGCTTGTTCTGTCCATACGTAAGTAAAAGTTGGCAACAGTAAAAATAGCAAAAAGTTTGGTCACCTCATATTCAAAAGGTTGGCAGCACATACACTTTTTTTTGTTTATTTTCTATGAGAAGGAAAAACAGAAATTTCTCTTTTTTGTTTTAAAAACAAATTATTTTGTTAAAATGAATAGTACAACAATTCCACAAATCGAAAATCTATGCAGAACATGCATGGGAGAAGACAACCATGATAGCAGGACAGTACGCGAGAAAGGTAAAACGGTTTCTATTTTCCAACAAGCACAATCTTTAAAAAATACCAATATAACAATAATGGAATTACTAATGCAAACAACGCCACAACTAAGTATTAAAAAGGACGATATGTTGCCTAAAATATTGTGTGAAGGATGCATTGATAGATTAACCGAAGCGTATAAGTTCCAAGAAATGTGCGTTAGAGTCGAACAAAGATTTATAGAAATCATAAATGAACAAAAGCCGCTATTAATAAATCAAGACAACAACGACCCCTTACAGGATATACACGATTTAAGCAACATGATAAAAATTGAAATGTACGAACCGTTAATAGACCACGATGATGTTGTTAATGATGATATTTTTGATGAAGATTTTAACTTTGTTTCCACCAGTAGTGATGAAAGTGAAAATGATAGTGAATGGGAAGCTGCGTTTAATATTGGAAAAAGGTAAGTTGCTATACTAAAGGCATGTTTTTTTTTAATTGGTTGTAAATATCTGCATTATTGGTGCGCGTGTGACACCAATTTTTTGTGGTTCACGCGTGATTGTTAGTGAAATTTTGCCGCACCCACTTGAGCGTGATCCGAAAAAAGAAGGGAACAACAGATCATGGGTTCAATACTTGGCAGCTGCGATCTGTTAATAATTTTCACATATATAGAATATAATTGACTATTTTTAACTGAAAAAATTTGACATTAAAATTTTTTCTGAAGTTTATAATAACTGGATTATATGAAACTAGTAAAAAACGAACCAGGATGTCTTAATTTTTAGAAAAATAATTTTTTCTTTCACACCTTTTTCAATTCAAAACCATATATAACTCTTATTTTATTTATTTCTAGCGGATCCCATACACACTTTGTAGTGCAATTCCTTAGTTACCCTTTTTTGTCCCAAAAAATTTTAGATTTCAGAATATGTCCATCTCTATGATGTTAATTCTGCTAGTTTATTAGTTATAAAAACGTAACCTCTTTTTGTTTCCTTTAAATAAAAATTTCACGGTTTTAAAACCATTATTAGGAAATTTAAAAGTATCAAAGTACAAGTTTGTACCCTATTTAATCCTCTTACAACAGCTTTGCAAATATTTAACGCAATTTACGCACAAATACAGTTTCTGCATTAACCCATTTCGATACACTGTTTGATTTTTTGAACAGTAGAGATCACATTTTTTAAAAATATTTATATTCAAAAGGGGGAATTTCAGTTAAATTTTGTTACGAATGTTAAATATCATCTTCAATTAAAAAAAATATCCCCCTTGATCACACCGAAATTTATATGTGCATCAAAACTAGACTTATTCTTAAAATCAATGTGCTCGATTCTAAAATACGATTTCACCATACACCTACCCAGCAAAAAAAGAGCTTACCATTCACTACAAAATTCACCACAACTTATGAACCAGATGTACTTCTTCTTCAACTGAAACATTGATGAATTTAATATGGGCGTGACACACAAAGTATGTTCTTTTTATCGCCACTTTTCAGTGGCGAAAGATTGACACTTAAGTATAACATATATCACTAGTGTTTTTATCACAACTTCTGAAGTAGTGATCCGGTTGTTAATATAACTTGACCTTTTGGAAGCACTTTTTTCATCACTTCTTTAGAAGTACATATTTCTTGGCATTTTGGGTGTGATTATGTCATTTTTATTTGGTGATTTAGAACTTCTAAATTAGAAGTTCTTTTTTCACTTATTTTTGTAAGATTGATTGAAAGAGTATTTTTTTGTAATATTTACAATAAAAACACTGTTCGACAGCAAAAGCCTTCCAAAGAAATTTCTAACTGGTCCTTATAGATTTTGTTCTCCTGCTTCAAATTTTACCGTCCAAATTTTTCTAGCACGTACCTAGAGTTGTCAAAACCGGTTTCCGAATTATTCGAAAAACCGGTTTTTTCGCTTTTTCTCGGTTTTTCCAAGCCGGTTTTTGAAAACCGGTTGTTTTCTAGATATTCGAAAAACCGGTTTTTTTGTGTCGAATTATTCGACATTTTCGAATATATAATACTTCATTTTTTGTCATCATTTGTTACAAATTTTGTGAAATACAACTCTGTATTCGAAATTTTGTTTCTTAATTCAGTAATAAATAAGAAGGTTAAAAGCAGAGTTATAGAGTAGGGTAACAAATGGCGTTTGAAAAAGTAGTAAACAAAAACCATATGGTATTGTTTAAGAAATTTTATCACAAATCGAAATCTGAGCGAAATGGAAGATACCAGTTATACAGTAAGAATGCAGATTGCTTTTTGTTTCTTTTTGCTTTACGTTTAAACTTTAGTGTGGTATTACCAGATTTTTCCAATTATTTTTGGTGATGCCAGATCTACAAAACTGTCGATTTCTTACTCTATAACTCTGGACTGTGATCATGTAAAACGATAGTTGGCTATCGTCGATTTTTGGGGCCTTGTTGCTCCTAAACTAATCAAAATGTTTCCAAATTTTTTAATTATTCTGGATAAGACAACAATCTTTAATAATTTAATAAAAAAAAACTTTCAAATTTCCCTTCAAAACGATATGTATTTTGATGTCGCTAATGCATCGTCTATCGTTTTCATTTTACGTGTTTAGCCTCCTGGTTAAAAGACGCGGTTGTGAAGAAACACTAACAAGAAAAATGTTGTGTTTTAAATGTTTTTAAGTCCTTATTGTACTGATTAAAAGTACATAGTTCCATTTTATAGTGACAGACCCTATAATTTCTATTACATAAATTAAAAACATTTTATTAACTTACATAAAAAATATGTACATTTTGTTGTTTTAAGCTTTGAATTTGATTTATGTAATAAGAATGAATTGTGTACAATTATTTTTTCTCTTTTTTTTTGTTAAAAACAAATTAGAAACTTATTTTTTTAATGTTTTTAACAATTTTTATTAAAAAACCCCGAAAAAACCGGTTATTCGAACCGGTTTTCAAATAAAAAAACCGAAAACCGGTTTTTAAAAAACGGCGGTTTTTTTAACTATTCGAAAATCGGTTTTTGAAATATGCCGAATAGTTGACAACTCTACACGTACCGTTTTTGAGATATTCGCTGTTAAAAAGTAAAAAAAAAACACTTAGGGGTCCACTGTTACGTATTCTTACGTTGCTTCCACGAAATAGAACTTGATTTCATATAAAATGGACCTCCTGATTCCAAAACTGCAATCCACAATTTTCAAGCATGTTCTGTTTTTGAGATATTCGCGTTTGAAAATTTTGGTGTGATTTATAAAGAATATAAGTGCGTAACAGTAGAGTTTGAGTTTTTCAAACGCCAATATTTCAAAAACAGTTCGCGATAGAAAAATTTGGATGCCAGATTTGGAATAAAGAAGCCTTGTTTTTACTAAATCGAGTTCTATTGTGTTTGAGCAACTTAAGAATGCGTTACAGAGGAGACCCAAATATTTCAATATTAAAACGCGAATATCTTTAAAACCTTAAGTGATAGAAAAATTAATTTTATTGATAATCGAACGTATATACTTCGAATTAAAAAAGGAGTAATTATAGAAATCACAAAACTATACAAATTCACGGCGAATTGATTCACAAGTTTGAATCATTTGTTTTGACCACAAGCCTATACCGCAATTTTCTAAAAAGCTTAAACAATCTTTAATAATGTGATGCAGCAACATCCGCTTTAGTTGGTAAATGTATTTATTTAATTTAGGACCAACTTTTTTTGATATAAGATATGAAATTTAAAAAAATTATCAATAATCGATTTTCGTCTTTTCGATTTTTTAAGCTCTAAATAAAGAGAAATCTATTTGAAGCTGGACGTAGAAAAAATTGCATACTTCTTGTATCACCCTCATTCTAATTGTTTCAGTTGAAAAAGAAGTTCATATGTTGTGGTGATTTGATTTGATTCCTAAGAACATATGAAAAAGGTACTTCAAAATCATTAAGCAAAGAACTGGTGAAAGATGTTTTTATTGTTATTTTGTAGCATTTTTGGAAGTGATTTTAAAAGTACTTCCTACGGAATATGAAGTTAGGCACCTATCGCTACTTTGTATGTAGTGAAACCACTAATTCTTTTTGAACCACTTCGTTT
Source organism: Pegoplata infirma (assembly GCA_963921195.1). Lineage (NCBI taxonomy): Eukaryota > Metazoa > Arthropoda > Insecta > Diptera > Anthomyiidae > Pegoplata > Pegoplata infirma. Next base: position 189,163,125 of record OY992540.1, on the reverse strand, counting down.
ATTTTTTGCTGGGTAATTTTTAAAAAATTGATATTCTTTCGAATTTTAAAATTTAATTTTTTTTGTAAGAATTATGGATCTATTTAATATCTTTAACACAAAAAAAAAAGACGTGTGTTAAAATATCCAATCGAACTTGGTAACTTTTTTTTATATGGAATTTATTGAATACACACACGGTTTGTAAAAATTTCGCTAAATAATGTATAAAATACATATTTTAAACCTTAGGTAAAAAAACCACGACTTTTTAGTATAACACATGGTCTTTTACATTTTGTGCAATATACCTTTCATTTTTTGTCTTTTTTTATGAATCATTATTTTACACATAAATTTAGGTATTTTCCACAAAAATTACGTGCACAATAAATTATAAAAACGGTAAACATAAAAACAATGGCATACATGCAAAAAACAAACGGTAGCTAGCATAACAACACGAAAAAAAGTATTCTGGAACAAATTATATAAAGTGTGATCAAATAATATAGTAACTAAAATAATAAAAAATAGTAATAATAATTAAAGAAAGTCATATACACAATACAAAAGTGTTTGCAGGCCAAAGAAAAAATAATTTTAATCTAAAACTAAGGATTGCACGCCACTTGCAACCAATGCTTTTTTGGACCCATAAGGAAGCCATAATTAAATTGATCAACATATTGTAATTTGCAGTATTATAAAAAAAAAAATATTATTATTGGTATTATTATTAAATGCGTTTTTGTTTATTCAATGTCTTAAAAATATGATTATATTCAATATTTTATAATTTAAATAAAAAAAATAACAAAAAATACAAAGGCGTCTTTCTTTTTATAGGGAAACCAAAAAACCTAGGTACTAAAAAGCACTTTCCATATCAAAAAATAATCAAAAATAAATGCGTAATTTATTTATGTTTATTGCTTAATTTTCCTTTTCCTTAAACGGCAATATTACCTAAGGCTTTTTGCACATATATTCCTTGTTTTTTGTCATAAACGTTTTCCTAAGAGAATTGAGTAAGTTATGCTTTTAACTTGGGTAGTGGTCTGGTACACACTTTCCTTAGGTATTTTTTACCCCATTTTGTTTAAATTCACCCTTTTTATTTTTTGTGTGAATATTTACTAGGTGAATGGTGAAATCGTATTCCAGAATCGAGCACTATATTCGTTTTTACCACTTGGACAGGTTTTTACCACTTGAAAGGTAATGCTGAACTTAAAAAAAAAAAAAAATCTGGGTGGGTTATTGCTAATTTTGGACCTTATTTCTTATTCATTCTGCTTTTTTTTCCAAATGTTAAATTTTAATATGCATTGCGGCTGGGGAGCCAAATAGGTAGTATGTTTTGTATTTAATATATTTTTTTTTTTTATGTTGTATTTAGTCTTAAGAACTCAGGTTTTATTACTATGTAGTACATATAAATTTTGGCCTGGATGGCTTTGTATTACAATATTGAATTAATAAATAAATAAAATAAATAAGAACATTAAAGTTGTTTTTTATTCGACCTTGAGCTCGAGGCCTCAAGGTAATTTATTTTATATAGAACAATATAAATGGAAAGAAAATTTTTGCCTCATCAAAAAAAAAAAATACGGTATTATGGTCTGGAGAAAAATTTATAACTTTGTTATTTTGCATCCGATTTAAGTGTCTTTTGTCTGGTTATAAAAATGAATACAAAATTATTTTTTTTTTGACTTATTTGAAAAAGTAAGTTCAAAATAATTTTTTTTCTAAAAACCGAAAAAATATCCTTTTTTTCTTATAGAATTTTTAACCGATTTTTGGTACGTGTTCCCCTTATCCGATTGTCTCCAAATTTTTAGTTTTTAGATACCAATAAACAAAAGTGGGACCATCTATGTAAGAAAAATACGTTTTAAAAATTTCCACTTGTATTTAAGAACAGCTCTAATTTGCACAGAAATAGTTTCAAGCAAAAACGAAAATTTAGAATTTTTTTATTTTTGTGTTTTTTTTTTTTTTATTTTAAATATTTTTATTATTTAATTTATTATCAAATTCTACTTATTTGAATCATTTTGAAACTACATATTTATTTTGAAAATTATTAAATTAATTAATAAAATAGCAAATAAATTTAAATATTAAAAATGCATAAAAATTAAAATACAGCCTTTTCTGGGCTAATGGAACCGATTAAGCTGAAATACAATACCATACTTACTACACTCAACCAAAAATCATTGTATTCCCAAAGAAAATCGTTGTAAATTCAACAGAAATCATTGTTGATTTTGACCCTATATTTATGTTGATTTCAATAAAAATTGTTGATCAACTCGTTTTTTTGTTAATCAACTCGTATTTTATGTAAATTCAACTCATATTTTTGTTAATATAAGAAATTTTATTATTAAAAAAATATTTGTATATTCTTTTATTAAGTATAAATCACAATATTTTTTATTTCCGGCTTTTTAAGCTGCAATATTTGAAGATTTTCACAAAGATTTTCACACACACTTCGTTTATTTATGTTATGCACCCATTAGCCATTCTCTAGTTATCTGATGATACCAAAACAAAATCCTAAAAAAAAAAAAAAACGTTTTAATATAGTATGCATACATAAAGTAATCAATGTATTTTATTACTTACCAAATATTTGCAGATCAGATCCTATTTTTATTTATTTTTCCAATATTAAATAATTTTATAAGAAACAAACACATTAAATAATTTTATAAGAGACAAACACATTGCTACCAACTCACTCGTTGTAATAAAAAAAAAAACGAACGAACAGGGTTGTTTTTTCTTTTTTGTTTTATCTATAGAATTCTGTAGACGCCATTGTAACAATTGAACCAACTATAAGGTACCTACAGACGACGCAATATTATGCACAATATTTTTGACGTTTACCTACGATTGGCATACATGTAAAATATTGAACTGAAAAAAATACACGCAGATTGTACATAATATTGAATCGTCTGTAGAGGCCTATACTGATTATTCAACGATATCAACATTATTTTTTGTTGAATACGGCATTTTTTTGTAAAACTTGATCTACAATGGGTTTACTAATTTTTCTACTAAGATATTTCTATGAGTGTAGGTAAATTACAAAACATATTAGAGGTATTCAGAGTCCTGCTTGCCATCCCTGGCACTGGTAGTAAAAGAGCACTTTTTGAAATTACTTTTCTAAATACATAGTGGTATTCAGACTCTTGTTGCCACCCCTGGCAATGTAGCAAAAGAGTACTTCTTTCAAAAAATACATGTATTTTAAAAAGTAAATTTGAAAAGTGCTCTTTTACCACCAGTGCCAGGGCTGGCAAGCAAGACTCTGAATACCACTCATGTATTTTTTGAAAGAAGTACTCTTTTGCTACATTGGGCGTGTTCAGCAGAGAAACCTGCTACTCAACAGTTGAGATGTAGCATGTTTTGATTATTTGACTCTGCTGAACGCAATTTTTTATGAATGTGTTAAAATATTGGAAAAAATATATTTTTTTAAGGTTTTGATATATTTTTTCAATTAAAAATACTTTTTAAATAATTTGTTTGTTTATTTTCTTAAAAAAGTCTAAAAAAAAAAAAATAATAATTTCAATAAAAAAGCTAATGTATCAGTTTGTGATTAAATGTAGCATAATTTTTTTACGCTACCAAAGTTGAGAAGCGCTCAGTCAACATGTTGACTGAAATGTCAAAAATCAAGCCGTTCAGCAGAATGTTGAGGAGCAGTCGAGTAGCAGCTTTCTCTGCTGAACGCCATCATTGTCAGGGCTGGCAGCAAGACTCTGAATACCTCTATTATACATATGCCAAAGTTCAGGTGCCTCAGAGTTGTCTTTCGAAAGTAAGCGATTTAAAATCGATCGAGGATCATGAATATTTGACATGTAGGGTTGCCAGATACTGGAAGTCAAATAACTGGACAATGGAAAATGTTCAGCTGGATTTTGTAAAAGTAACTGGACCCATACATTATTATTTTTTTTTTGAATAATTAAAAAAAAAAATCATCCGATTTTCATATGAGAGATACATATTTTTATGTTGGACTACTTTTCAAATATAACATCACTTAAATGGCCGTCTCTATTGGCCACAGTAAAATATGACTTTTTTAACATTTCCATCACTTTTTCGAGTATCTAGAAATGTCAATGTTTAGCTCTTCATTGGTCTGAAAATTGTTGGCGTATATTTTTCTTTTCGAATATCTCCACAAAAATAAGTACCAGGTGGTCCAATCTGGAAATTTAGGAGGATAGTTAAAATTTCCGGGACGAGCGATGTCAAAAGAGGGCGACAACAACTGACCCTCACTTAAAGATTTGACCCATCCAGACTTATTTTTGTAGGGTTATTTTAAAAGCAACATGTACGCCAACAATCCTCAAATCATCGACGAGCTCAAGGAAAACATTCGTGCCGAAATCAACGCATGACTGACTGCATGATATGCTCGAAAATGTTGTATAAAAAGTAACGAAAATGCAGCAAAAAGAACACATTTTGTCGTAGCCAAAAGACGCATTTATGTTTTATTCAAAAAGTAGTCCAAAGAAATTGTAAAATATTTAGAAAAAAAAAACACAGGTTGACAAAAGTTAAACTTTTTTAATTTGCCTGACCTTTGAAAACTGATTTATATGGAGTTTGGTGTGCTGCTTCCGAATCTGTTTTCCAATTTGTTCCATCAGCTCTCGTTCGCGAGCAAATCGCTGGTGAAGAGTCAAAAAATTTCGTTTTTTACCAACTTTGCTAGGCTACAATTGCCAACACTAACTTTAGAGCCACAGTTTTAAACACGAACTTAACTATATTGAATGCGAGGATTCCAAAACTGGTATAAACTTTTTCTGACAGCTTTAGTTTTTGAGTTATAAGGCAAGCAAGTTTCGAAAAATCGTTCTTATCATTCCAGTCAAACCACTCATCTGATTGACTTCATATATATTCAAATATTTGGTTCAGCCTAACCTTTTAAAACCAATTTCAAATTATTTTGGCATTTTTATTCACTTTTAAGGCTCCTACACAATGTCGGAGTACACTGTACTACGGAGTACCATCTCTAAAAATAGAGACGACATCATACAAAAAATGTGTAAGTGCGAAAGAGAAAGGAACAAAATCCACTTTCTGCCACAGAGTACTCCGTCATTGCGAATTCAGCTTTAAAATTTTGATTTTTAAGCGTCCAACCTGAATCAAATTGCGTCTCGTAAGGCGTAACGCCCAATAATTTTTCGTTTCTAATATTTAAATGTGACGTACCTAAATCAAACGGACGTAAAAATTTAAAATTTGATGTGTTTGTTTTTGTTTTTTTTTACGTCTTGCGCGACGCAATTTGATTCAGGTTCGACCCTAATGAAATCGATCGAAATAGAAATCGATCGATTTCCATCACACACCAGTATATATCGTTAAACTATATTCAATTTGAGCTATCTGCTATGTTATTTACCTGCAGATAGCTCAAATTGAATATAGTACAACAATGTGCTTTATGGAATCCTATACCAATATTTCGAGGTGTAACAAACGGAATGACAAACTTATATATGCACTCTATCGCTAGAGTGGAGGGTATAGAAACAAATTTATTTTATTTGGTTGGAATTTTTTTAAATAATCACATAAAAAAAAAAGATTAACAAAACTAAACTTATTTTTAAATCTCATTTTAATATTCCAGTAAAAGACATAAAAATCTTACAAAAGAGAATTCTGACCAAAAAGAACTATCTGAAGACGAAGAGTTAGTTGATGAAGCTAAAGAAATAGATAACAAAACAACTAAGATAAATATTGAAAATAAGCCTGAACAATACGAATTTAAATGTGATGAGTGTGGTAATCGATTAAAAACTCGAAAAAGCTTAAAAAGGCATAAACTAATACATTTAAGAGGGTCACAGGTAAAAAAAGACGAATCTGCCCAGATAGACGATCAACCCTTAGAAACAGCCAATTTACCAACTGTAAATTCCAATACGAAAACTTGTCAAAATGACAACGAAAAATCTATTTATCAGTTTGAGTGTGATGAGTGTGGTAGTCGATTAAAAACTCGCAAAAGTTTAAAACGACACAAAAAAATACATCTTAGGCCACCCGGTGCCCAAAAAGAAAAACTGCCAAAAATTGGAGGACAAACTGTTTATGAATGTGAATATTGCAAAAAAGGTAAAGGTCATTAAATGGATTTGAAAAATTTATTTTAAAATTATTAAGAAAATATCCTTGAAATCTGGGATGCAGAAGATTGTAAGACTGTGATTAAAATTATTTTTTAAGAAGTTTTTTAATTTTTAATTTTATTATTTATTTTGTTGTCCAATATTTCGGCCAGACTTTCTGGTCTTCATCAGGGTACTCTGTTAGAATATAAATATAACACAAATTTTGTTTTTATAAATAACATAAAACACAAACAAAATTTTTTTTTTTTTTTTATAACAAAAAATATTCACAAGCAAATTACAATAATAATAATTACATTTAAATAAATAACGCGACTTTAAAAATTAACTTCTTCACTGGTGCACTTGTTCTTACTTAATGTTTTCTTTTACTCTATATTTATTTTCTTTTCTTATTGTTTGTATATGTACGTAGGTAAATTGGTCAGTTTGTGTACGTGGGTAAATTGATCAGTAACAATTGAATTTAAACTAGTTATAAATTATATCACAAAAATTCTTATAAATAACAAAAAACATTTAAATATTTTTAAAAAACGTAATACAATAATTGTTTTTTTAAAAAGTCAAATAACGAACTAAAAAATACATAAATAATTTCCGTTACAACATAAAAACCTTAACTATTTTCTACCTATAGTGTGTTTGTAAACGTGGGCACATTTGTCAGTATCTATTTTATAATTCAGTCTTTTTTCTCTAGGAACTCCAATAATATTAAGCATTTCTAAGGTATATCTTTTTCTGTAATTGCACTCTCCCACTAAAATTTCTACTTCGTCAAAATTAGGTTTATGGCCAGTCAATGTGCAATGAGCTGCTAGAGCTGTTTTTTGTTCAATGGGTTTGTCGTGTGCTTTTTGGTCAGCCTTATGGGATGCTAGTCTCGTCTTAAGTTTAGTCTTCGTCGTGCCAACATATACCTTGTTGCATACATTAGCGTCGTCACCTTTACAATTGATCTTATAGACTAGGTTTGATTTGTCATACTTTTCAATTTTTGATTTTGTATTACTGAATAAGTTATTTAATGTGTTGTCTGTTTTTAAAGCTAATTCATAATTGTCTTTGTTGTAAATGTTAGAATGTTTTATTCTTTCGGACAAACCGGGAATGTATGTCATTGATTTGTATATTTTAGTTGATGGTTCTTTTTCTATATTCTCATTATTTATCTTTGATTTGACCCTTTTTATTAAATTGTTAATAGTGTTTTTGGGAAAGTCATTTTTGCTTAAAATAATTCTAATCTTCTCTTGGTTAGTTGTATGAAAATCTTTGTCACTTATGTCTAAAACTCTATTAATGAAATTTGTAGCCGTATTGATGATAATTTTTCTTGGATGCTTAGAGTTGAAATTGATTAGTCTCCCCGATGACGTTGGTTTTTGGTACCAATCTAACTTTAGCTGATTTCCTTGTCGAATGATTATGGCATCTAAATATGGTAATTTTTGTTCTTCCTTTTTTTCCATGGTAAATTTTATTTGTCTGTTAAAGTCATTTAATATTTGAAGCGTTTCGTCAATTTTATCTAGTTTTACGATTCCAAATAGGTCATCCACGTATTTTGTAAATATCTTAAGTTTTGCAGTCATTTTCTCCAACGATGTTTCCAGCAGCTCTTCCATAACAATGTCTGCAATAACTGGCGACGCTGGTGATCCCATCGGCATGCCTTTGTTTTGTTCAAAGTATTTGTCGTCATATTTAAAATATCTATTTTCTTTTATGCAAAACGTCAATAGTTCAAGAAATATGTTCTTCGGAATTTTAGTATAGTTTTCCAAAATGTGCCATTTGTTCTCTATTATCCTTAAAGCCAAGTTAACAGGGATGTTTGGAAATAGGGAAATTACGTCAAACGATACTATTATTTCATCTTCTTCTATACGCATATTGTTAATTCTTGTTTTAAAATCTTTTGAGTCTTTCACATTATATTTCGAGTCTTTAGTCAAGTTTTTTAATATTTCTATCAGGTACTTACACAAATTATAGGACGGTGAATTAATTGACGAACAAATAGGTCTAAGGGGGGTGTCAGCCTTATGAATTTTGGGTAATCCATAAATCCTTGGTGTTGTCGCGGTCTTTGTTGTTAATTTATTCTTTTCTGATATATTAATTAAATTCATGTTGAATAATGTTTCAATAAGTGTATTGTTTTTGGTTTGTAGTCTTGATGTTGGATCTGTCTTTAATCGTCTATATGTGCACATATCCCTTAAAATTTCTTTCATTTTAATGTCATATTCTTTCTTATCCATCGCCACAGTTTTGTTTCCTTTGTCAGCGAAAATAGATATTTCAACAAATATACAGTGGCTGTTATCACTGGGACCAAAATTTGCACTGCCAAATACTAAAACAACATTTCCGTTGTTCAAATGTATCGCGGATGGAGAAGAATGCATTCAAACTATTGGGGATAGGGAACAGCAGGAAATTTCAAGAACCAAACTAACATCATTAATAGACGATCACCTAAATAAAAATGAACTTAACAAGAAAGATAAACTAATAATGGACACAGTAGGGCAATCAGAAAGATTTTTAAAGGAAAACAAAGAGATACTTATATTACGAGCTGACAAAGGAAACAAAACTGTGGCGATGGATAAGAAAGAATATGACATTAAAATGAAAGAAATTTTAAGGGATATGTGCACATATAGACGATTAAAGACAGATCCAACATCAAGACTACAAACCAAAAACAATACACTTATTGAAACATTATTCAACATGAATTTAATTAATATATCAGAAAAGAATAAATTTTTTTTTTTTTTTTTTTTTTTTTTTTTTTTACACTTTATTTTGGCTATTATTGAATCGCCTTTCTTAGGCCTAACAATAAGTATTTAAATCTTAAAACTCTAACTTAAAATAATAGACACTCCAAAGGAGCCATTTTGGTATATGGGCCTCATAGTTACAAGGGCGGCAAGTCTGCACGACGCAGTCTTGAGTGTCCCTGGGTTCGTGTCAAGACTCTAGCCAAGGGGTTTGGGTGATTTTCCAGTTTATCAGCATATCTCGTCCTTATTGTGATAAACTCATCCTTAACAAATGGTATGTTAAGATCCCTGTGTATATTCTCGTTGCGAATAAACCATGGCGCGCCGGTCATTGTTCTAAGAATTTTTGATTGTGCCCTCTGTATAAGTTCTATATTGGATGCGCTTGCAGTACCATAAAGTTGGATACCGTAGGTCCAAATTGGTTTTAATATACAAAGAATAAATTAACAACAAAGACCGCGACAACACCAAGGATTTATGGATTACCCAAAATTCATAAGGCTGACACCCCCCTTAGACCTATTTGTTCGTCAATTAATTCACCGTCCTATAATTTGTGTAAGTACCTGATAGAAATATTAAAAAACTTGACTAAAGACTCGAAATATAATGTGAAAGACTCAAAAGATTTTAAAACAAGAATTAACAATATGCGTATAGAAGAAGATGAAATAATAGTATCGTTTGACGTAATTTCCCTATTTCCAAGCATCCCTGTTAACTTGGCTTTAAGGATAATAGAGAACAAATGGCACATTTTGGAAAACTATACTAAAATTCCGAAGAACATATTTCTTGAACTATTGACGTTTTGCATAAAAGAAAATAGATATTTTAAATATGACGACAAATACTTTGAACAAAACAAAGGCATGCTGATGGGATCACCAGCGTCGCCAGTTATTGCAGACATTGTTATGGAAGAGCTGCTGGAAACATCGTTGGAGAAAATGACTGCAAAACCTAAGATATTTACAAAATACGTGGATGACCTATTTGGAATCGTAAAACTAGATAAAATTGACGAAACGCTTCAAATATTAAATGACTTTAACAGACAAATAAAATTTACCATGGAAAAAGAGGAAGAACAAAAATTACCATATTTAGATGCCATAATCATTCGACAAGGAAACCTGCTAAAGTTAGATTGGTACCAAAAACCAACGTCATCGGGGAGACTAATCAATTTCAACTCTAAGCATCCAAGAAAAATTATCATCAATACGGCTACAAATTTCATTAATAGAGTTTTAGACATAAGTGACAAAGATTTTCATACAACTAACCAAGAGAAGATTAGAATTATTTTAAGCAAAAATGACTTTCCCAAAAACACTATTAACAATTTAATAAAAAGGGTCAAATCAAAGATAAATAATGAGAATATAGAAAAAGAACCATCAACTAAAATATACAAATCAATGACATACATTCCCGGTTTGTCCGAAAGAATAAAACATTCTAACATTTACAACAAAGACAATTATGAATTAGCTTTAAAAACAGACAACACATTAAATAACTTATTCAGTAATACAAAATCAAAAATTGAAAAGTATGACAAATCAAACCTAGTCTATAAGATCAATTGTAAAGGTGACGACGCTAATGTATGCAACAAGGTATATGTTGGCACGACGAAGACTAAACTTAAGACGAGACTAGCATCCCATAAGGCTGACCAAAAAGCACACGACAAACCCATTGAACAAAAAACAGCTCTAGCAGCTCATTGCACATTGACTGGCCATAAACCTAATTTTGACGAAGTAGAAATTTTAGTGGGAGAGTGCAATTACAGAAAAAGATATACCTTAGAAATGCTTAATATTATTGGAGTTCCTAGAGAAAAAAGACTGAATTATAAAATAGATACTGACAAATGTGCCCACGTTTACAAACACACTATAGGTAAAAATAGTTAAGGTTTTTATGTTGTAACGGAAATTATTTATGTATTTTTTAGTTCGTTATTTGACTTTTTAAAAAAACAATTATTGTATTACGTTTTTTAAAAATATTTAAATGTTTTTTGTTATTTATAAGAATTTTTGTGATATAATTTATAACTAGTTTTAATTCAATTGTTACTGATCAATTTACCCAGGTACACAAACTGACCAATTTACCTACGTACATATACAAACAATAACCCAACAAACCAAAAAATAATACTCTATCATAACTAATATAATTTTTTAAAAAAATTGTAAGTTATAAATTATCATTATAATGATAAAAAAATAGTATCATGAAAATATCTAAATAAAATCATTTATGTTTGTTTTGATAGTTTGGCTGGAAATTTTAATTTTATTTATTTGTGAAAGCAGTCAAAAAATATTTTTATTTTCTTTAAAAATGTATTCTATTGGAGACAATATTGGCAAAATTGCTCCTTGTACTAGCAATTCTCATCATTCCCACAATGCAATAATTAAACCCAAGGTATGTATGCTTACATAACTATATTAATAATTGTATTCTGTTAATATTTCATGGTGTGTTTTTAGGTTTCATCACGAATTTGGATATTTTGTGGATATGGATTCTTAGCTGGAGCTTTATTAACAGTAAAAAAGGCTTGACTTCCACAGAGTAAGTCCCCAGTTAACATATTTTAGAAAAAATCTCACAGGATCTGAGACTTTTTAAAGGAAAAATGTATCAGAATTTAAGATTTTTTCTGTAGGAAAAATATTTCAGAATTGATACTTTTTCTATAGGAAAAATGTCTCAGAATCTGAGACTTTTTCTATAGAACAAATGTCTCAGAATCTGAGACCTTTTCTATAGGAAAAATGTCTCAGAATCTGAGACTTTTTCTATAGGAAAAGTGTCTCAGAATCTGAGACTTTTTCTAAAGGAAAAATGTCGCAGAATCTGAGACTTTTTCTATAGGAAAAATGTCTTAGAATCTTAGACTTTTTCTATAGGAAAAATGTTTCAGAATCTGACACTTTTTCTATAGGAAAAATGGCTCAGAATCTGTGACTTTTTCTATATGAAAAATGTCTCAGAATCTGAGACTTATTCTATAGGAAAAATGTCTCAGAATCTGAGACTTTTTCTATACACGCAAAAAAAAAATCTGTGCCAGATTGAGCAATCCTACTTGGTAAAACTTTTTTCATACCAAAAAAAAATTTTTACCAAATTTTTGCTAAAATTATGCTTGTCGATGTTAAAGTAACATAATTAGTTTTTTATGTAAAATAACCAAGTAGCTTGCACAATAACGCAAATTGCTTGCACAAAAATTTATCGAAAGAAAACAACAAAAAAAAAAAAACAAATACAGACCGCCATATTCATTTTGTATTTTTGTGTGCGTGCTTCGTTTATTTTTTGTGTTATAAAAACGTAAAAAGGAAATTGTTAAATAAAATTAAAATAAATTAATAAATAAAAATAAATAATTAGTTTTTTAAAAGATAAATAAATGTAAGATAAAAAAATGCTAAAGTTAATTTTGCTGTCATAACTTAAAACACCATTCATTTAGCAAAACCAATGGAGTCCCAGACGTTTGTTTCAATGAATTACAAATGGAATGATAAAGTGAGTATACTCCTATTCCGAAGACATCAATAAGGTTTAATAGATTTTTAGTTAAAAATTAGTGTTTGGTAATAATTTTCTATTTTTACAGGGTACTGCTAAATAAATTTTTGAAGCTATGGTGAATCCTTCACTACAATAAAGATCGTGGGCACGAGTCCTCCCTTTAGTTATAAAATTAAAACCTAAAAACTCATTTATATAGCAAAGCCAATGGAGTCCAGACCTGTTTTGATGAGTTTCAAATGGAATCACAAAGTAAGTGTTCCTCTTAACCAAAAGACCAATGGGGTTTACTAGTTTTTTAAATAAAAAATTTATGTTTTGTAATAATTTTCTCTTTTTACAGGATGCTTTTAAATAAATTCGTGAAGCTATAGCGGATCCTTCACTTCAAGAGAAAGCGTAGGCAGCAGTTACTAGAGAAAATTGTACATAAAGGGTCAGTTGGTCGGTGGTAAATAAAATCCTACACAACATTTATTATATTAATATGGATTTATTCTGTGAAAATTTTAAATTCAACAAATACACAAATTTTTACAAAAATTTTATAGAAAATTTATTTTAGCATAAATGTGGTATTTTTTAGCATTATTTTTAGTCACCTTTTCTAATAATTTTGGTATATTTCACCATATTTCTTTTGGTATATTTTACCAAGTTTTTGCTTAAATAGCATTAGCATTTTCTTCAAAATTTTTTACATAAGTGTTTTGGCTGAATTACGAAAACTACTTCGTCGGTTGTAGTTTTAGCATATTTTTGGTAAAATTATGCCAGATTTTTGCTCACTCCGACACAGATTTTTTTTTGCGTGTAGGAAAAATGTCTCAGGATCTGAGACTTTTTCTATAGGAAAAGTGTCTCAGAATCTGAGACTTTTTCTATAGGAAAAGTGTCTCAGAATCTGAGACTTTTTCTATAGGAAAAATATCTCAGAATCTGAGACTTTTTCTATAGGAAAAATGTCTCAGAATCTGAGACTTTTTCTATAGAAAAAATGTCTCCGAATCTGAGACTTTTTCTATAGGAAAAATGTCTCAGAATCTGAGACTTTTTCTATAGGAAAAATATCTCAGAATCTGAGACTTTTTCTATAGGAAAAATGTCTCAGAATCTGAGACTTTTTCTATAGGAAAAGTGTCTCAGAATCTGATACTTTTTCTATAGGAAAAATGTCTCAGAACCTGAGACTTTTTCTATAGGAAAAATATCTCAGAATCTGAGACTTTTTCTATAGGAAAAATGTCTCAGAATCTGAGACTTTTTCTATAGGAAAAATGTCTTAGAATCTGAGACTTTTTCTATAGGAAAAATGTCTCAGAATCTGAGACTTTTTCTATAGGAAAAATGTCTCAGAATCTGAGACTTTTTCTATAGGAAAAATGTCTCAGAATCTGAGACTTTTTCTATAGGAAAAATGTCTCAGAATCTGAGACTTTTTCTATAGGCAAAATGTCTCAGAATCTGAGACTTTCTTTAGGAAAAATGTCTCAGAATCTGAGACTTTCTATTGGAAAAATGTCTCAGAATCTGATACTTTTTCTATAGGAAAAATATCTCAGAATATGAAACATTTTTTATAGTAAAAATGTCTTAGAGTATGAGACTTTTTCTTTAGGAAAAAAATTTAGTTTTCGTCAGTAAAATTTAATTTTAAACTTTTTATTTTTTCAGAAGCTGGAAATAGTTTGCGAAAATCCATAGCCGATGAACGTGTGCAAGGAACAAGTCAATATTTCCATGCTGTTTTATTGTTCTTCATTTATGTAATTTTTTTAATTTAAATTAATTGTTATTTGTTATTGATGTAAATTATTTTAAGTCAAAAAATGCATTAAAAGCAAAAATTAAAAAAAAAAACCGTTTATTAATTTTAATATCATTTAGATATCATAAAAAATATTATATTTTTGGTTTATATTGATATCGAAAAGATATCATATTTTAATGGAATAATGATAAAATAACGATAAAATTCCAGGAATTTATCGAAATTATTGTTGCGCTGCTTAAAATTTTCGATATCATTATATTGTAATTTTTTATTTGAATATCGATATTATAACGATAGGTACCTTCTCAGCAGCTACCCGTATTATATTTGTATCAAGTATAATATTATTTTCGGGCAAACTTATCATTGATATTATATTATTATGATATACAAGCAATATCTTTTGGTTTGTTGGGAAGAAAAGAAAATAAATATAGAGTAAAAGAAAACATTAAGTAAGAACAAGTGCACCAGTGAAGAAGTTAATTTTTAAAGTCGCGTTATTTATTTAAATGTAATTATTATTATTGTAATTTGCTTGTGAATATTTTTTGTTATAAAAAAAAAAAAAAAAAAAATTTGTTTGTGTTTTATGTTATTTATAAAAACAAAATTTGTGTTATATTTATATTCTAACAGAGTACCCTGATGAAGACCAGAAAGTCTGGCCGAAATATTGAACAACAAAATAAATAATAAAATTAAAAAACTTTAGTTTTATTTTAATTATATGACCTTAAGCCGAACTAAAACAACACTAAATTATTTTTTAAGATCACATTAAAATTATTCGTTTAGATCGCGAGATATTGCCGTTTTTATTTTTTGCAAAAAATCTTTTTTAAAAGATGTCAAATAATTAAAAAACAGAGGTTTAACCATTTTTTAAAACACAATAATTGACAAATACATATGAAGGGCTTATTGTAAAAACTCGATAAGCAACATTTTATTTTATGGTGCTTTTTGCTTAAAAACTTTTGAAATAATGTAGAAAATGTAACTTTAAAATACTTGTACGAAGGGTTTCAGCTAGTCTTCTGCCAAAAATCTGTATGTGGAACATCAGTAGAACGCGAAGAACACCAAAAAATAAAAAGTTGCTTATCAAGTTTTTGCAGCAAGCCCTTCATATATATTATTCATTAAGAGATATTTTTTATATATGTATGTATACCTTTTTTAGTCTTTCAAAAATCCAGTGCACTTAAGGACCACATAAGACTTCATACAGGGGAACAGCCTTATCTCTGCTCCGACTGTGGTAAATCATTTAGAAAATCCAGTAATTTAAAACAACATTTACTACGCCATGGGACAGAGAGGCCCTATGTATGTCCTGATTGCCCCAAAGATTTTCCAACTTTAAGTGATTTGGCATCACATAAAGCAGTACACACTAAAACGAAATCCCATGTTTGCGATGTTTGTGGAGCAGGCTTTATTAAACCATACCTACTGAAGGCACATAAAATGTATCATACGGGTGAAAAAAATCATAAATGTGAATATTGTGATAGAAGGTAACACACACATACATTTTTCCAAATTTATTTAAGCAAACACATTCAATTATTATATGCGTTTCAGATTTGTTACAGGTGACCAATGCAGGCGCCATATGCGAACACATACCGGTGAAAAACCATACAAATGTAAATACTGCGAACGTGCTTTTGCACAAAGTAATGACTTAATGAAACATATGCGAAGTCATTTGGGTGATAATGTATACAAATGTACCCTATGTCCTCAAGGTTTCCGGTTGAACGGTGATTTACGTGAGCATTTTAATTCACATAAAAACGATGATGAAGAGACAAAACTACGAAATTTGCAAGAACTTAGGGAGGAAGAGCTAAGACTGCAATTGAAATTTGGTCTTATTGGAGGTACTACCACATAATAATACCCTGCAAACAAAACGATACGACATCAATTCGCCGGTTATATTGCCGAGACAATAGGTTTTATTTTGGCAATTATTGAATTCGGATCGCCGGTGATACACCTTTCAGTAGAAATTGTTACCCAAAGGCAATACATCCAGGTGATACGAAAACAATTAGTCTTGGCTACAAAATGGCAATATCGCTAAATAATCGCATAAACGAAAAATAAAAGATTTGTATGTATCGCCAGAATATCACTAAAATGATAATCAGCTATATCCGGAAGCTGAAAATATACATTATTTTTTAATTCAAATTCTGGTCATGTAGACAGGACTAAACAAATTAACTTTCACTTTTGAAAAATATCGGCAACATTCGCTGATTTTTTTAATTTTTCTTTGAAAGCAAATTTGTGGTTTTCGGCCAAATTTATATTCTTTCAAAGAGTTCTTGTTGTGCTTGATAAAATATTTTATTTTAATTAAGGGTTTGTGATTGAAGAAGAAAACATTGTATTTCTAAAGATTAGTTTTATTTGTTTTAAATTGACACAGACCTATTTTTTTTTTCATTTTTAGTGGTATTTATCGGCGTATGCCATTTCAGTTTGTTATTAAGGGTTTGTGATTGAAGTATTTCTATTTCTAAAGATTATTTTTAATGTGGATTTATTCCAGACCATGGTTTCTGTAGCCACCTCTACGTCATCAGTGGAGAAAATGACTTTAGATTTAATTTAAATCATTTAAATTGTTTGATTTTTGTAAGACTGTTTTTTCATCAACAGACTTAACTCTAATTGGAATAGAACCCACGTTCTTGAAATTTTCCATCAGTTTGCAAAGCAAGCACTCTACCATCTAGGCTACCGCTCTGCTTGACAAACTAACAGCAGAAGTTGGTTCGTATTTCATTACAGTGTGTGACGTCAACAGAAGATTTTTATTTTACAAAAACATTATTACGATCCTTAGAAACAACAACATTCCTTAATCTCTCTTTGTCTCGTTTTTGCACATTACAATTTTAGCGCTGAATTATTTGTTCATACACGTTAAAGATGACTGCATATATTTGAGACTACTTGCCCGTAGGGCGACATATATTTTCATATATTTTTGTCAATTCTGTATTTTAGTGTTTTTTATCGGCGTATGCCGTTTCTGTTTGTTATTAAGGGTTTGTGATTGAAGAAGAAAACATTAATGGAATTCACGTCAGAAATTTTAGTCTGGCAAAATTGCGCAATGTCAAAATTGCAACTTTTTTTGCTTGTTTCTTTGTGAATAAAAGCAATTGTATTTATATTAAAATAAATTGTAAATCTTTTCTTGCAACTACGCATCATATAAAAGGTAATAGAAAAATAAAAATTTTAATAAAATTTTTTTTTAAAAAAAATGTTGCAATATTGCGCTGTTGCAAAGGTCAAAAAATTCTGAAGTGAATACCCTGATTGTATTTCTAAAGATTATTTTTAATGTGGATTTATTCCAGACCATGGTTTCTGTAGCCACCTCTACGTCATCAGTGGAGAAAATTACATTAGATTTAAATTGTTTGATTTTTGTAAGACTGTTTTTTCTATATGTTTTTTTATCATCAGTTTCAGTTTATCGCCAAGATATCTTTCGTATGTTAAAACGGCGATATAACCAAAATACTGCTTTTATTTTTTTGTTGAAATAAAATATTTGTAATATTGCTACAATATATTTTGGGCATCATCTCCCTATTCAAAAACTTAAATATATAAAGACTATGCAAGAGTCAATTCTTTTTGACGTTTAAAGGTGGTGTTAGTTTTACAAATGGTATCTGGGAAAGCTGGAAATTTTGTTTACCTTTTATTTTTCGTTTAATTTTGCTGGTTGTTTTGATTTAATTATATTCATTTCGTTTTTTTATTATGTATTTTTTTATTTTCAAGTGACACAACAATAATTTTCATTCATAATTTTAAAATTTTTTAATGTTTATTTTTCGTTATTCCCAAATCGTTCCCAAAAAAAAGATTGCCATCTGTGTATAACGACTTCGTTATTACTGACACTACTATCCATGAGTTAGGTATAAAAGTGGAAAAAGAAAAACATTTGTCGTTTTGAATGTAGATTAAAAAAAAAATTTCTAGACCTGCTTTTAACTATTTTTTGGCTCAGAGTTATAGAAGTGTCTCCTCTTACAGAACTGTAAGTAAATTTAACAGCAATTATATAAGTAGGTTTTAAAAAGAAAACTTAATTTTAATGTTAAAGAAACTAAAAAAAATTTAAATATTTTTTATTTTAAAATAATTTTATTCTTAATAAATAAATCCTTTAAATTTTAGTTTAAACTTTTACTGAATATTTAAGTTTGCAAGTAATATGGAGTTCACACTAGCGACTTTAAACAAGTTGTTTAACAAAACACCAGTAACAGAATAAAAACGTAATGGATACAGAACAAAGACTTTTTTAAACAACTCACTCTTAAACACTTCAAAACAGCAAGTGTGAACGCCGTATAAATATTAAAATTTTTAATCGGGTTGACTGAATTTACGGGTAAAACTGCAGTTTACGGGGCACACAAAAATTACAAAAAAAAAAAATATGCCACCTCCTTAAGAATTAAAAAAGAAAAACCCCGAAATTAAAATTTAAGGGGGCTGGTGCTTTTACGCCCCACTAAGTCCAGGTCACAGACTAATACAGACTCGACATAAGTGACAGGTGTCAAAAAAGTATTCTTTAACCATATGGTTAATATTTTTAAATTATTCTACGAATTAGGTTAGAAAGAGAAAGCTAATATAACGCGCCATTAGAAAAATGGATGCCAGATCGGTTTTTGTTGTTTCACTCACTCCTAAGTCGTAGAAAGTGTTGCCATGTTAGCGTAAAACGGACTAAAAACCGCTGTGTTTTCTCCTAAAATCGCTTAGTTTTTCCCCATTTTTTCTTATAAAACTCTACTGTCGAGTCTGTATTTAGTCTGTGTCCAGGTCACAGACTAAATACAGACTCGACAGTAGAGTTTTATAAGAAAAAATGGGGAAAAACTAAGCGATTTTAGGAGAAAACACAGCGGTTTTTAGTCTGTTTTACGCTAACATGGCAACACTTTCTACGACTTAGGAGTGAGTGAAACAACAAAAACCTATCTGGCATCCATTTTTCTTATGGCGCGTTATATCAGTTTTCTCTTTCTAACCTAATTCGTAGAATAATTTGAAAATATTAACCATATGGTTAAAGAATACTTTTTTGACACCTGTCACTTATGTCGAGTCTGTATTAGTCTGTGTCCAGGTGTTCCTAGTATGTGTGGACATTTAATTTAAAGATAATTACGTAAATAAAAAGCTTTTCTTCGTAGCCGGCCTTTGGCCGGGCTGAGGGATTACAAACTCTATAAATTAATTAAGCGGCTTCGCAAAATAAAGCATTTTTTGGGTAGCAGGACTTCCGCGTTTAATTTTTTAAGTGTTAAAATGGTTAAAATTTCATGTGCTCAGCCCCCTTAAATTTTAATTTTGTTTTATTTTTTTTTTTATTCTAAAGGTGGTGTCATATTTTTTTTTGTAATTTTTGTCTGCCCCGTAAACTGCACTTAAGGCCCAGGCACTTGAGCGCTACTGTAGCGGTGCTGTAGCGTGACGGGCTGTTGTATCGTTTTAAAGTACGGCCACTACACCACCGTCACGTATTCGTTTAAGTACCTATTTCCATTTATTTTAATACAAGCTAACGTATCAGCTGACACGTCTCCGAACCGTATTCGCTCAAGTAATTATGCCTTTAAGCTCAATTTACGTATCAACCATTGTGGAATTTGTTTGAGCAGATTAGTGCGTGATTCACGCGTGAGTGTGACTGAAACACGTGAGTAAGCGTGAGTGAGTTAGATTTTTGTGTATATTTTGTTTTGTTCCAAAAAATAGCAAACAAAACAAATAAAATTTGGCTAAACTGAAAATTTTGTCCTGAAAACTTAAAAAAACTAAACTAAACTTAAATTTTGCTAAAAATTTTGTGTTTTTGGAAATTTGAATTTTTTTGTATTAAAAAAAATTAAGTTTGATTTATATCTAATTTACTCACATGATTGTTAATGTGTGCGTGCTTGGAAATAATCCTGTCGGGAGCGTGAGTATGAGTCAAAAGTCACACTTATAAAGTAATACATCGACCGTTTTGTAGATCTGGCATCACCAAAGATAATTGGAAAATTCTAGCAATGCCAAACTAAAGTTCAAAGCAGGGTTGCAAAGTTGGTACAATTGTACTTTTTTTGGTACAATTCGATGCTCAAAAGTACAATGGTACACCAATGGCTCATTTGGTACAATTTAAAAACTTTCTCAGATTATATTTTTCAGCGGGATTTATGTTTCCCGAAAAAAACCCTAATTTTTTCAGCTTCAAAAAGAACATTTTTTTCAAAAATTCTGAGATATTTGTGACAAAAAATGACACAGCTTCTAAAATATTTTTCTTTTTACCGATAGTAGACAGATTTAGAGTATTTTTTTAAATAGAAAAAGTATTAGGTTTCGAGACCCAATTTAAAAAGATTCAGATTCTTAACCATTTTTCCTATCGAAAAAGTCTCAGATATCAAAAATTTTTAACGACGAGTAGTTGCAGATTCTACAACACACAGATCCCTTCTCCCCTCCTATTTCGGTAATCAAGTATTTTTAATAAAACCTATAACAAGCAGAAAATAGTCCAAAATCGTCACAACATGAAAATAAAAAAACCGGGAATTCCTGCTTTATTTCCCAGTCTTTCGGGATTGTAAAATATCGAGAATTCACGGGACTTTATTTCCCGGGAAATTTCCGTGAAAATCTAAATTTTTTTTTTTAAATTTGGTACAATTGTGGTCAAAAAAGTACAATTTTATGAGCTCGTTGGTACAGTTTTGATGTTTTCATTTTGCAACCCTGGTTCAAACGTAAAACAAAGAGCAGAGTCATAGAGTAGTCCAACGAATGGCGTTTGAAAAAGTAGTAAACAAAAACCATATGGTATTGTTTACGAAATTTTATCACAAATCGAAATGTGAGCGAGATGGAAGATACCAGTTTTACAGTGAGAATGCAGATTGTTTTTTGTCTCTCTTCACGCAAAAAAAAAATCTGTGTAAGATTGAGCAATCCTACTTGGTAAAACTTTTTTCATACCAAAAAAAATTTTTTACCAAATTTTTGCTAATATTATGCTTGTCGATGTTAAAGTAACATAATTCATTTTTTATGTAAAATAACCAAGTAGCTTGCACAATAACGCAAATTACCTGCACAAAAATTTATCGAAAGAAAACAACAAAAAAACAAATACAGACCGCCATTTTCATTTTTTTTGTGTGCGTTGTTTGTTTATTTTTTGTGTTATAAAAACGTAAAAAGGAAATTGATAAATAAAATAAAAATAAATTAATAAATAAAAATAAAAATTTAGTTTTCTAAAAGATAAATAAATGTAAGATAAAAGAATGTTAAAGTTAATTTTGCTTTCATCACTTAAAACACCATTCATTAAGAAAAACCAATGGAGTCCCAGACGTATGTTTCGATGAATAACAAATGGAATGATAAAGTGAGTATACCCGCATTCCGAAGACACCAATAAGGTTTAATAGATTTTTAGTTAAAAATTAGTGTTTGGTAATAATTTTCTATTTTTACAGGGTACTGCTAAATAAATTTTTGAAGCTATGGCGAATCCTTCACTACAATAAAGAGCGTGGACACCAATCCTGCCTTTAGGTA
Organism: Pegoplata infirma; assembly: GCA_963921195.1. Lineage (NCBI taxonomy): Eukaryota > Metazoa > Arthropoda > Insecta > Diptera > Anthomyiidae > Pegoplata > Pegoplata infirma. The sequence continues at coordinate 189,141,112 of OY992540.1, read as the reverse complement.
TAAAATTAAAACCTAAAAACCCAAAGCCAAGGGAGTCCATACCTGTTTTGAGTTACAAATGGAATGACAAAGTAAGTGTTCCTCCTTACCAAGAGACCAATGGGGTTTACCAATTTTTTAAATTAAAAATTTATGTTTTGTAATAATTTTCTATTTTTACAGGATGCTTTTAAATAAATTCGTGAAACTATAGCGGATCCTTTACTTCAAGAAGAAGCGTAGGCAGCAGTCACTCGAGAAAATTGTACAAAAAGGGTCAGTTGGTCGGTGGTAAATTAAATCCTACACAACATTTATTACATTAATATGGATTTATTCTGTGAAAATTTTAAATTCAACAAATATACAAATTTTTACAAAAATTTATTGAAAATTTATTTTAGCATAAATGTGGTTATTTTTAGCATTATTTTTAGTCATCTTTTCTAATAATTTTAGAATATTTCACCATATCTCTTTTGGTATATTTAAGCAAGTTTTTACTTAAATAGCATTAGCATTTTCTTCAAAATTTTTTACATAAGTGTTTTGGCTAAATTACGAAAACTACTTCGTCGGTTGTAGTTTTAGCATATTTTTGGTAAAATTATGGCAGATTTTTGCTCACTCCGACACAAGTTTTTTTTTGCGTGTTTGCTTTGCGTTTGAACTTTAGTTTGGCATTGCCAGAATTTTCCAATTATCTTTGGTGATGCCTGATCTACAAAACGGTCGATGGATTACTATGTCACTATGGCAAAGAGAGACAAAAAACAATCTGCATTCTCACTAGAGATGGGCACATGAGCAGATTAGAGTGAGTGGAGAAAAAAAATGCGTGAGTGTGCGTGAGTAAGATTTTTGCGTTAGTGAGTGTGCGTGAGTCGATTTTTTTTGCGTGAGTTTGCGTGATTTTTTTCTCTCCATATTTCCTTTTGTACCAAAAAAAGCTACAAAAAAATTGGCTTGACTTAAGATTTCGTCCCGAAAAAAGCAAAGAAAAATGTAAAATTTCGCTGAACTTTAAATTTTGCTGAAAATTTTGAAAGATTTTTTAAATTTTAGTTTTTGAAATTTTTTTTTTGTATTAATATGAGTTTCGTGAGTGTGAGTGAAGCTTGCGTAAGTGCACGTGAGTGTGAGTTGTATTAAATTTACTCACGTGAATGTGAGTAGAAAAAATATGCTCTTGAGTGAGTGTGCGTGATTCGAAAATTCCTGTCGTGAGTGAGTGTGAGTCAAAAATCACTCACGCACCCATCTCTAATTCTCACTGTTATATGGAGTTCACACTAGCGACCTTAAACAAGTTGTTCAACAAAACACCAGTACACTCAGAAAATTATTGCAGTTACTACATGACGGTCGTTTATGTAGTAAGTAGTAGCTGTTGTTTTTAACTACAATTTCGGTCGTTTTTGTATGAAAAAATCTCAAACAACTTTTTTTTGTAGTAGTTTCAAAAAATAACTACAAAAAATATACTACACTGTAGCAATAGTTGATTTATGTAGTTGTTTTTAGTTTTTTTCTAAAAACTCGTTTTTTTCTAGAAATTTTTATTCCAAACGAATGTGTCGAACGAGTTGGTCGTGCGGGATGCGGAAGGAATTATTTTTATACCAAATAAAAAATATCTAAATAAATTAAATTACAATTTATTAAATTTAATTATAACAAAAAATATGTTTTTGGAAAAATATTCTTGAGCGAAAGAAAATAAGTGGATAAATGAGATAGCAAGTGTGTATAATATAGCGCTCACATAAGCGTGCGTAAAAACCAATCGGAAAAAAACAAAAAAATTCTTGTCGGCTTGGTTGCCTGCGTGCCATCTTTCTTTTCTTTGTATACACAACAGAACAGGTACATACCTTTTGAAACATTGCAAATTAATTTTTTTTTTTATAAATCAATTCTACCAAAGCATTTCTTTTTTTTTTTTTATTCCAGACAAATTTTGATCAGAAGGGGTGGAAATTTGAAACAAACTATTAAAAAAACAAAGGTAAATACAATCAATTTATTTTGTTTAACATTTTATTAATATATATTTTTTCTTCTATAATTCCAGATAAATACACCAAAAAATTGTCATCATGTCGAAATTCTATACAACCAACTGAATTGTATTGCTTTTTAAATAAATAAATATCAATCATTTAAACGTTTAAGAAATTTTTTAAATAAAATTTCAGGCAATTGTTGTAAAAACAACTGTATTAAACAGTTTTGTAGTAGTTTTTACTACATTTTGTAGTTGAAAATCAATAGTTAAAAACAACAACATGTTCAGTTGTTTTTACCGTAATATGTAGTGGACGCCTTTTCAACAACAAAATGTAGTCAAAACAACTGTCTTTTGTAGTTGATTTTATCGACATACTTTTTTGAGTGTAGCAGAATAAAAACGTAATGGACACAGAACAAAGACTTTTTTAAACATCTCACTCTTGAACACTTCAAAACAGCAAGTGTGAACGCCGTATTAAACACTCATGAGATGTTTAAAGTCGGTAGCACAGACTAAATACAGACTCGACAGTAGAGTTTTACAAGAAAAAATGGGGAAAAACTAAGCGATTTTAGGAGAAAACACAGCGGTTTTTAGTCCGTTTTACGCTAACATGGCAACACTTTCTACGACTTAGGAGTGAGTGAGACAACAAAAACCGATCTGGCATCCATTTTTCTTATGGCGCGTTATATCAGTTTTCTCTTTCTAACCTAATTCGTAGAATAATTTGAAAACATTAACCATATGGTTAAAAAATACTTTTTTGACACCTGTCATATTTGTCGAGTCTGTATTAGTCTGTGTCGGTAGTGTGAACTCCATATATGACTCTGATGTGGCATTCACATTTGGGACCTTAAACAAGTTGTTCAACAAAACACCAGTAATATTTTTTTTTTTTTATTAGTATTAAAAATACTTTAAATATTCATAAAATATTACATAAATTCATATAACATTAGTTATAAGTTCTATATAAATAAATTGTATCTTACTACATTTGTACATTTTTTTCTAAATACATTGTAATTTCTTTCAAGTTTCATATTGTTTGGTAAATCATTGAACAGTTTAAAGCCTTTATAAAAAAGGGATCTTTGCATATGTGTTGTCATGACTCTTTGGATTCGAAAATCTTCAGTATTTCTTAGTGCATACGGTTGTACTTCTCCAACATATTTAATTTGATCGCATAGATATTCTGGGGCATCACCTTGTTTCATTTTTTTAATAAAAATTAAAGTGTTAAATTTCAGTCTTTGATTTATATTTAACCATTTTAGTTCCCTAAGCATTTCGTTGATGTGTTTATATCGATTGCATTTTAGTATAACCCTCATTGCTTTGTTTTATAGTTTTTGCATTCTTTCTACACTCAAAAAAGTATGTCGGTAAAATCAACTACAAAAGACAGTTGTTTTGACTACATTTTGTCGTTGAAAAGGCGTCCACTACATAAACGGTAAAAACAACTGAACATGTTGTTGTTTTTAACTATTGATTTTCAACTACAAAATGTAGTAAAAACTACTACAAAACTGTTTAATACAGTTGTTTTTTCTACAGTTGCCTGAAATTTTATTTAAAAAATTTCTTAAACGTTTAAATGATTGATATTTATTTATTTAAAAAGCAATACATTTCAGTTGGTTGTATAGAATTTCGACATGATGACAATTTTTTGATGTATTTATCTGGAATTATAGAAGAAAAAAATTATATTAATAAAATGTTAAACAAAATAAATTGATTGTATTTACCTTTGTTTTTTTAATAGTTCATTTCAAATTTTCACCGCTACTGATCAAAATTTGTCTGGAATAAAAAAAAAAACGAAATGCTTTGGCAAAATTGATTTATAAAAAAAAAGAATTAATTTCCAATGTTTCAAAAAAGTATGTACCTGCTCTGTTGTGTATACAAAGAAAAGAAAGATGGCGCGCAGTGAAGCAAGCCGGTCGGCGCGGCTGACGGCTGAGTCGCTAAGCCGATATTTTTCCACGAGCCGCGCCGCCGCCGATATCGTCGGCTGATCGGCGGCTCAAACTCCAGCCGATTTTGGCGGTTTTGAAATTAAAAAGAGCATATTCCTCAATTTTGTTCCATTTGGATATTAAAATTTCTAAAAGTCATATGTATTGGAATTCAAAAAAGTCCAATTAAAATATAGAAACCACAACTGAAATTAAAAAGTTCGCATTCTCAGAAAAACTAATTGAGAATTACAATTTCTGTATGACTATTGGCCTTTTCCAAATTTCAAATGAAATTTCTAGGTTTCAATACTTTTTTTCTAGATTTCATTTGAATTTCAACTAAACTTTTCTCAAATTTAATTGCGATTGCTGAATTTTAATTGTCTGTTTTATTTGTGTTTTATATTGTTGAGCTTTATATTTTATAATTTAATAGTTAATAAATAATAGTTCGGTTTGAGTCCTTATTACACTCAGAAAATTATGTAAGTTACTACATGTTAGTTATTTGGATATTTTACAGTAGTTAGTTGTTTTCAACTACAAAGTCAGTTGTTTTTGTATGAAAAATATCAAACAACTATTTCTGTTAGTTATTTTAAATCGTTTTTTTGAACAACTAACAAAAAAGTACTGTCCCGAGTAAAAATGTTAAGATATAATTATATCTAACAATATCTGATTATATATATTTATATCTTATACAAGATCTAATTATATATAACCAGATATGTTTGATCTGTTGCTATATATAACGAGATCTTGTATCATATCTGGTTATATCTTCTATGATATCTATCACTATAGCAAGATTTATATCCATATCAAATATACACTTAATCAAACAACTAAGCTTATTTAAGAATTCGATTTTAAATGAATACCCTCTATTTTTAAAATCTTCGTTATTTGTATTTGTTTTGATACCAAATAAAAACAAAATTCAATATGTAAATACAAAATAAAAAAATTCGAATTTTCTGTCAAATGAAAAATAGCAAAATACAAAAAAAAATTATTAATTTTGGAAAAAATATAAAATTTTCATTATTTGTATCAAAATAAATAAAAATTAATTTGAATTTAGCTGTTTGTAACGTTAACGTAAGTATTTAAGTAATGACCACGCAAATTATGAAATAAATTATGAAAAATTTCTCTCGATTTGCAGATTGGCTTGAAATGGTAAAATGTTACATTCAATACTCAAACTTTGAATATTCTGAAGATGCAGATTGAGGAAGCTTTCCCAACAATATTTGAATGCATGACAACATAAATTGGATGCCTATGAAATCGGAAACATTTAAAGAGGATCCGTTTGTTTAAAATTTAGCTGGTAGAAGTGTTCGTTTTTATTTTAAGTACCCAAGGATATTGTTTATACCCTCCACTCTGGTGATAGAGGGTATATATAAGTTTGTCATTCCGTATGTAACACATTGAAATATTGGTTTAGGACCCCATAAAGTATATATATTCATGATCCTTGATCGATTTTAAGTCGATCTAGCGATGTCCGTCTGTCTGTCTGTCTGTCCGTCCGTCTGTCTGTCTGTCTGTTGAAATCACGTTTTTGGCAATACTACGAAACCGATTTAAACGCTTGGGGTACCAAAAGTTGCGTAATTTTCCGAGGCAAAAACTGGTGTATTTTTTTTTTAAATCGGTTAAGTATTTTAAAAGTTATGAGCGAATTACTAAAAAACACATTTTTTTTTTCAACATAACCCTAAATTAACTCATATTTTGTGTGATACATAAGAAAAAAAACGGAAATGAAAAAAAAAACTGAGAAAAAAGAAAAAAATCTTTACAAAAAATCTTTAAAATATGTAAAACAAAATCTAAATTTAATTAAAAAAAGTTCGTTAAGTAGTAATAAAAAAATGAATAGTTATTTTTATATAGCATGTGTGTGTGTGTGTCAATTTTTTCCTTCGTCATATTAACGGGGTTGCCAGACTTTTTTTTGGCTTTGTCGCCAAATCGGATGTAAAATATCGCCAAAATTCAATTTTGTTCAGATTTCTTAAAAAAAAAAAAATATTTTCATTTAAAAAAATAAATGTTGTTAAATAAAAAAAGACAGAAATAAACTTTATGGCAAAAATCGCCCAAATCCGGAAAATTTATATATATAAAAGAGTAACATGACTGACTGACATACTCATTCATCATCGCCCAGCCCCAACCGCTGAAGTTAGAGACTTGAAATTTGAACTGTAGTTTGACCTTCCGGAATAAAGATCCACTAAGGATGGATTTTTGCCAATGTTGATTCTAAGGGGGCAAAAAGGGTAAAAACTGTACTTTTGGTACTTTTTATATATCCCGATATAATAGTCATAGAGACTTGAAATTTGGAGTGTATGTTACCCTCCCGCAATATAGATCCACTATGGCTGGAGTTTAGCCAATGGTAAGGGGGTAAAAATGGTAAAAAACTGTACTTTTGGTACTTTTTAAATCTTCTGATATAATGATCATAGAGACTTGAAATTTGGACTGTATGTTCACCTCCCGGAATATAGATCCATTAAGGCTGGATTTTTGCCAGTGTTAATTCTAAGGGGGTCAAAAGGGTAAAAAACTGTACTTTTGGTGCTTTTTATATCTCCTTAAATAATGGTCATAGAAACTTGAAACTTGGACAGTATGTTCACATCCTAGAATATAGATCCAGTACGGCTGGATTATTGCCAATGTTGCTTCTAAGAGGGTAAAAAGGGAAAAAATCTGTACTTTTGGCACCTTTTATATTTCCTTAAAAAATTGTCACATAGACTTGAAATTTGGACTGTATGTTCACCTCCCGGAATAAAGATCCCCTAAGACTGGGTTTTTGCCAATGATTTTTCTAATAGGGTCAAAATATGTACTTTTGTTACATTTTATATTTCCTTACTAGAAAATGGAAATTTGCAATGTCGGTTCACCTTCCGGAAAAAAGATTCACTAAGGCTCGGGTTTTGCCAATGTTGATTCTACTGAGGTAAAATGGGTAAAAAAGTACTTTTGATACTTTTTTTTATTTACTGAAATTTTATTCAAACTTGAAATTTAGAATGTAACTTTTTATAAAAGGTACTTTTTATAAAAGGCACTTTTTATAAAAGGTACTTTTTATAAAAGGCACTTTTTATAAAAGGTACTTTTTATAAAAGGTACTTTTTATAAAAGGTACTTTTTATAAAAGGTACTTTTTATAAAAGGTACTTTTTATAAAAGGTACTTTTTATAAAAGGGTACTTTTAATAAAAAGTGTCTTTTATAAAAGGTTCCTTTATAAAAAGCACCTTTTATAAAAAGTACCTTTTATAAAAAGTACCTTTTATAAAAAGTACCTTTTATAAAAAGTACCTTTTATAAAAAGTACCTTTTATAAAAAGTACCTTTTATAAAAAGTACCTTTTATAAAAAGTACCTTTTATAAAAAGTACCTTTTATAAAAAGTACCTTTTATAAAAAGTACCTTTTATAAAAAGTACCTTTTATAAAAAGTACCTTTTATAAAAAGTGCCTTTTATAAAAAGTACCTTTTATAAAAAGTACCTTTTATAAAAAGTACCTTTTATAAAAAGTACCTTTTATAAAAAGTACCTTTTATAAAAAGTACCTTTTATAAAAAGTACCTTTTATAAAAAGTACCTTTTATAAAAAGTACCTTTTATAAAAAGTACCTTTTATAAAAGTAACTTTTATATAAAGTACCTTTTATAAAAAGTACCTTTTATAAAAAGTACCTTTTATAAAAAGTACCTTTTATAAAAGTACCTTTTATAAAAAGTACCTTTTATAAAAAGTACCTTTTATAAAAAGTACCTTTTATAAAAAGTACCTTTTATAAAAAGTACCTTTTATAAAAAGTACCTTTTATAAAAAGTACCTTTTATAAAAAGTTCCTTTTATAAAAAGTACCTTTTATAAAAAGTACCTTTTTTAAAAAGAACCTTTTATAAAAAGTACCTTCTATAAAAAGTACCTTTTATAAAAAGTACCTTTTATAAAAAGTACCTTTTATAAAAAGTACCTTTTATAAAAAGTACCTTTTATAAAAAGTATCTTTTATAAAAAGTACCTTTTATAAAAAGTACTTTTTATAAAAAGTACCTTTTATAAAAAGTACCATTTATAAAAAGTACCTTTTATAAAAAGTACCTTTTATAAAAAGTACCTTTTATAAAAAGTACCTTTTATAAAAAGTACCTTTTATAAAAAGTACCTTTTATAAAAAGTACCTTTTATAAAAAGTACCTTTTATAAAAAGTCCCTTTTATAAAAAGTACCTTTTATAAAAAGTACCTTTTATAAAAAGTACCTTTTATAAAAAGTAACTTCTATAAAAAGTACCTTTTATAAAAAGTCCCTTTTATAAAAAGTACCTTTTATAAAAAGTACCTTTTATAAAAAGTACCTTTTACAAAAAGTACCTTTTATAAAAAGTACCTTTTATAAAAAGTACCTTTTATAAAAAGTACCTTTTATAAAAAGTACCTTTTATAAAAAGTACCTTTTATAAAAAGTACCTTTTATAAAAAGTACCTTTTATAAAAAGTACCTTTTATAAAAAGTACCTTTTATAAAAAGTACCTTTTATAAAAAGTACCTTTTATAAAAAGTACCTTTTATACAAAGTACCTTTTATAAAAAGTACCTTTTATAAAAAGTACCTTTTATAAAAAGTACCTTTTATAAAAAGTACCTTTTATAAAAAGTACCTTTTATAAAAAGTACCTTTTATAAAAAGTACCTTTTATAAAAAGTACCTTTTATAAAAAGTACCTTTTATAAAAAGTACCTTTTATAAAAAGTACCTTTTATAAAAAGTACCTTTTATAAAAAGTACCTTTTATAAAAAGTACCTTTTATAAAAAGTACCTTTTATAAAAAGTACCTTTTATAAAAAGTACCTTTTATAAAAAGTACCTTTTATAAAAAGTACCTTTTATAAAAAGTACCTTTTATAAAAAGTACCTTTTATAAAAAGTACCATTTATAAAAAGTACCTTTTATAAAAAGTACCTTTTATAAAAAGTATAAAAAGTATTTATAAAAGGTACTTTTTATAAAAAGTACCTTTTATAAAAAGTACCTTTTATAAAAAGTACCTTTTATAAAAAGTACCTTTTATAAAAAGTACCTTTTATAAAAAGTAACTTTTACAAAAAGTACCTTTTATAAAAAGTCCCTTTTATAAAAAGTACCTTTTATAAAAAGTACCTTTTATAAAAAGTACCTTTTATAAAAAGTAACTTTTATAAAAAGTACCTTTTATAAAAAGTACCTTCTATAAAAAGTTCCTTTAATAAAAAGTTCCTTTAATAAAAAGTACCTTTTATTACACTTTTACACTTTTTGGTACTTTTTTATTTCCTGAGGTATAAATAAAACAAACTTTTTTGTTTTTTAAATCATCACATTGGTGGAGGGTATTTTAAGATTCGGCACAGCCGAATATAGCTTTCTTACTTGTTTGTATAGTATTTACATCTGCCACAGAAAGTTACAAAAAAAATTCGAATTTTGGGGTAGATGTAAATACCATTTTTCGTGTGTTTGTATAAATTTAAGGGCTCATTTAGTCTTAATGTAATTCTAGATTTCATGAGAGTATTACTCTATGGATACTTTCATTTTACATAAATACTAAATAAGCCTTAAGATTTGTTTATCTTCGCACCGTTACCTATTTTTTACACAATTTCCCAGTCGGCAAAAAAAAAATAAATTCCGCTGACACTACTTAATCTTTCATTATGAAATTGCTGACATCTTCATACAATTTTTTTTCAAACGTCCCCAATGACAAGTCATGAGTTTGTTAGCAGTACCAACCAGCTTCGGTGCCCACCAACTATTCGTTTGGACAACCGCTGACTAACTGCTGACTTCTTTTGGGGACATTTGTAACAATTGAACAGTTCATGCGAATAAAGGCGAATAGACCATTTGTATAATTTTACAAATGACGATAAAAACGCAGGAAACGGTTAAAAACTAATATTTTTCAACATTTATCCATTAGTGCAAAACACTTCACAAAAATATTGTTTTTTAACCTTTTCCTGCATTTTTATCGTCATTTGTAAAATTATACAAATGGTTTATTCGTCCTTATTAGATGAACTGTTTAATTTTATAAAGATGCCAGCAATTTTAGAAGTGTCAGAAGTATGTCAGCGGTGATATTTTTGGCAACTGGGTTTATGCAAAGAAATACTTTGCCCTAAATATTGTAGCTCACGTTGTGAATACCCAATTTGTTTTTAAACTGTTTTTATATGTATTATACGTTAAAACATTATCATTTAAATACTAAATAAAATTAAATTAAAACCATTTTAAATAAAAATGTGATTATTATTTGTTCCAAACAATAGAAATTTTTTCAAAAATCAATATACATATGGTACAATATCAATTCTGATCAAATCAGATCTTATAAGATCACAATATATGTGGGCCAAATGTCGGATCCAACGAGATCAGTTTGTATCAGAACTGATCAAAACAGATATAATTAGATCAGGTCAATTTCCAGATCTGATAAGATCTGATTATATATTGAGCAAGATTAAAATATATCTGGTGCAATATCAAAATTTTTACTCGGGGTGATGTAGTAACAGTTATTTAAAGTAGTTAATTTAATTTTTTTATCTCTGAAAAATTTTCAAAGTTTTTTTTCCAAAAAATAAAAATAAATTTTCGTTTTTTTAATTTTTCAAAACTTTTTAAAAAAAAAAAAAAACTTGGAAAAAATTTGATCTTTAATTTTTTTTCTGAAACATTTAAAAAAAAATATATATTGATTATTTTTTTTTTTACTACATTTTAGTTGTTTTGACTACAAATGTTAGTAGTTTTTACTACATAAGTCAGTTGTTTTTTGTCAGTTAAAATAACTAACATTGTTAGTTGATTTAACTGAAAAAGTAGTTGACCCCTAAACAACTTACAAAGTAGTTATTTGAACTGACATTTTCAGTTAATTTTACTAACATAATTTTTTGAGTGTAGGAATGAAAGAAAATATAAAGAGAAAATAAAGCACGCAAAAAAAATGACTCACGCAAACTCACTCACACAATTTTTTTTCCACTCACTCACAACCACTTGAGTAAAATTGAGTTTCAGTCACACTCAAGCGTGAATCACGCACAAATCTACTCATGTGCCCATCTCAAGTACAGGGTATTGTGAGTTTGTCTTAATGTTTGTAACTATCCGAAATATTGGTCCTTAACCAAACTTCAAGTATAGCGATCGATTTAGAATCACTTTCTGGGTCGATTTAGCGATGTCCGTCCATGTAAACATAGTGAGCACGATACAGGTCGCAACCAGAGTTTGATATTTAGCTTTTAAAAAAATATTATTAAATAGCGGCTATCTTATATATTAAAATTCTTTAATATATTATCAGCCGGCTATTTGAAATAGCTGGCTATTTAAATAGCCGCATATTTAAATATTCAAAATGTTGCATATTTAAATAGCCGGCTGTTAAAAAAGCCAGCTATCAAAATAGCGGCTGTTAAATGGACGGCTATTTTTACATGCATAATTTTAACAACAGGCTTTTTCAAAAGCACTGTTGAAATACGTTGGAATAAATGTAAACATTGTCGTTAACATTGCTTGGGCGAGTGTTATCATCGTATTTATTTTACTTTTTGTTGTTGGGCTTTAAAAAAGACACTGCATTTAGAGAAATTAAAAATTGGGTTAAAAATATCCAATAAAGAAAATAAATTGATAAAATTATACTTTTAACTTATTTTAAAATAATTGAATTTTTATTTGTAAATTTTATTTTGCATTAATATTAATTTTCTTATTAAAAAAAAAAATTAATGACTCTCATCGAAAATTCTGTTGTTGGTATGCAGCAGTGTTGCCAGATACTTTTTTCCCCCTCTTAAACCTAGGTAGTTAAAAAAAAAACAAAACGCCTAACCATCTTGAAATTGAATTAATTAATTTATTTCATAAAAAATTATTTTATCTTATTTAATAAGATAACTCTCAATAAATAAATCTCATCAAAAATTCTGTTTATTTTTTATTTAATTTTTTATGGGTATTTAAAATACTATTTTTTATGGATGTCGCGAATAGTGTATTCGGCAGTTTAGCGAATATTTTTTTATTCGGTATTTGGTTTGAACCGAATACCGAATATTGGGATTCGATCATAATCCCAATATCCCAACAGGGAACTTTTTTTGGTCATAACCCCCATTCACATTATGGGGAGTAAGTCCAAAGCAATTTTGGTCATAATCACAGCTTTCTGCAGAGAGGGTGGGTTTAACGAGGCCGCAAAATTAATTAAAATTTTTAAAACTTGAACCCAATCTGAAGTTTACGGTTTTGCTTATAACTTTTAAACCACTGGGCAAATATATATGCCAAGCTTAGGCGGCCTCGGGATTTTTTTTGTACCCCTAAATCAACAATATGGCCGATATTTCCAGACTCCCTAACTTTAGAATTGTCTCTTTTATGCTTCCCTTCTTAGATAAAAAATAATATTGTTTTTTTTACAAAAAGTTCCTTATTTTTTATTTTATGACTACATTTTAAATACATGAATTGTTATGTTTTTCTTTGTTTTTTTGTTTGATATGATAAAATATGTTTTTTAATGCATTTTATAAAATTTTGAAATAAGTTGAAACTATATTTTTTTAAAGTTATTTATATTTTTCTTAATTTAATTAAATATTTTTAAAAATTAATTGTTCTGAAATCTAGCCAGCACAAAACGGCTGGCAACCTTAGAGATTAGTTGAAAAATTGCAATCAAATTATAAAGAATTTGCTCAACGTTTCTTTATTTATCAACATTAGAGATTTTTTTGAGAGACGACAGCAAAAAACTTAACAGATAATGAGACTCAAATACAGTTTTCTGTTGTGCTCATTTGATCTTGTATCTAAATTCTGTTACGCAAGCGCCTTTGACGCAGTGTTGCCATCAAAAAATCGTAAATTACACATGGATCATGCCAAAATTACACATGAAATCACGAATGCTTTAAAAAAATAAGGTTTTTTCTTAATTTTCAAAATTAACGATTAAGTCTGGTTTACTCAATGCTTCGTTAAATTGAAATTTTGTATACAAATTTTGACATAAGACACCGTTAAATCGACAGTTAGCAGCTAACTGTACATTGAGTAATTCGTAAAATCATATGCTGATATGAGCATAACAAATATGCTAGCAGAAAAATCTGCTGACTTCTGATAAAACTTCTGAACATCTTAAATGTATTTTTTAAGTATAAAGGACTTTGAAGCCTAATTCATTTTAAGACTCTAATAAAAACGAAAAAATTATATAATTTTAAAAACAAAAAACGGCCGATAATGGCTGATTTAACAGAAAGAGCATGTTGTATTCTTTTAATCGTCAATTTTTTAGATTTGCTGTTTTTCAATAATTTATTTTTTAATTAAAACTTTGAAAAAAACTAATGATAGCTTAATATTTCTGTAAAATTAGCAAAATAATCTACCATTTTTTTTATTTTTTGTTTTAATTTTGACACTTTTTAATAGTTAAATTTTACAAACAAATATACGTTTTAAAAAACAAATAATTTCTGTAAAAAATAACCAGCAAACAGAATCAGTAAAATTACATCAAATTTTCTGTTATTTTTTAGAACTCAATGACAGAGAATTTTGTTAAAATATCCATTACTACAGAAAAATCCGCTAAAAGTTTACTTTTTTAAACCGTTTCACAGATTTTTCGAAATAGTTTTATTTTTGAGTTTAGAAATATTTTATTTGAATTAACCAACTTTAGGCAGTCTGGAGTTAAAAATTTGTTGAGTGAAAAATACTTTGTAAAATAATTTTGTGTCTCACCAATGTCTTTCAAAGCGTCCTTAGCGTTTTTTTAATATGTGAATTCGTGATGAAATCCATGTAAAATTCACGTTTTTTATAATAACTTCTTAACCGAATTTGTTGAAAGATCATGAATATATATCGTCCTAGATCGATGTTTCGAAGTATCACAAACTGAGTAACCCTTATTTAGTAAGTGGTGGGTAAAATAATAAACAAAAATTGTGAATTTTTTTTTTCAAAAACGTAAAAATTTCAAATTATACATTACACAGCTCTACAAATGTAAGGTTTGTCGCTGCGTTTTGAATTATTGAAACTAAAAGGTATAATATTTGATGCACTGAATCGAAATCTGCAACCCAAATTTTTCTATCACATCTAGATTTTGTGTAAATCGCGGTTAAAATGTTGAAAAACTGCTTTTTTCTCCCTTTTTAAAAACGAATAAAATAAGAACGCGACATGCTATTGACTTCGTTTTAAATTTATCGTATAATTTGGAATTTAATCTTTAAGATAGGATAATATTATTAGGAAATTTAATTTTCCAACATGGTAAAAAAATCATAAACAAAAAACTCCATTTTGAAAATATATATTGTTTAACGCAAAGAATTTTTTTAATAAACATATGAAAACCAACAAACAAAGTTTTATTTAAATTCAGGTAATGAAAAAATATTATGTATATTAGGCGTCCCGAAAATTAGAAACTTTTGAATTTTGTGTCGGAATACTTGCCTAACGCCACTAAAGAGCTGATTGTGGGAGAATTTACGTAGTGGTACTGCAGTTGGCAAGAAGCGGTCCAAGTTGGAAAAATATCGTTTTTTGACATACATTTTTGTTCAAAATTTTTGACCAAATGGGCTCAAAAATTGGGAAATTTTACGTACTTTTTGGTATCCGTCTTGGGATTTTGCGTCTTCCGATGCTGATGTTAAACACAAAAATTATTTATATTACCAAATTCTTCTTTAAGAATTGAATATGTTAATCATATTAAAATATATAAGAAAAATGTCTTTTAGACATCGTGATTTAATATCGACTAAACTGTTTCTGAATATTTCTTCAAAATTTTTATCCAAATATTTGTCTATAATTTTATACTTTCAACATTTTTAAATTTTTGTCAACAAACGCAAATAGTTCGTTATTACGTTTTAAAAATATTTGTTTACGAAAAAGTCACAGTTGGTAGAAAGAAATTTTTCCTCTTGTCCTATTTTGGGTTTGGGGGGGGGGGGGGGGGAATTTTTTTTACTTCGAATAAAAAAAAATCATTATGATTTGTCGGCCGAGCAAAAACATTTCTTTTGCTAAAAAAGTGATGGTAAAGCTATAAAATCATCCAATTTGTTTGTTTTTGCCAAAGGAGGTTTGTTAATTTTTTTTAATTTTTCTAAATCTGAGAATTTTGCAAATGTCTCAAAATCTAAGACTTCTTCTTTACGAACACTTTTTCTAGAGAAAAAGTCTCAGATTCTAAGACCTTTTACTATAGAAAAAGTGTCATATATTAAAGCATTTTTGAGATATTTTTACTATAGAAAATGTCTCATATTATAAGAATTGTTCGTACTGAAAAAAATATGGATCCGAAACCTTTTTTTATAGAAAAAGTCACAGTCCTTTTTCCTATACAAAAAGTTGCAGATTCTGAGACCTTTTTCTTAAAGAAAAATCTCTGGTTCTCAGACATTTTCCAATAAAAAAAAGTCTCAGATTCCTTTTTCCAATTGAGAAAGTTTCAACTTGAGAACTTTTTCTGTTAAAAAAGATTCAGATTTGGAGACATTTTTCCTTAAAATAAGTATTAAGTTCAGAGATTCTGAGACCTTTTTCCTATAGAAAAAGTCTCAGATTCTGCGACCATTTTTTCCTATAAATAAGTCTCAAATTTTGAGACCTTTTCCTATAAATAAGTCTCAGATTCTAAGATATTTTCCTTAAAAAAAGTATCAGATTCTAAGACTTTTAGAATTCGGGAATCCTTCTACAAAAATCCAAAAAAAATATGTTTGAGGGCGTAAAAAATTTTAGAGTTTTTTTGTACCGTTTTCTATGGAAAAGCCTCAGATTCTGTGACCGATTCTATGACACTCTGAAAAAATTTTCCAAAATAGTTAAACACACGTAAGACTACTAACATTTTTAAGATTTTAAGATATTTTTCCTCTGCCTATGTAGTAGACAAACATTTTTTATAAAAATCAAATTTTTTCTATACAAAAAAAAAACATTTTCTTAGTAAATTCTTTATAAGATTGACAGATACTTTTTCATAGAAATTTTTAGATTATGTCACATTTTCCTTTCAAAATTTTTCTATAAAAATTTGCAGATTTTTTTTTTTCTATGAAAAATTTTTGGATTTCGAGATTTTTATCTTTCAGAAATTTTTTTTTAGAAAATCTCCTTCTTCCTCCTTTCTTTTTTCTTCTTTTTCTTCTTTTTTTTCTTTTTTTTTCTTTATTCTTTTTTTTTCATTTTGATGTACCTGCGCATGATAAAACAATATAAATTGAAAAAATTTGACTGCCAATTAATTTGTAATAAAAACTTAATTAACCATTCCATTCTAAGGTATATGCTTATATAATTTAGAAAGCCATCCACCAAATCTATTTAAATCGGATATACTTTAATAATGTTTCGTTTTTCATTATATTTCCATATTTTTTTTGTTATTTATTATTTAATGCATTTTATTTTAAAAAACTTTGTTCGTTGGTATGTTTTTTTATGTCAATTTGAAAACACTTTGTTATTAAAAACAATAAAATATGTCTAAAAAGGTGTTATTAAAAAAATATTTTTTTACCATTTTTAAAATTGAAATTTCAGAATATTTTTATTTTATTTTGAAGATAAAATTCCAAACTTTATAATGAGCTTAATATAAAGTCGTTCGTATGTCGCGTTCATATTTTATTGGCTTCCAAAAATGGTCAAAAAGGCACTTTTTTGCCCCTTTAACCGCGAATAACTCAAAATCCTGATGTGATGGAAAAAATTGGGTTGCAGATTTGGAATCAGCCCACCAAATACTACACCGAAAAAATTCCCCAGTTGGATAGTTACGAAAATCCTCAGTTGATTTGAAATAATTTTAAAATAACTGAGGTAGTTATGAACAACTGGATTTTCAATTAATTTTAATGAGTTTTTCAGTTACCCTGTTTATAATATTTTATTTATTGTTTTTTTAACTTCAAAAGCAAACTTTTTTTTTAAATAAAAAGGAGAAATCCCAAATATATTTTTATTTTGCAATTGGAATAAATTTGCTCTAAAAACAGTAAGATTTTTAATTGATAAAGCAAAGAATTCTAACAAAAATAAGATCAAATTTACTTTTATTTTCAGATGGAGACCAAGGCATTTCTGCTAAAATCTGGAACTAAAAACAATCATTAGGATGATATGACCGGTGATGAATTAAAGCGGGTCAGGCAAAAATCATTTAAAATTATCTTTGTTGCGTTGGCAATTAAATAAAATAAGAATAAAAATAAAATTCTGGTGGTTTTTTATTTATTTTTTGACATTTTTAGTTGATTATAAATAACTAATTTTGAAGCACAGCAAAAAAATTGGTTGTCGTTAACTGGTGCCCAGTTGTTTTCTATATTTTAAAATATTAGTTATTTTCTACTAATTTAAATAACTGGTGCTCAGTTAGGTGTATTTTAACTGGGATTCAGTTAAAAAATTAGTATGTAGTAACTGGGAAATTTTTTGGGTGTACCTAATTCAGTTATCAGAACCCAATACGCATTTTCTTGTAGAGCGGTGTTATTTACACATGCAGCCAATTACACATGGGCTACACTTGAAAAAAAAAAAACACAGGATATGTGTAATTACACACGAAGTGGCAACATTGCTTTAACGAAATATTTGTAATAAGCAGGGCAGAATTTCTCAGTTTTTTACGATTTACTGTATAACATTAAAGGTATTTATTGTATAACATTAAAGGTATTTACAAGATCTATCTCGTGGTCCTAACAACGTACCTAAAAAAAAACAAGTAAGAAAGCTATATTCGGCTGTGCCGAATCTTTAAATACCCTCCACAATGTTAACCAATGCACAAGACGCAGACGACCCTTCTGGGCCAAAATTGATTTTATAGAAAATCATAAACACTTACAAACAACAGAAAACATATTTTGTTTTTGTATACACTTATTTACCGTTCAAAAACAAATTTAAATAAAAATAAAAAAAAACGTGTTTTTTTTAATTTTTTCAATTATTTTTTGAGTTTACATATAAAAAATTTCTTATAATAGGTATATTCGATTACCTAAATTTCTTACTATTTTTTACTACAACTGGAAAGTCTTGTTTACTTTTTGTATTGAAAAATTCCAGCTGTAGTAAAGTGAGTAAAAATTAGTAGATTGTAGTAAGGTAATCGAATTGACCTAAGTAATACTCTACATGGAAAACAAAAAAATTATAACAATTTTTAACACAAAACCTATTTCAAACCAGACATTTTTCCAGTTTTGTAATTTTGGGCAAGAAAAGCGATTACCGGAACCATAGTGCAATGTAAATATTTAAAAAACAAAAAAAAATTTTTATAAGTATGTATGAAAATTATATAAAAGCAACCACGTGTATGACACATACTACGTATTTTTTACTTCTATTGATACAAATAACTACTAACAAGCCAAATAAGCATCAACAACTACAAAATGGCGCGCAGCCAAGTCATATCATGGGGGTTTATATTGATCTCAATTGCTCATAGCTTCTTAACCCCTTGACCGATTTTGCCATAATTGGTACCAAAATAATCAGCAAAACGTTGAGAACAATAAAATATGAACCTATTTAAAATTTTATTTGAATATGTCAACCATGAGCCTGGATAAATCATTTTAAAATTTTGGGTTAAATTTCTGGTGCCTCTCCCCATTGTGCGATTCCGCCCAAATTTCTTGTGAGTGTTAGGAATGATAAAATTACATAAAATTCTAAGTTTCGTGCTCATTCATTCAACAGGTGTCAAGTTATAGCATTTTTTTGTGTGAAATTCACCATTATTTTTGAGGTACCTTTACATTTTCACAAATATCTTTTGAAATACTTAACCGATTTCAAAAAAAAAGTTTCTGCTTAGGAGAATTACGCAACTTTTGATACCCCAAGCGTTTAAATCGGTTCCGGATTATTGCCAAAAACGTGATTTCAACAGACAGACGGACGGACAGACAGACGGACATCGCTGGATCGACTTAAAATCGATCAAGGATCATAAATATATATACTTTATGGGGTTCTAAACCAATATTTCAATCTGTTACATACGGAATGACAAACTTATATATACCCTCTATCACTAGAGTGGAGGGTATAAAAAATATTTTTCGAATTAACAAAAATGTCCGAAAATTTTGATATTTTACTCAATATAACGAAAAGTTGTGCTTGTTTGGACACGTTTTTTACATACGTAGATAGGTTTTTCAAAGACCTTTCATTTAAAATGTAACATGACTAGGTTTTTTTGTATAATATAGTAGATACACGGAAAATGACCGTTTCTTCCCCCCTCATTTGCACCCCTAAATAATTATTTGGGCCGATTTTATTTTTCCTACTCTACAAAACCAATTCTATTGAGATCGGCGGCTGACGTTAGGGAGACTTCCTTTGTTATCCATATTTGAATTTAAACACTTAATTTTGTATGAAAATTTGTTTAAATTTCAATATATATGGGCCTTAATCTTCTACATTTAATGAAGGCTAGGGGTTCATTTCTAAAATCGTTCGGTTTTTTGACAATTCGTAAGACTAAACAAAAACATATCTTGATTTAATTAAATTAAAAATAAATTAATAAAATGTTTATGCCTTTTAAAAAAAAAAAAAAAAAAACTACTTATACCACCTTTACACTATTATACTTTAGCATTATACAAGCGTAATGTCACCATGTTAGGGAAAAATTTTATAAAAGTTTTTTTGCCAGAAATTGTTCACTTATTAGATACGACCAAGTTTCAATCAAAAAGGAACGCAAAAATCTTTTAGAAGTTGGTAAATTTTGATGTGTTTAATGGAAAAGTGTGATGGTGTAAAATGGGTATTAGGTTTAAGAGGGGGAAAAAAGTATCTGGCAACACTGCTGCATACCAACAACAGAACTTTCGATGAGAGTTATTAAATTTTTTTTTTAATAAGAAAATTAATATTAATGCAAAATAAAATTTACAAATAAAAATTCAATTATTTTAAAATAAGTTAAAAGTATAATTTTATCAATTTATTTTCTTTATTGGATATTTTTAACCCAATTTTTAATTTCTCTAAATGCAGTGTCTTTTTTAAAGCCCAACAACAAAAAGTAAAATAAATACGATGATAACACTCGCCCAAGCAATGTTAACGACAATGTTTACATTTATTCCATCGTATTTCAACAGTGCTTTTGAAAAAGCCTGTTGTTAAAATTATGCATGTAAAAATAGCCGTCCATTTAACATCCGCTATTTTGATAGCTGGCTTTTTTAACAGCCGGCTATTTAAATATGCAACATTTTGAATATTTAAATATTCGGCTATTTAAATAGCCAGCTATTTTGATAGCTACATTTCTAAATATTTAATATTCTTAATATTTTAACAGCTCAATATTTACAATAGCAGAATATTTCAAATAGCCGGCTGAAAAAATATTGAGTATATATTAATATCACGGCTGTATATATATGGCTACCAAACCCTGGTCGCAACAATCAATTGATTTGACTGAAATTAAATGTATGCTTCCTTTTTCCCAAGGAAGAAGCCGCTTGAAATTAAAAAAAATAATCGGTCCATGTTTTGTCCTAGCCCCCATACAAACGCCCCCCAAATTTGGCTAACATTACTTTTATACCCGTAATTTAACAGGTATCCTTTCGAAATTTCGCATGTGAATAAATAAATACCCAAAAAAAAAACATATTTTGTAATCATACATGAGGCATTCCACACCAAATGTCCCGCTACAGAAAAACATGTGTCCCGTAAATTTCTGAATAGTTTTTTTGGATAGCCCTATATGGAACTAAGAAAATTGCGTTTTTGGTTTTTTTAATTTTCAAAAACTGGGCTTAGAAGGCGTGGTCAAATATTGGAAAAATGGTCAAATTTGTGGCTAGCTGCCTTGATTAAATATTTATCACATTAAAACGGAAACCGTTCTGAAATTTTCCATTTTTTAAAAATGTCAATTTATTAAAAAACATGCCACTTTTTTATTCTTTTTTAAATTTTTTTTTTAAAGTTTAGATGTTTGTCCATCCACACAAAAAAATTCAGAAACATGTTCTTCGTTTTTTTCGAGAAAATCGCATTTGAACTTTAAATTTCATAACAATTTTGTAATTTCCTTGTATTTTCTTGATTTAACGTTGCGAATAAGATCGTTAAGTAATAAAATGGTAATAAAATGGTAATTAAACCATTATTTGGTCCCTAAAGTTCTCATCTATGCTGAATGTTATATCGACCACTTGTTCGGTAGGGTATCGTGATTAATATGCCTAGATTTAAACCGTTTTTTACTATACAATAGCGACGCAGCCGAATTTTTTTTTTCAGCCGCGCTGTTCTAAAAAAAACGCGGCGCGCAGCCGAAACGCCGCCGCCGCCGAAAATTTTTGCTCTTTAGCCGCCTCCGAAAATTTTGCATCGGCTTGCTTCACTGATGGCGCGCTCATAAGAAAACAAAACACTGCACACATTTTATTTTGTTTTTTTCCGATTGGTTTTTACGCACGCTTATGTGAGCGCTATATTATACACACTTGTTATCTCATTTATCCACTTATTTTCTTCCGCTCAAGAATATTTTTCCAAAAACATATTTTTTGTTATAATTAAATTTAATAAATTGTAATTTAATTTATTTAGATATTATTTATTTGGTATAAAAATAATTCCTTCCGCATCCCGCACGACCAACTCGCTCGACACATTCGTTTGCAATAAAAATTTCTAGAAAAAAAACGAGTTTTAGAAAAGAAACTAAAAACAACTACATAAATCAACTATTGCTACAGTGTAATATATTTTTTGTAGTTATTTTTTGAAACTACTACAAAAAAAGTTGTTTGAGATTTTTTCATACAAAAACGACCGAAATTGTAGTTAAAAACAACAGCTACTACTTACTACACAAACGACCGTCATGTAGTAACTGCAATAATTTTCTGAGTGTACCTGACTATCATTACAGCAAGTATATATTATTGTCGATCCGTATTCAAAATGTGGTTTAATTATTGTATTATAAATATTTATTGCAGTTGTTTTTGATATTTTATTTCTTATTTTTTTAAAAAATCCGATTTTTTTCCCGATTTTTTTACAAGTATAGTCTATGTGTTCTTTAAATTTTAAGTCTTTATCTATTATAAATCCGAGATATTTAATGTGTTCAACCTTTTCTATTATTTTATCGTTAATTTTAAATATTGCTTCAGTGTTCATATTTATTTCAATTATTTTTGTTTTATTTTCGTTTAGTTTTAGTTTATTCATTTTTAACCATGTATTAATTTTATTGATATCATGGTACATATTTGCTCTGCAACTTTCATCATCATCTCCTTCCGTGTATATTAATGTATCATCTGCGTATAGGACCATTTCACTTCTATCTAATACCTTTGGCATATCATTAATGTATATAATAAATAAAAGAGCTCCCAAAATTGAGCCTTGTGGTACTCCGAAATTATTTTCAATTTTATTTGATAACACATTATTAACTTTTGTTATTTGTGTTCTATTTTCAAGGTATGATTCAAACCAATTCAATTCTGTACCTTGTATTCCATACATATATAGTTTTTTCACCATTATTTGCCTGTCGATTGTTTCAAATGCTCGTTTAAAATCTAAAAATATTGCCATTACTTTTTTCTATATTTTTCAATTTATTTATTACATAGTTTATAGTCGTTTCACATGAGTATTTTTTACAAAATCCTGATTGATATTTTGACAATATAGAATTATTTTCAATATATTTTTCTAATTGTTCTTTCACAACTTTTTCTAAAATTTTTTCGCAGGTTTTTAGTGTATTTATTGGCCTGTATTCTTCGCATTTGTTTGTTTTTGGTACTTTTTCAATTGGTGTTATTGTAGTTTATTTCCATTTTTCAGGAAATACGCCTGTCTCTAATGATTTATTGATAATTTTTAATATGGTTTCTCCTGTAACGTTCCAGTTATCAAGAATTAATCTATTGGAAATTTTATCACAGTCTGTTTTATTTTTCATTTGTATAATTATATTCTTAAGTTCTAAAATGTTTATTACACGGAATTTAAATATATGGTTTATCACAGTTATTTGGTTTTCATATTGCTCATTTTCAATTGAGTCTCTTATTAATTTAATACTATCTACAAAATAATTATTGAATTGACTAGCGATTTCTATATTATCCTTATATTCTACTTGGTTAAATATCACAGTTTTTTATCACGTTATGGTTTTTTTTAATTACTAGATCTTTGATCTCTCTCCACATTTGTTTTTGATCGCCTGCATTGTTTATTTTATTATTAATGTATTTATTTTTTTCGTTTTCGATTTTTACTTTGTATAAATTTCTTATTGTTTTATAGTTGGTCCATGCCTGATTCGTGTTTTTCAATTTTGCTGTTTGATATTTTACACTCAGAAAATTATTGCAGTTACTACATGACGGTTGTTTGTGTAGTAAGTAGTAGCTGTTGTTTTTAACTACAATTTCGGTCGTTTTTGTGTGAAAAAATCTCAAACAACTTTTTTTTGTAGTAGTTTCAAAAAATAAATTCAAAAAATATACTACACTGTAGTAATAGTTGATTTATGTAGTTGTTTTTAGTTTTTTTTCTAAAAACTCGTTTTTTTTTTCTAGAAATTTTTATTGCAAACGAATGTGTCGAACGAGTTGGTCGTGCGGGGTGCGGAAGGAATTATTTTTATACCAAATAAATAATATCTAAATAAATTAAATTACAATTTATTAAATTTAATTATAACAAAAAATATGTTTTTGGAAAAATATTCTTGAGCGAAAGAAAATAAGTGGATAAATGAGATAACAAGTGTGTATAATATAGCGCTCACATAAGCGTGTGTAAAAACCAATCGGAAAAAAACAAAATACAATGTATGCAGTGTCTTGTTTTCTTATGAGCGTGCCATCTTTCTTTTCTTTGTATACACAATAGAACAGGTACATACTTTTTTGAAACATTGCAAATTAATTATTTTTTTTATAAATCAATTTTGCCAAAGCATTTTGTTTTTTTTATTCCAGACAAATTTTGATCAGTAGCGGTGAAAATTTGAAATGAACTATTAAAAAAACAAAGGTAAATACAATCAATTTATTTTGTTTAACATTTTATTAATATAATTTTTTTCTTCTATAATTCCAGATAAATACACCAAAAAATTTTAATTTCATGTCGAAATTCTATGCAACCAACTGAAATGTATTGCTTTTTAAATAAGTAAATATCAATCACTTAAACGTTTAAAAAATTTTTTAAATAAAATTTCAGGCAAGTGTAGTAAAAACAACTGTATACCGTCTTTTGTAGTAGTTTTTACTACATTTTGTAGTTGAAAATCAATAGTTAAAAACAACAACATATTCAGTTGTTTTTACCGTAATGTGTAGTGGACGCCTTTTCAACAACAAAATGTAGTCAAAACAACTGTCTTTTGTAGTAGATTTTACCGACATACTTTTTTGAGTGTGCCTTAAATGCAGAGGATATAACCATATCGCAAAAGAATGTAAAAATCAAGAAGTATGCTTAAGATGTCATGGACAACACAAAACGAAAGAATGTAAAAATGCGGAACAGATAATGAAATGTATTAATTGCGGGAAAATGAACAACAAACTTAATATAGATTTAGATGAAAATCATTTTACAAATAGTAGAGAATGTCCCGTATATCAAAATAAATTGAATTTAAAAATGAGAAGAATTGGCC
Source organism: Pegoplata infirma (assembly GCA_963921195.1). Taxonomy (NCBI): domain Eukaryota; kingdom Metazoa; phylum Arthropoda; class Insecta; order Diptera; family Anthomyiidae; genus Pegoplata; species Pegoplata infirma. The sequence continues at coordinate 189,116,241 of OY992540.1, read as the reverse complement.
TATCAGTTTAACAATCAAAGAATATACGTGCTTTATACACAAATGTGCAAGGATTAATAAATAATTATAATCAAGTGGAAATCATTGCGTCAACAGAAAACCCAGACTTTTTTATACTATCGGAAACTCATATTACAAAAGACGTCGAAGAAACTGAAATAATATTAGAAGGGTATGATTATATTCTGTCGGTATCTACATCTACAAGAACTGGAGGAGTCGCTATTTATTTTAAAAAGATATGGAGATTTACTAAAATTATTGAAAAGATAGATGGTGTTAAATACTGGATTTTAGTATGTAAAGCCACATGTCAAGACAACCAAATGATAATTGCAGCAATATACAGATCGCCTAGTTATGGAGAGTCGGAGTTTTGTAAAATTTTTGAAGAGGTGCTTGAAGAAATCTGTGATTATAACTGTGATATTTTAATAACAGGAGATTTTAATATTGACTGGTCTAAAAATTCAACATATAAAAATCAAATGGAATGCATACTAAATGATAATGGTCTTAGGCAATTAGTTAATGAATATACAAGAGTAGCAAAAAATTCCAATACCATAATTGACTTTGTAATAACAAATAAATATGTATAATATATCGGTAAACAACAGTACTACGAATAAAATAGCTGATCATGAGATGATAAATATTTTAATAAAGAGTGATAATAATGATCATACCAATATCGAAAATAAAGAACTAGACATTTTTAAATACAACAAAGAAACATTTAACAAAGAGTTACGTAAAAATATGAAATATGCTGATGATAAAAACATTAATGAAAATGTGATTTTATTCGATAATTGTTTAAAAGAGACTACAACAATTTACTAATAAGAGAATAGTACAAGAAAAAAACAATGTAAATCGGTGGTATAATAATGAATTGCGTTTAATGAAGAAGGATAAAATAATACACTCAAAAAAGTATGTCGGTAAAATCTACTACAAAAGACAGTTGTTTTGACTACATTTTGTTGTTGAAAAGGCGTCCACTACACATTACGGTAAAAACAACTGAATATGTTGTTGTTTTTAACTATTGATTTTCAACTACAAAATGTAGTAAAAACTACTACAAAAGACGGTATACAGTTGTTTTTACTACACTTGCCTGAAATTTTATTTAAAAAATTTTTTAAACGTTTAAGTGATTGATATTTACTTATTTAAAAAGCAATACATTTCAGTTGGTTGCATAGAATTTCGACATGAAATTAAAATTTTTTGGTGTATTTATCTGGAATTATAGAAGAAAAAAATTATATTAATAAAATGTTAAACAAAATAAATTGATTGTATTTACCTTTGTTTTTTTAATAGTTCATTTCAAATTTTCACCGCTACTGATCAAAATTTGTCTGGAATAAAAAAAACGAAATGCTTTGGCAAAATTGATTTATAAAAAAAAGAATTAATTTGCAATGTTTCAAAAAAGTATGTACCTGTTCTATTGTGTATACAAAGAAAAGAAAGATGGCACGCTCATAAGAAAACAAGACACTGCATACATTGTATTTTGTTTTTTTCCGATTGGTTTTTACACACGCTTATGTGAGCGCTATATTATACACACTTGTTATCTCATTTATCCACTTATTTTCTTTCGCTCAAGAATATTTTTCCAAAAACATATTTTTTGTTATAATTAAATTTAATAAATTGTAATTTAATTTATTTAGATATTATTTATTTGGTATAAAAATAATTCCTTCCGCACCCCGCACGACCAACTCGTTCGACACATTCGTTTGCAATAAAAATTTCTAGAAAAAAAAAACGAGTTTTTAGAAAAAAAACTAAAAACAACTACATAAATCAACTATTACTACAGTGTAGTATATTTTTTGTATTTATTTTTTGAAACTACTACAAAAAAAAGTTGTTTGAGATTTTTTCACACAAAAACAACCGAAATTGTAGTTAAAAACAACAGCTACTACTTACTACACAAACAACCGTCATGTAGTAACTGCAATAATTTTCTGAGTGCACTGCGTCACATCTGTTCCATCGAACACTCTACATCTTTCCCATCCAATATTTACTTTTCTTGCTTCTATCATTTTTGTATATGTTTCGTTATCTACTGCCATTTGGCATTCACACTAGCGACCTTAAACAAGTTGTTCAACAAAACACCAGTAGCAGAATAAAAACGTAATGGACACAGAACAAAGACGTTTTTAAACATCTCACTCTTGAACACTTCAAAACAGCAAGTGTGAACGCCGTGTAATATAATATGGAGTTCACACTAGCGACTTTAAACAAGTTGTTTAACAAAACACCAGTAACAGAATAAAAACGTAATGGATACAGAACAAAGACTTTTTTAAACATCTCACTTTTAAACACTTCAAAACAGCAAGTGTGAACGCCGTATAAATCTAGCTAGAAATAGCTAAAAATAACAAAACTTGATCTATTTCAAATTACAATTGATCTTTTTTGAATTACAATTGATTTTTTTTTTTTCAAATTACAACTGATCTTTTTTGAACTACAATTGATCTTTTTCAAATTAAAATTGATATTTTTCGTATTACAATTGATGTATTTCGAATTACAATTGATCAATGATGGGTACCAATACCTTTTCGATACCAATACCCGTTAATACCAATTCAAATTGAAAACCAATACCAATTAAAAACCAATACCTTTATTTGTGCGATACCAATACCGATAAAAAACCAATACCGATTCCCCACTACCAATACCAATTAAAAACCAATACTTTTATTCTTCAAAACCAATACCAATAAAAAACCAATACCAATTCATTTTTTTCTACTTTCGTATCGGTTTTGTTTCGGTTTTTTGTATTCTTATTTTCGTTTGTTTTAATTGTGACGTCAAACATTTTCTTTCCATCACATTATTAGGTTTTACCTGACTAACGAATTGCAAAAGATGTTACATCGATCAGTAATCGTTTGCATGCAATGTCACATAACAAAAAGGAGTTAGCTACTTGAATTTTAAAAGCCATAAAAACATAAAAGAAATATTTTTTGTCACGGTTTTTATGACCCCTAATAAAAGTAGATCTTAAAAAATTTAGACCTTTTCTGTGATGAAATTTTTTCTTTTGCAAACATTGCTAATATTTGATATATGTACATTGAATGTCACTGCACACTTCTTTGCGTTGTAAAAAAAAATACTAATGTCCTTTTTTGGAAATTCCAAAATTTTAATCAAGCAGACGTTACAAAATTTTATGTCACAACACCAGAATCCAGAAAAAAAAAAATTATTGTTTTATTAGAGGCACAGTCATATTATATAAGAATTTAAGAACGCATAATGTGCAGTTCACACTTGCTATTTTTGAGAGTTTAAGGGCTACACTCAACCAAAAATCATTGTATTCCCAAAGAAAATCGCTGTAAATTCAACAGAAATCATTGTTGATTTTGACCCTACAAATATTTATGTTGATTTCAATAAAAATTATTGACAGTTTTTGTAAAAGTTGATTAACTCGTTTTTTTGTAAATCAACTCTAATTTTTTGTAAATTCAACTCATATTTTTGTTAATTTAAGAAATTTTATTTATAAAAAAACTTGTTGTTATTTGTTAATATTCTTTTATTAAGCATAAATCACAATATTTTTGTATTATCGTCGGCTTTTTAAGCTGCAATATTTGAAGATTTTCACAAAGATTTTCACACACTTCGTTTATTCATGTTATGCACTCATAAGCCATTCTCCAGTTTTCTGATGATACCAAACAAAATCCTTAAAAAACAAAAAAGTTTTAATATAGTATGAATACATAAAGTAATCAATGTATTTTTTTACTTACCAAATATTTACAAATCAGATCCTATTTTTATTTATTTTTATAATATTAAATATTTTTATAAAAAACAAACACATAAAATAATTTTATAAGAGATAAACACGATTCACATTGCTACCAACTCACTCGTCACTCGTTAATAATAATAAAAAAATGAACGAACAGGGTTGTTTTTTCTATTTTGATTTATCTTTTAAATTCTGTATAATCGTTGTAAATAGTTGATTCAACTTTACTGATTATTCAACGATATCAACATTAATTTTTGTTGAATACGGCATTATTCTGTAAAACTTGATCTACAATAGGTTTACTAATTTTTCTACTAAGATATTTCTATGAGTGTACGTGTTTAAAAAATTCTTTTTTCTGTGTCCATTACGTTTTTATTCTGTTACTGGTGTTTTATTAAACAACTTGTTTAAGGTAAAAAAAAAAAAGGTCGTTAAGGTCGTGTGAACCCCATATAAGAAAAAAATTGACCCGTGTAATCGCAATTGGCAAATGATCTAAAATCGAAAAAGGGGCCCCTGCATGATAACCCATTTCGATCACCTTTTTCAAAAAAATATTTATGTATGAAAAGGATGAAGTTCAGGTATATTTTGTTACAGATGTTAAGTCTCATCTTTCTGCAATTAAAAAATATCTCCCCTTGACCACCGGAATTTATATGTGCATTAAATGCAATGTGCATCAGCACAGAAATTGTTTCAAGCAAAAACGAAAAATTTGCATTTTTTTTAGTTTAGGCTTTTAATTTTTTTATTAATTAATATTATTTTTTTTTAGATTTAATTTATTATCAAATTCCACTAATTGAAACATTTTGAAACTATTTATTTTGAAAATAACGAAATAAATTTATAAAATAGCAAATAAATCTAAATATTAAAATTGCATAAAAAGTTGAAATACAGGCTTTTCTGGAATAACGGAACATTAAAATTTTTTTACAAGAGTTTTGAGATCAGCCGGTGCTAATTTTACTAAATGGTACCTTTTTCAAAAAAAAACAAGTAAGAAAATTATAGTCGGTCAAGACCGACCATATAATACCCTACACCAAGGTTTCCCGGAAAATGGGTCCCATGGATCGATTAGATCTATATGTTGTAAAACCTTTAAAAGTGAAGAAAACACTCACAAATCAAATTTGAGTGAAATAGGCTTCTATTTGTTGACAATAAACCGCTTTAACTGAATATCGGGCGAAATTTTCACAAGGGGCCTGAGTTCAAAACTGGTCCGATGATTATCAGGTTTGATAAGGTTATTTAAGTACGCGTTTAACATACACAAACAAAATTTTAATTAAATATTTTCTATTTTCATGAAATTTGAGACATTTATGTGAAAATCGGAAAGGTGGTTTGTATGGGGGCTACAAGAAGAACTGGTCCGATTTCTTTGAAATTCGGAATGATGATATGTGAAGACAAAACATGTTTACCATCCAAATTTCAAAGCCAAAACTAAAGAGGACCTTTGTATGGGGGCTAGGTCTAAATATGGACCGATTTTTTCCAATTTCAATAGGCTTCGTCCTTGGGCCAAGAGAGACTTAAGTTTTAAATTTCAAGTCAATTGATTAAAAATTGCGACCTGTATCGTGTTTACACCGTTTACATGGACAGACAGACAGACAGACGGACGGACGGACAGACGGACGGACGGACATCGCTAAATCGACTCAAAAAGTGATTCTGAGTCGATCGGTATACTTAAAGGTGGGTCTAGGACCAATATTTCGGGTAGTTACAAACATCAGCACAAACTCATTATACCCTGTACCACAGTGTGGTGTAGGGTATAAAAAATGAATTTTTGTCCAAAATGTGTTAAGCATGTACTATTTAGTTTAAAGTTTGACTTAATTCTGAATGCAAATACTGCTAAAAAATATTTTTTTTTTAAAAGGGGTTTTTCAAAAAAAAAACATCCCTCACGCAAAAATTCGACTCACTCTCTAGACACTCACTCAGAATTTTTCAACTCACAATCACGTGAATTAAATGAAAATCACTTTTTTGAGTCACGCAAATCACGGGACCAGCGACCATCTCCAATTCAAATATATAAACAAGAGACAAGTGTCTTTTCATTTGTTTAATCTATAACAGCGGTTACCACTAGGGGGTACGCGAAACTGTCCGCGGGGGTACGCAAAATTTTAGTAATTTTGACATTCGTTTAAGATTAACCTTTCAATGCTGGTTCCGCACCTGGCCACCAAAGTTTTCCATAACGTCAGGTTTTTAAGAAAGATGAGGTAAAAGTTCACAAACAACGTATTTTTGTGCATTTTAGAGAGCATTTTTTTGCGATATTTTGAGATCTGACCACTTGTTTTCGATTAACCTTTCGATGCTGATTCCGAATATGGTTCCCAAATTTTTCTATGATGTCAGATTTTTGAGAAAATGTATGTCAAAGTTCTCAAAAAACGTGGCATTTTTGAAACGGGTTGTAATAGAGTAAGGTGACCATACGTACTCTTTTTTAGAGGACAATACTCTATTTTAACTGGTTGTACTCTATAAAATTTGTGTCCTCTTTCTGTACTCTTTCTTCAAATTCTGTCCTCTTTGTCCTCTTTATTTTTAAAAGCATGATCAATATTTTTTTTATTTTTATAAATTAAAACAAATTTTATTTCACGGCGGTCACCGGTTGTTATTGGCAAATCGTATGGAAAATGTTGCACCGTGCTTGTACTGAATTTTCTTTTAGTAAAAGTGGCCATAGGCTTGTAGTATCGTTGTATAACTTGTTAGATGGACATGTATTAGACTCCCTTATATGGGGGAAAAAAGGTTAAAGTTGTACCCCACTGAACATTTTTTACGATGATTCCCAAAATATTTGGGTTCTAGCGATAATCTATCGTGAGCTAAACTGCGTCAAAAAGGCTCTAAAACTTGTATCCTACATTAATAAAAAATTCGATAAATGTTTTCTGAATTAAAAGATTTTAAAAATCTAACCACTGACTCCAGATAACGAGATGTTTATGTAAGTTTTTGATGCTTAGTAAGTAATTTTTTTACTTTTTTCTTTTTGTCCTCTATTTTTATTTTCAAAATCTGGTCGCCTTATAATAGAGTGGAAATTTTGGTACCATTTTGTTAAGCTCAAAATGCCCTTTCATTGTATATACGAGGGTGTTTCATTCGAAAAGTCACGGAATTGTTGATCTGCACTTGTATTAAAAAAAAAAAAACATTTAAAAAAAAATTAAAAAATTATATTTCCGCCCTCTCTGATTTGTTTTTATAACTTTTTTTAAGAGTTTAAAAAACGTCTGTTGTTTAAATTTTTGGTGTAGAAACGACTGGTGAAATCAGATTTGCAATATTTTCAGCTGTTTTTGCTCTGCAGAAACTGCACCCCATTGTTTTGATCTCCCCTAAATCCTTCAAAAAAGTGGTAATACCCGCAGATCAAAAATTTTAAAATTGACCTTAATATTTGTATGAAAAGTTTTTTTAATGAAAACAAAAAAATCGTTAGGGGGTACGCGGCTGACAAAAATTAAAATTAGGGGTACGCGAGCCAAAAAGGTTGGTAACCGCTGATCTATAACATCTGTAAATTTTATTTAAAATGAAGTGTCCACCCTTGAAAAAGTTTCCTTGTACGCGAGCCAAAAAGGTTGGTAACCGCTGATCTATAACATCTGTAAATTTTATTTAAAATGAAGTGTCCACCCTTGAAAAAGTTTCCTTGTAGGTCTAAATCCAAAAAGTTTCAAGGCACTTATTTATTACCTTAATATAGTCACTTGACTTAAATGGAAATCACTCTATAACCAAATGATTTAAATGAAAATCACTCACGCTCACGCGTGAATCACGGGACCAGAGACCATCTCCAATTCAAATACTTAAACAAAAGGTAATTGTCTCTTCATTTGATTCATCTATAACATCTGTAAATTTTGTTAAAAATGAAGTGTCCACCCTGAAATAGTTTCCTTGTAGGTCCGATTTCAAAAAGTTTCAAGTCACTTATTTATTACCCTAATATAGTACTTAATTTAAATGAAAATCACTCTATAATCACGTGATTTAAATAAAAATCGCTCACGCCTGAATCACGTGGTTTTTTGAGTCACGCAAATTACGGGACCACAGACCATCTCTAATTCAAATACATAAACAAAAGACAAGTTTCTCTTCATTTGTTTCATCTATAACATCTGTAAATTTTATTAAAAATAAAGTGTCCACCCTGAAATAGTTTCCTTGTAGGTCCGATTTCAAAAAATTTCAAGGCACTTATTTATTACCTTAATATAGGCTTATATTCTGAATTTCAAAAAAATCGGTTAACATTTACGACCTGTAGAGACTTTTGGCCAAAAAACCTACCATCTCGCCCCAGTGTGCACTGTGGGGCGGACAGAAGGACGACTAACGTTAAATTAATTAATATTAACGACAAAACCTTTTGCATACAAATACCAAAACCGATATAAGATAAATACCAATACTTATTAAAAACCGATACCGATTCGAGGCTAAAACCAATACCAATACCCAATACCTAAATAATTCAAAACCAATACCGAAACCTATACCAATTCAACAAAAAATGAAAACCAATACCTATACCAATACTAATATAATTTTAAAAACCAATACCAATACCAATACTTTTATCGAATTGGTACCCATCCTTGCAATTGATCTATTTAAAATTACATCTGTAAATTGTGTAAAAAAAAACACAGAGAAACTTGGGCGTACTGATTTGAGTTCAGAAAAAAAAATGGTCATCCTATATATACCCAGCAAAAAAAGATCTTACCATTCACTACAAAATTCACCACAACTTATGAACCAGATGTACGTGACACACAAAGTATGTTCTTTTTTTCGCCACTTTTCAGTGCACGCAAAAAAAAACTTGTGTCGGAGTGAGCAAAAATCTGGCATAATTTTACCAAAAATGTGCTAAAACTACAACCGACGAAGTAGTTTTCGTAATTTAGCCAAAACACTTATGTAAAAAATTTTGAAGAAAATGCTAATGCTATTTAAGTAAAAACTTGGTAAAATATACCAAAAGAGATATGGTGAAATATTCCAAAATTTTTAGAAAAGGTGACTAAAAATAATGCTAAAAATTACCACATTTATGCTAAAATAAATTTTCAATAAATTTTTGTAAAAATTTGTATATTTGTTGAATTTAAAATTTTCACAGAATAAATCCATATTAATGTAATAAATGTTGTGTAGGATTTAATTTACCACCGACCAACTGACCCTTTTTGTACAATTTTCTCGAGTGACTGCTGCCTACGCTTCTTCTTGAAGTAAAGGATCCGCTATAGCTTCACGAATTTATTTAAAAGCATCCTGTAAAAATAGAAAATTATTACAAAACATAAATTTTTAATTTAAAAAATTGGTAAACCCCATTGGTCTCTTGGTAAGGAGGAACACTTACTTTGTCATTCCATTTGTAACTCAAAACAGGTATGGACTCCCTTGGCTTTGGGTTTTTAGGTTTTAATTTTATACCTAAAGGCAGGATTGGTGTCCACGCTCTTTATTGTAGTGAATGATTCGCCAAAGCTTCAAAAATGTATTTAGCAGTACCCTGTAAAAATAGAAAATTATTACCAAACACTAATTTTTAACTAAAAATCTTTTAAACCTTATTGGTGTCTTCGGAATGCGGGTATACTCACTTTATCATTCCATTTGTTATTCATCGAAACATACGTCTGGGACTTGTGACGACAAAAGTCGCTGGACTCGTTTTTGTCCCCATATAATATTGTAATGTATCATACTGTGTATTGTTATTATTTTATTTAGTATTTTTAATTTAAATTTAAGTAACGGATAACCTCCTCTAAAATACAACACTGTCTTTTATAAAATTCGTACTAAATTATACTACTGTTTGTTTTGTACAACTGTAGTCTACAGATGTTCGTTGTGTTGTTTATATATTTACTAGTATTAGTGTGTGTACATGTTGATCGCGAAATCATATAAAAGGCAGTGTTGTTTGCAAAATTAGTTAGTTCGTCCGCAGACGGCATTGAGGTAAGACCTTATTTAGTTGGGTTAGACGTTTTACATCTGGCAACTAAATAAAGTTCACTGGCAGTGCTGGAAGATCGTCTAGTTGTACTAGCTTTCGAAGACGGGATTAGCGGTTGTACCAAATTTCTCGTCTACCCAGTATTGGCCATCACCACAGTGGACAAGATCGTCTAGTTGTACTAGCTTTCGGTGAGGATTTGCGGTTGTACCAAATTTCCTAGCCAGTCCACTGGAGCTGTCAGTGATCCCCACCAACAACAATAATCTCTCATAAGGCTTACCTCGTGCTGCATTTTCGTCGTGCCGTAGTTTTATAAGTCGGACATATGTTTTACGTTTAATAAAGATTGTAATGTTTTATGAGAAAAATATGTTTGTGCCGTTTTATTGCCTCTCTCCTCTCTCGGTCTTCAAAAATAAATATTTTGTATCGAACCCTGGCCGCCGCGAGTTCTATCCCAGCAACCAGTGAAAACACGTCGTTACAGACTCCATTGGTTTTTCTTAATGAATGGTGTTTTAAGTGATGAAAGCAAAATTAACTTTAACATTCTTTTATCTAGCATTTATTTATCTTTTAGAAAACTAATTATTTATTTTTATTTATTAATTTATTTTTATTTTATTTATCAATTTCCTTTTTACGTTTTTATAACACAAAAAATAAACAAACAACGCACACAAAAAAAAAATGAAAATGGCGGTCTGTATTTTTTTTTGTTGTTTTCTTTCGATAAATTTTTATGCAGGTAATTTGCGTTATTATGCAAGCTACTTGGTTATTTTACATAAAAAATGAATTATGTTACTTTAACATCGACAAGCATAATATTAGCAAAAATTGGTAAAAGTTTTTTTTTGGTATGAAAAAAGTTTTACCAAGTAGGATTGCTCAATCTTACACAGATTTTTTTTTTGCGTGTGGCGAAAGATTGACACTTAAGCACAGACTAAATACAGACTCGACAGTAGAGTTTTACAATAAAAAATGGGGAAAAACTAAGCGATTTTAGGAGAAAACACAGCGGTTTTTAGTCCGTTTTACGCTGACATGGCAACACTTTCTACGACTTAGGAGTGAGTGAAACATCAAAAATCGATCTGGCATCCATTTTTCTAATGGCGCGTTATATTAGCTTTCTCTTTCTAACCTAATTCGTAGAATAATTTGAAAACATTAACCATATGGTTCAAGACTACTTTTTTGACACCTGTCACTTATGTCGAGTCTGTATTAGTCTGTGACTTAAGTATAACATATATCACAAGTGTTTATTATGTACATATATATTAACATTTTTATCACAACTTCTGATTATCCGTTGCCATTTTTATTAAAAAGTTTTGCAAAACACGCAAAAAACATAAATTTTCTTTTCTCAATTTCTTTAATTTAAAATAAACACAATCGTGTCTGTCATGACTTTCACATCCACGTGAAAGTGAAACACTTCCGAATATTTTGGTGTCCTGGGTTTCACTTCCGAATTTTTTTTTTCGTTTTACTTTCGTGTGCAAAAAGCTAACTGAAAGTAATTAGAATGGACTTTTTCCCCTATAAATATTAACTTAAAAATAAAAAACCCATGTTTAATTTATAATTTGATATTATTCTTTTTATTTTCATTAAAAAATCAACATTTTGTTAAGACTAAATATATGTAAAAATTATTTTAAAAACACTCCATAATTTATCGAAATTTTGTTCGGAAGTTGTGCAAAAACAACAACAAAAGTATACAAATTAAAAAAATCATATATTTCAATAACAACACGTTTTCCCGGCTGAGAAATACTTTCAAAAGAAAGAGCACAAAATTTTATATTTTTTAATGCACAACACTTTTAGTTTAACTCACTTAAAATACTTAAAAATTGTAAAAATAAATTAATTATAAAATTTTACAAAATTCAACATGGCGTTGTTTATCTTCGAAAAATTTTCTATAAATGGTGATGCCAATCCATGGTGTTGCCAGTTATTATTCCTATTGAAAAGTACTATATTTTACAACTGGGGTTTATTACCATATGTTCATAGAATTATCAAGATGCGAAACATTGTTGAGTTTAAGGTACATAAGAGTAATTTATTCAACTCATATTCATGAATATATATTATATAATGAGAAATTCAATGATAAATTGGTGTTAAATATATATTTTTGTTTAAAAATTGTGCAAAACTTTTTTATTTATTTATTTTATTTAATTTTATTTATTTTTAAACAAAAGCCCATGTTTCGCATCTAGCATATCTTAGTAAAATTTTTCGAACATATAATTAAGAAATATGTGATTTGGAAACACCAAATCTTTTTTTATGTGATTCGAAAATTTTCGTTCTAATTGAAAACGTTCTGAAGTCATGACAGACACGAATAGCGGTTTTCACCCTTGATAGAAAAGAAAAAAAGAATCGGAGAAATGAAGAAAACAAGAAAATGTTTGACAGATACAACCAGTGTTGGCTACCGTTACCCTTTCATTACCGTTACCGATTAAAAACCCTTTAATTTTGACTACCGTTACCAATACCGAAATTAAAATATTTAAATACCGTTACCGATAAAAAACCATTACCTTTATTCTGATTTTTACCGGTATTATATCGGTTTTGTTTCGGTTGTCATAAAATACGGATAAAAACAAAGTAAAATATTTTTAATTTACTATTCGCATTGTTATATGGACAAAAAATAATTAGGAAACCGCCCAACCAATGTCACATTCGCAATTAACTAAATCTTGACAAAGAATATGTGAAAATCGGTCCAACCAATGATCACATTCTCAATTTAAGAAAAGTGAGTGCCACGTAATGTAAACATTTTTTAGTAGGAAGATGAAAGAAGAGACCAAATCGCTCAAGTGTAGTTGGCGGTGTTGTTTTAATTGATGTCATTTTTTTTTTTTAATTTTTGTCTAAATTAATCGATTAAAACTAAAAAAATTTCAAAGGATAAAAAATCTGCTGATTATTTTGATAATTTTACATAAATATTTAGTTGTCACGTTGTTAAGAAAAATTTCTTAAAAAAATTAAAAAAAAATTTAAAAAAAAATTTTAATTTTATTGAAAAAAAAAATTAAATTTTATTGAAACAAACAGCATAACAAAAAAATAATTGTCGCTTTAAAAAAATTGAAAATTTTCTTTCTGTAAAATTATTGCGTTGCTAATTTGTTTTGCTCTGTTTTCCCCCTGCCATTTTTAATAACTCATAGCGGATGAACCCGATGTGATAGAGACTTCAAAATAAGTCAAGGGTAAATCTTAAACATTGTTCTTAAGGATGCTGAACTCATTTGGACAGTCGCCTTAACACTTAGGGCACCAACTGTCAATCAATGATGTCTTAGTTCCAAAAACTATTTTTTCTGCTTCAAATTATATGAAAAAAAAATTTTGTGCGAATAGAACGTCACTTTATGCACATGATTGCAATTATTTTTTTGGCCACAAATCCAGTTTCCAATCTTATCCATTACATCAGGTTTTTGAGAAATTTTAGATACAAAAAACCGCGTCTTCAGAATTATTTGACAACTCATAGCGGATGAACTCAATAGACTCTTAAAAATAAGTCAACGGTAAATCATAAACATTGTTCATTAATATGTTTAACTCATTTGATCAATCACTTTAACCGTTGGAGCACTAATTGTAAGGTATTTTCCCCGTATTTTTTTTTTTAATACTGGGTAATAAGATTTCATTGAAAGGCAATTGGTGCCAAAGGGTTAAGGCGACTGACCAAATGAGTTCTGAATCTTAAAGAGCTTCAGCCTCGATTTTTTTTTTTTTTGAAGCCGCCATCACATCGGGTTCATCCGCTATGACTTTCCGAAAATGCCCCAAACGGCAATTTTTTTGAACTTTGACCTCAAATTTCTCAAAAACCTGAAGTGATGGAAAAGTTTGGAGAATGGATTTTTGACCAGCAAAACTATTGTTATTAAGTATATAAGTTAGTATAGTTAAAAATGAACTCAATTTAACAGTTTTTTTTTAATTAATAAATTTTTTCATAATACCGGTACGTACCGGTATCGATGTTTCGGTAACGGTTTATCGTTACCGAAATAATCGAAAATACCGTTACCTTTACCGTTACCGATATAAAAAATATGTAATACCAATACCGTTACCGATACCGTTATTCGTTTCGGTTGCCAACCCTGGATACAACAACAAAATACATGTATTTCTGTCAAACATTTTCTTGTTTTCTTCATTTGTCCGATTCTTTTTTTGTTTTCTATCAAAGGTGAGAACCGCTAATAAAATTGAAAAGTCGAAAGCAAAATATTATTTTTTGAAAATTTCCAAAATATTTTCTGATACGTTATACATTTCAAAAAAAGTAAATTATGCAAAATCCATTATAAAAAGTGTGATAATGTAAAACCTGCTTTAGCAATAACGTCAAAATTGATATAACGCCAAAATATATATCGTCACCTGAGAATTGGTTTGCTCCATAGGATGGGGTTTTTACCATCCTATAGAGCAAAACAATTCTAAGGCGACGATATAGCAATAATTGCTTGGCAATTTGTCTGAGCAACTATTGCTGGCAATAAAACATCAAAATCGAACGTAATCTTTGTTTTCATTAAAATAGACGAAAAGTGTTTTATTTTGTTTATTCTACCGACGTTATTCGTTATTGCCACTGAAAAAAAACCTGGTGTAACATAATTAATTTTTTATGTAAAATAACCAAGTAACTACACTCATAGAAATATCTTAGTAGAAAAATTAGTAAACCCATTGTAGATCAAGTTTTACAGAATATTGCCGTATTCAACAAAAATTAATGTTGATATCGTTGAATAATCAGTAAAGTTGAATTAACTCTTTACATCGTTTATACACACGCAAAAAAAAATCTGTGTTAGATTGAGCAATCCTACTTGGTAAAAATTTTTTGATACCAAAAAAATTTTTTTAACAAATTTTTGCTAAAATTATGCTTGTCAATGTTAAAGTAACATAATTAGTCTTTTATGTAAAATAACCAAGTAGCTTGCACAATAACGCAAATTACTTGCACAAAAATTTATCGAAAGAAAACAACAAAAAAAAAAAAAAAACAAATACAGACCGCCATTTCCATTTTGTATTTTTGTGTGCGTGATTCGTTCATTTTTTGTGTTATAAAAACGTAAGAAGGAAATTGATAAATAAAATTAAAATAAATTAATAAATAAAAATAAATAAACAATTAGTTTTTTAAAAGATAAATAAATGTAAGATAAAAAAATGCTAAAGTTAATTTTGCTGTCATAACTTAAAACACCATTCATTTAGCAAAACCAATGGAGTCCCATACGTTTGTTTCAATGAATTACAAATGGAATGATAAAGTGAGTATACCCCTATTCCGAAGACACCAATAAGGTTTAATAGATTTTTAGTTAAAAATTTGTGTTTGGTATTAATTTTCTATTTTTACAGGGTACTGCTAAATAAATTTTTGAAGCTATGGGGAATCCTTCACTACAATAAAAAGCGTGGGCACCATTCCTCCCTTTAGTCATAAAATTAAAACCTAAAAACTCATATATATAGCAAAGCCAATGGAGTCCAGACCTGTTTTGATGAGTTACAAATGGAATCACAAAGTAAGTGTTCCTCTTAACCAAAAGACCAATGGGATTTACTAGTTTTTTAAATTAAAAATTTATGTTTTGTAATAATTTTCTATTTTTACAGGATGCTTTTAAATAAATTCGCGAAGCTATAGCGGACCCTTCACTTCAAGAAAAAGCGTAGGCAGCAGTCACTGGAGAAAATTGTAGATAAAGTTGGTCGGTGGTAAATAAAATCCTACACAACATTTATTATATTGATATGGATTTATTCAGTGAAAATTTTAAATTCAACAAATATACAAATTTTTACAAAAATTTTATAGAAAAATTATTTTAGCATAAATGTGGTCATTTTTAGCATTATTTTTAGTCACCTTTTCTAATAATTTTGGTATATTTCACCATATTTATTTTGGTATATTTTACCAAGTTTTTGCTTAAATAGCATTAGCATTTTCTTCAAAATTTTTTACATAAGTGTTTTGGCTAAATTACGAAAACTACTTCGTCGGTTGTAGTTTTAGCATATTCTTGGTAAAATTATGCCAGATTTTTGCTCACTCCGACACAAGTTTTTTTTTGCGTGCAGAATTCAATAGATAAAACCAAAAAAGAAAAAACAACCCTGCTCGTTCATTTTTGTATTATCAAGTTGGTAGCAATGCATTGCAATGTGAAATTTGTTTGTCTCTTATTAAATTATTTTATGTGTTTGTTTCTTATAAAAATATTTAATATTATAAAAATAAATTAAAATAGGATCTGATGATCAGATTCTGATCTGGAAATATTTGGTAAGTAATAAAATACATTGGTTACTTTATGTATTCATACTATATTATATTTTTGTTTGTTTTTTTTAAGGCTTTTGATTTGGTGTCATTAGAAAACTGGAGAATGGCTTACGAGTGCAAAACATAAATAAAAGAAGTGTGTGAAAATATTGTGTTGAAATATTGCAGCTTAAAAAGCCGGTGATAATTCTAAAAAATATTGTGATTTTTACTTAATAAAAGAATATTAACAAATAACAACAAGCTTTTTTTTATTAATAATATTTCTTATATCAACAAAAATATGAGTTGAGTTTACAAAAAATACGAGTTGATTTACAAAAAAACGAGTTGATCAACTTTTACAAAAACTGACAACAATTTTTATTGAAATCAACATAAATATTTGTAGGGTCAAAATCAACAATGATTTCTGTTGAATTTACAATGATTTTCTTTGGGAATACAATGATTTTTGGTTGAGTGTATACAGAAGAGTACGACAAGTTACTTATTTTTTTAGATTTTGGTTGATTTAAAAAAAAAAAAAAACGGGTGCTAGAATGGCAAGCCTGACAAGCCATTTGATTTTTTAAATTGAATGAAAAGAAAATCGACTGCATTCGCAATGGAATGCACTCGATTAAAAAAAATCGAATGCATTCGATTTTTGAAAAATAAATCGAGTTCATTCAATATTTATAAATGAGTCTAAAGTAAATTCATTCAATTTGCTAAAATCTGATTGGGGAATGCAATCACTGAATCTTCTTTATGAATGCCAAATCGAATTAAGGAATGAAATCCTTCAAATCTCTGGTAGCAAACTGCAAAAATATGGGAAATTTTGCTGTCTCCTGCTTGCTGCTGTATTATGAAGAGACACGTGCGTTTTAGCTATATAAACAAATTTACGTTGGCAACATTGTAAAACATTCAAACCTGAAGTAAGTTGGCAACGCAGTGCAATTATTTTTGTTTGTTTTCTAATGCGAAAAGTTCTTAAAAATATTTTTATAAAATGAAAAAATCAAAAATATCAGCTTTAGAAAATGTCTGCCGAACATGCTTTGGCGAAGAAAGTGAGAAAAATAAAAAAATATATTTTTCAATTTTCAATGAACCACAATCATCAGAAAATTGCAGTACTACAATCATGGAATTACTTCAGCTAACAACGCCACAATTGAATATAGACAAGGACGATACATTGCCAAAAATATTATGTGAAAGTTGTGTTGCACAACTGATTAAGGTGCATGCCTTCCAACAAATGTCCATTAGGGCAGAGGAAAGACTAAGAGAAATCATGGTTGAACAAAAACCAACAACAATTGTTCCACACAGTTCAGATCCATTGAAAGAATTCGTAGTGGATGATATACTAAAAATTGAAATGGATGAGAAGGTATTAGACGCAGACAATGTTGTTGCCGGCAGTGATGATGATTTAAACTATATTCCCACAAGTAGTGAAGACTTTAACGATAATGAAACTGAGAGTGATGATAATTTTAATTATGTACCCTCTAGTACTGATGATGACAGTGAATGGGAAGCTCAAACTAGGTAAAATATAAAATGGTATAAAATTATGGACTACTTAATTTAGCTAGTTATAAATGTGTACTGACAATAAGTGACAGTTTTTTCAAGAACGGAAATCGGTAATCTCAAGTTTTTATGAGTTCTGTATACCCTACTTACAATAAGTGATAGTGGATCTATATAAGTTTGTCGTTCCGTTTGTAACACCTCGAATTTACTAATTCCACATTGTAATACAAACCCTTCGGTCTAAAACCCCAAAAAGTATATATTCGTGATTCTTGATCGATTTACAATCTAGCGATATCTTTCAGGATGTTGAAAGCGAGATAACACTCGAAGGGTAATTCTTCAGTTTAGCATATGGGGCATTCCATGATTTATATTTTCCCAATTTGTTTCAATTTTTAGTACCCTTTGATAACTCCTTCGTGGTAAATTTTCGGATTTTTTTGATGACCCGTTCAAAAGATATCGAATTTTTAAAAATTGGTAGTTTTTTCTTTTACTCAAACTTCTTTTACTCATAACTTCTTCAATAATGGTCCAAATTTCAATTTTTTTTTTCAATTTTTTTTGTTTTTTTACGTAATTTAAAAAAAAAAATCCAAAAAAAATCTTAAAAGCGCTCTAGTATGCGATTTTTAAGTTTTAAAATTTAAATCTCATTTTTGAAAATGTTTGTACTCTTTGATTTTTTTGAAATTTTTTTTTGTGTAAGACTTTTATCGATTCTAAAACTTTTGTGCCCAGGAGGATCGTGGAATAACGATTATTACTATTTTTTAAAATTTTTTGAAAAAAAATTATTGTAATTTTCCAATCTTAAATCATTTCTACTGCTCCAAAACGACATTTGTTAAAATTTGCTCCAACCGCTCTAACTGCCCTAACAGTGCCCTTAGAGCAACAAAATGTATGACCGACCTTTAATATTTGTGGAGTGGAGATAGGGCTGTGGTATGTTTTACGAAAATGTTTTAGGGTAAAAATAAATGGGGGTCGGTCTCACTAATGACCCCTCTCGGGCGCACCATTGGACCGGTAGAAGCTGATTAAATAAAACAAATTAAAAAAAAAAAATTTTATGGGGACCGCCTTAACAATTAGAGATAGAGGGTAGGTATGTTCAGAGAAAATGTTTGGACTTAAAAAATATTGTGGGTCGAGCATACATTTTGTTGCTCTAAGGCAATGGTGCCCAAACACTTGTTAAAGATCGACAA
This sequence comes from Pegoplata infirma, assembly GCA_963921195.1. Lineage (NCBI taxonomy): Eukaryota > Metazoa > Arthropoda > Insecta > Diptera > Anthomyiidae > Pegoplata > Pegoplata infirma. The sequence continues at coordinate 189,097,201 of OY992540.1, read as the reverse complement.
AAATACACTCACACAACCCGAACAACAACAAAACTAACAACAGAGAGCGTAAAAAACAAAAAAAAAAAATATTATCGTTTCTCTTTTTGGGCATCGCTGCTCTAAGGGCACTATTAGAGCAGTTAGAGCGGTTGGAGCAAATTTTGAAAAATGTCGATTTGTGTGGGAGCCCCTTAGAAATTGGAGATAGGGTATTAGTTTGTTCCAAAGAAATGTTAAGACGTAAAATTTAATGAGGTCTTATAAATGACCCCTCTATGACGCAACATTGGAGCAGTAGAAATGATTTTAAGATTCGAAAATTACAATAAAATTTTTTCAAAAATTTTTAAAAAATAGTAATAATCGTTATCCCACGATTGGGCAAAAAATTTGTAGAATCGATAGAAGTTTTACACAAAAAAATTTTACAAAAATTGAAGAGTACAAACATTTTCAAAAATGAGATTTAAACTTTAAAACTTAAAAATCTCATACTAGAGCGCTTTAAAGAATTTTTTGGTTTTTTTTTTTTTTTTTCAAAAGTACGTAAAAAAACAAAATTGAAATTTGGACCATTATTGAAGAAGTTATGAGTAAAAGAAGTTTAAGTAAAGGAACAAACTACCAATTTTTAAAAATTCGATATCTTTTGAACGGGTCATCAAAAAAATCTGAAAATTTACCACGAAAGAGTTTTTGAAGGGTACTTAAAACTGTAAACAAATTGGGAAAATCTAAAAAAAAAACGTTCAAAGTGTCCGATTTTACATGGAATGCCCCATATATATTTGATATTTTCCTGCTCATGTTGATAATGATGGCGTTCAGCAAAGAAAGCTGCTACTCAGCTGCTCTTCGACATTCTGCTGAACGGTTTAATTTTTGACATTTCAGTCAACATGTTGAGTGAGCGCTTTCCATCACTGGTAGCGTAAAAAAATTATGCTACATTTGATCACAAACTGATAAATTAGCTCTTTTATTGAAATTATTTATTTTTTGACACTTCTAACTAACTCTTTAGTTCAGTTCAGTATCATAAATTCAAATTTGTATACCAAATAATTTCCATTATTTTGAACCCGAATCGGGTCGTTTATGAAACCAATGCGGATTGGTTTGACAACACTTTTTCACGGAAATCAGCTGTGTGTGTTTATGAATCCAATCCAATTCCAATCAAAGAAAAAATGAGAAAATATCCGTTCGAAAACGAAAATGTGCGTTCATGAATTCCATTCAATTGGTTTGACAGTTGGAAAATTTTCGTTAACGTTTTGCTTCGGGGATTTGTAAGAAAAGTTGGAAATAATTAATTAAAAAAATTTAAAAACAAAAGTTAAATAAAAAAATGTAGGTAACATGTTTTTTTTTTGTTTTAGAATTTTTTTAAAAATATTTTTTTCTTTTTTTATTTTGTAAGGGGAAGGCACAAAATTAATGAGCAAAATACAGTTAGTTCTTCATGAGTTTGTGGAAATAAATCCCGATATAGCGTATGGATTTGTGTTTTAAGCGCCTAAAATATAAACTGAAAACTGTAAAAATATGCAGTAAAAAAAGTGCATTTATACTTTTTTGGAAAAAAATTTCCATACATTCCAACATTTGTTTCAGTTTTTATACCCTCCAACCACAGTATGGGGGTATACTCACTTTGTCATTTCGTTTGTAATGCATCGAAATATCGGTCGGGGACCCCATAAAGTATATATATTATTGATCCATGATCGATTCTAAGACATTCTATGAATGTCCGTCCGTCCGTCCGTCTGTAGATGGCACGATGCAGTCCAAAATAAAAGAGCTAGCCTCCTGCCATTTGGCACGAATATGTATTATGGTCCTAGGCAGGTTAAGTTCGTAAATGGGCAAAATCGGCCCAGGGGAAAAAAGTTCCCCCTTGAAGAACTTGTTGTAATTATGAATTTCCAACCCTGTCTCAAGTACTTTGTACTTGTAAATAATTTTTTATTTCGATCAAATTGTTATTTTGTTATTTTATCAAATATTGAAAAATAAAATTTGTTCAATTGTTTTTAAAAAGGAATTCCAAAAGGTTATGGGCTCCTTCGCGCTATAAGGAAAGCTTAATTTTTTTGAAATATATAAAAAAGGAACATCTAGCGTAAAAGATGTCACCCCACCAACATCAAATTGAGAAGCTGCGTGGCAGCGAAAACTATGAAGACTGGAAGTTTGCCGTCGAGGCGTACTTCAAGATGCGCAAGTTATGGAAATCTGTAATGGGTACAGAAGAAAACGCCGAAAAACAAATTGAAGCGAAATCAGAGCTGATACTGCTCGTTGAAAAATCCAACTACCCACATATCAGGTCATGTGAAACTGCCAAAGAAATATGGGATAAGCTTGGAACCATGTTTCAGAATACAGGACTCGTACGGAAGGTAGGCCTCATTCAAAAGTTTTGTTCTACAAAACTAAGCGACTTCAGCAGTATTGAGGCGTACACCAATGAAGTGCTGAATAATGCACATAAGCTCCGTGGAGTGGGCCTTAACGTCGATGAAGAATGGACCGGCTCCATGATGTTAGCCGGGCTTCCCGACGAGTACAAGCCCATGATCATGGGCATACAAAGCTCCGGAATAGAAATTTCGGGCGATGCTATAAAAATGAAACTGCTGCAAGACGTGAAATGTGAAGTCTCCTCTGAAGCAGCATTTTCTGGAAAATACAAACCTAAGAGTAAGAAAAATCCAAAAGGCCCTAAATGTTATAATTGCCAAGGTTTCGGACATTTTTCTTCTCAATGTCCATCAAAGAAGTCCGATGCTAAAAAAGGACAATCAGCTTTGTTCGGATCGTTTGCGGGTATTGCTATGAAAAGAGATGAGTGGTACTTTGATTCTGGCGCATCTGCGCATATGTGTTCGGACAATAATATGTTCTCAAGCAGTACAATTCCCAAAGATGCGGATGTGGTAGTAGCCAATAATTCAACCATTGCTGTAAAAGGCGTTGGTAATGTTGAAATGTCTGTGAAGAGAAATAAGAACGAAGTTGGTGATGTCAAACTTCATGATGTACTTCACGTACCAGAATTGTGTACAAATCTCTTGTCAATTTCAAAAATCGTCAACAAAGGTAATCGAGTTTCTTTTGACAAAAATGGTTGCGCGGTAACAAATGCATCTGGCGAAGTTATTGCAACAGGTGATCATATAAATGACATGTTTCGTCTGAGTGTTGCAAACACCACGCCTGTAGCATATGTTTCTCAAGAAAACAAAATGGAAAACTCCGATTTGTGGCACAAGCGTGTAGGCCACGTAAGCGACGATGTATTTAAGAAGATGGTAAATGGTGCTGTGCTGGGCATCAACAGCCGTTTACAAAAAGAAAAATGTGTCTCATGTGTAAAATCAAAAATTACACGCTTACCGTTTAATGAGCCTGGATTCAGGGCAACGCAAATTCTTGAGCTTGTGCATACTGATGTATGCGGACCAATGGAAGAGAAATCTTTTGGTGGTTCACGATATATGTTGCTGTTCTTAGATGATTTTACCAGGAAAGTATTTGTTTATTTGATTAAAAGTAAAGAAGATGTTTTTGAAAAGTTTCTTGAGTTTAAAAATTTTGTAGAAAACCAAACACGAGCGACCATCAAGGCCCTAAGAAGCGACAACGGGACGGAATTTTGTAACTCTAAGATGAAAAAAATTTTAACAAGTTCCGGAATTCAGCATCAAAGAACCGTGCCGTATTCGCCTGAGCAAAACGGTATGGCCGAACGAATGAATCGCACACTAATCGAGAAGGCGCGATGTCTAATGATTGATGCTGGTTTGGAAAAGCAATTTTGGGCTGAAGCTATCAGTACTTCTGCATACTTAATCAACAGAGCACCATGCAAAGGTCTGAAAAACATCACTCCAGAAGAAGCGTGGTCTGGTAAAAAACCTGATCTGAAGCACCTTAAAGTTTTTGGTTGTCATGCAATCATTCATATTCCGAAGGAAAAACGAAAAAAGCTTGATCCAAAAGGAAAAGATGTAATCTTTGTTGGATACTCAACACACCCACGTTCATATCGATTTTTCGACCCAAAGAAAAGAGAAGTGTTGACCAGCCGAGATGCGGTGTTTTTTGAAAACCAATATTTTCAGTCAGCTTGTGAAGTTGAAAACTTGTATAACACAACACCGATATGCGATTCAGTGGGGGAAGTTGCACAAGAAGAACAAATTCAAGATACACAAAATGAAGATCAAGAATCCTTGGATGAAGCTCAAGATGCACATGATCAAGAAAATAACGAGATAGCCAATGAAGAGGAAACATTTTTCTCTCCAGATGAAGATCAAATTGAAATTTCATCAGAAGTTGGAACAGCATCAGATGGTATTGGAATCGCAAATCGGAACGAAACAGAAAACGAAGAGACACAACTGCGACGGTCAACAAGAATGCGAAAAGCAGTGGTAAGAGATGATTTTGTTTCCTATATAGCTAATGAATTTGATGAAGATCCAAAAACGTTAAAAGAGGCCATGAAATGCGAACAATCAGAAAAATGGAAAAAAGCAATGGAGGAAGAATTTCAGTCTCTCATTGAAAATAAAACATGGGAACTTGTAGAACTCCCGAATGGTAAGAAACCCATTGATTGTAAATGGACATTTAAGACGAAACGTAATGCAAAAGGTAACGTTGAACGCTACAAAGCCCGATTAGTCGTTAAAGGGTACAGTCAGCGCTTTGGAATCGACTATCAGGAAACCTTCTCTCCAGTCGTTCGGTATGCTTCAATACGGCTACTACTGGGTATTGCAGTACGTTTTAATCTAGACATCGACCAGATGGACGTCGTCACTGCATTCTTACAAAGCGATCTCAATGAAGAAATCTATATGAACTTTCCAGAGGGATTCGAAGCTGAAAAAGGAAAAGTCTGCAAATTAAACAAATCACTTTATGGACTCAAACAGGCAAGCCGTGTCTGGAATCAAAAACTTGACCAGACTCTTAAAAGTATTGGTTTACAGCAATCAAAAACTGAGCCATGTATTTATTATAGATTTAATAAAAACGAAATCGTATATGTAGCCATCTATGTCGACGACATATTAATATTCACCAATAATCAAACGTCTAAGAAATACATTAAGGATAAACTTAACGAGTGTTTTAAAATGAAGGACCTTGGTGAAGCTAAATTTATTCTTGGAATGCAAATAACACGAGACCGCAAAAACGGAAAACTTTGGATTGATCAAGAACGTTACATTAATGACGTACTAAAGAGATTTAATATGAACGAATCCAATTCCATTTCTACTCCTGTTGATATCAATCAAAAGTTGTCAAAGGAATTTTCACCAACTTGTGAAGAAGAAATGTCAGCCATGAGCGCTGTGCCATACCAAGAAGCCATCGGGAGCATTATGTATGCTGCACAGGTAAGCCGACCAGACTTAACTTTTGCAGTGGGTATGCTTTCAAAGTATAACAATAATCCTGGCAAAATACACTGGTCAGCAGTTAAGCGGGTGCTAAGATATATGAAGGGCACAATTCATTCAAAACTCGAATTCCAGCAAGATCTACAAGGGACTCTCGAAGGATATTCCGACGCGGACTGGGCAAGTGACACGGATGAAAGAAAGTCAGTCACCGGATACGTATTTAAGTTTCAAGGTGGAAGTATATCGTGGAGCTCGAAAAAACAACCAACTGTAGCACTTTCTACAACAGAGGCCGAATATATGGCACCAGCATCAACATCGCAAGAAGCAGTCTGGCTGCAGTCACTTTTTAAAGAATTGTATAACAACCCTTTAGAGAAGATGACCATCTACTGCGACAATAAGAGCGCAATAAATCTGTCGCAAAATAGTATGTACCATGGGCGTTCAAAACATATAGACATCAGACATCATTTCCTGCGTGATTTAGTGAATGAAAAATCGATTACCATTAAATACATTGGAACTAATGATATGGCTGCGGACATAATGACAAAAGGTTTACCAGTTCAAAAACACAATCATTGTTGCAAATTATTGGGATGCAAATTCTAGTGGGGATGTTGTAATTATGAATTTCCAACCCTGTCTCAAGTACTTTGTACTTGTAAATAATTTTTTATTTCGATCAAATTGTTATTTTGTTATTTTATCAAATATTGAAAAATAAAATTTGTTCAATTGTTTTTAAAAAGGAATTCCAAAAGAACTCAACCAACCTCTGAAAAAAATCACTTTTTTTACATGTTTTTTTGTATTTTTGTTAAATAAATGAAACATTTGGTATATTTATCGGGATGGGAAGGTGTTCCCAACGTCCCCCACTGACCCTATCACCCCCCACAAAAAACAAATTCGGCACAGCCGAATTTAACACTAACTTGTTTTCAATATTATTTTACTTTGTCCGCTGTTCCAAAAAAGTAATTCACATTAAAAAATGTGAAAATGAAAATTTTCGAATTTTTTGGTGTTCCAGATTTCACTTCCGTGAAAGTAAAACGAATGCACTTTTTTCTCTATAATTTTAAAATTTCAGTTATTCGATTTTAACTTTGAATTAAAACGTAAACAACAGAACACTAAATTGGATTTCATGTGATTCGGAAAATGTGAATTGAAAAGTTGTAATAGACAGAACAAGGCTTGTGTTAAGTGTGTATGATACTTGATGTTTTCATTGACTTTTTCAAAGGGTTTTCTACAAAAAATTTAATAACTTCCAAACAATAATTTTGAATTTTCAAGTTTCTTGCAGAAAACCTTTGATAAAATTCTTTAAAAAAGTATCATACACACTTTAGCTAATTAACGAAAAAAAAATCTTTAGTCGGACAAGTATTTCGATTTCGAAATTGGGCGCAAAAAATAATAAGAGACCAGTTGGGCAGCAAGTTACCGATGTTTTAAAAATATTTCATAAAAAAGAAAAAATAAGCTAAATCTTTACACAAATTATAACCCAAATATATTGATTAATAGAAGAATATGCAAAACATGAATTTTCACCAAAATATGTAAAAATGTGCATTAACGAATCGATGCCTTTTAAAAAGCAAATTCTTTGGTGTGCAAAGATATTTATCCTGAGCCAATGAAATATGTAGAAGAAACTGGTATTTTTTCAAATAAAAGTAATGCCAGATCCTTAGTATGGGTTATGCTTTTGTATAAAACTCCTTACCGTAATGGATCAATAACTAAAAAATTTAATTCAAAAGAAATGCTTGACAGTTTGTTATTTGCCATATTATAACTGCCATATTATTACAACTCTGACTTTGACTTTCTAACAGAGTTGATACAAAATACGACTCTGTATTTGCAAATACAGAGTCGTATTTTGTAAATACATTAATTTACAACAAAAAAACGTGTCTCCGCTAAGTTCGAACGAAATAGATATTTTTTTTCGAACAAAGCACTTTCGTCACGGTTTCATGAACACTTCGAAAATTGGAAACGGAATTAAATTTCGTTTCCAATCGAATTTCGTTGTGGATTCATGAACGGCCTGATTGTAATTTCAACGTATCCATATAGCCTTAAAAACGGTAAAAAATTTTTGTTGAAAAATTCTTATTTAAATTTTTTTTTTTTTTAATTTTCTAAGTACAATTACATTGTGGAACACATAAAATGAGGAGGTTCATAACAAAACGCGCCAATTCCACTTTTTGAGTTTTTTGTTTTTTTGACTGAATACCATAGGGGTGAAACGAATAAGTTTTGCACATGTGTATGTATTAGTGACGGCACGCGCGTGTAACTTTTGACATTTCATACAAAACGTAAACAAACAACGAAAATACAGATGCAAAAGCTCACACGTACAGGCACACGTATTCTAGACAGAGAAGTAAATTTAGTAGTATTTTGTATGCGTCCATATTGAAAGTACCGAAATAAGCACTCGTGTTGCATGTCTATATGGTCTGTGCTGAATACTATTCTACACATTAACATCTATGTAACCATTACCAAAAAACATCCCAAAGCTCAATATTTGCACAGCAATTCACTACTGACTTTAATTATGAAACATCCCAATGCTCAGTACTTACACTCATACTCAGTACTGACTTTGTTTACATTTATGCGTTTATCTAAAAAACTGTTAAAGTGGAATTGGTGCATTTTGTTATGAACCTCCTCAAATGCAAACTCCTCCTAACGTAGAATTTCTATAAGTATTTATCGAAAAATACATTTGGGGTTGCTAGTTGATCTGCTGTTTGAATTTTATGGCCTCATGTATATTTTGGCTAAAACTTTTGTTTTCCTGTCGAAACACTTGGTGGGTTGTATTTACACAAAAACTTGGCTAATTAAGTGTAATATGGCATTCACACTTGCGACCTTAAACAAGTTGTTCAACAAAACAACAGTAATACCATATTCGCATTCATTTAAACTTGTTTAAATTTGTGTTTTCCCCATACAATTTTAAACACTTTATCTGTCAAAATATAACGAAGTTCAATTTTGACGTTTAAATTGTATGGGGAAAACCAATAATTAAACTAGTTAAAAATGAATGCGAACACCGTTTAACAGAATAAAACGTAATACGGCGTTCACACTTGCTGTTTTGAAGTGTTTAAAAGTGAGATGTTTAAAAAAGTCTTTGTTCTGTATCCATTACGTTTTTATTCTGTTACTGGTGTTTTGTTAAACAACTTGTTTAAAGTCGCTAGTGTGAACTCCATATAATGTACAAAAAACAAAGTCTTTTTTTAAACATCTCACTCTTGAACACATCAAAACAGCTAGTGTGAATGCCACATATTTTGCGTGTTATTTTGGCCCAAGGACAAGGCCTATAAAAATTTGAAAAAAAAAATTGGTCCATACTTAGACCTAGCCCCCATACAAAAGTTCCCTTTAAATTTGGGTCAAATGACTAAAAATAATATAATGTGGCATTCACACTTGCTGTTTTGAAGTGTTCAAGAGTGAGATGTTTAAAAAGGTCTTTGTTCTGTGTCCATTACGTTATTATTCTGTTACTGGTGTTTTGTTGAACAACTTTTTTAATATAGCATTCACACTTGCGACCTTAAACAAGTTGTTCAACAAAACACCAGTAACAGATTAAAAACGTAATGGACAAAGAACAAAGACTTTTTTTAACATCTCACTCTTAAACACTTCAAAACAGCAAGTGTGAATGCCACATTATATAAATGGAATTCACGTCAGAAATTTTAGTCTTGCAAAATTGCGCAATGTTAAAATTGCAACTTTATTTGCTTGTTTATTTGTGAATAGAAGCAATTGTATTGCTATTAAAATTAATTACGAATCTTTTCTTGCAACGACACATCATATAAAGGATAATAAAAAATTACAAATTTTATTAAACATATTTTTTTTTAAGTTGCAATATTGCACTGTTGCAAGGGTCAAAAATATCTGAAGTGAATACCTTGATTATTTTTAGTCATTTGACCCAAATTTAAAGGGAACGTTTGTATGGGGGCTAGGTCTAAGTATAGATCAATTTTTTTTTTTTTTCAAATTTTAATAGGCCTTGTCCTTAGGCCAAAATATATATAAAAATATAGATTACGGAGGACATATTATTCATATACAATTTTAAGGCTAATTGTAAAAACTCGATAAGCAACATTTAATTTTATAGTGATTTTTGCATTAAAACTTTTGAAATTATGTAGAAAATAGATCTTTTGAAATACTTTCACACACAAGATACTTGTACAAAGGATTTAAGCAAAAAACCTGCCAAAAATTTGTCAATGGAGCATAAGTAGAAGGCAAACAAGTAAAAAAGTTAAATTCGGCCTTGCCGAATGTAGTGATACCCTCCACAATTTCAAAAAGATTATTGCAAAAAACTTTATTTAAAAGGAAATTACTTCTGAAAAAAAAAAAAAAATTTTGAAAAAAAAAAATTTTTCGCGAAAAAAAATGTTGGTAAAAAAAAAAATCCGCGATTTTTTTCTTTTTTTGTCAAAAAATATGTTCGTACCTGTTTAAATACCATTTGGTGTTCAATTATGTTCACATATGTCAACCAGAAGCCGAATTAAAGCATTTTGTATTTTTAGGTTATGTTGAATGTACTGAAATTTTTGAGGTGTGCTTACATTTTCGTTCATAACTTTTGAACCGCTGAACCGATATCGCTCAAATGCAATACCAAACTTCTCGGGAGAACTTCCAATAAATATGTTAAGTTTCAGTCATCTCTGTGCAATATTTTGTCCGCGACAGCATTTTCCACAGACAGACGGACAGACGGACATCGCTAGAATGTCTTAAAATCGATCGGGCATCATGAATATATATACTTTATGGGGTCCCAGATCGATATTTCGATGAGTTACAAACGGAATGACAAACTTATATATACCCTCTATCACTAAGTGGAGGGTATAAAAACACCAAAAAATAAAATGTTGCTTATCAAGTTTTTGCAGTAAGCCCTTCAATTGATTTCCAACTCGATTTTTACAAAAATGGTCTTTGGGTCATACCAAAAATAAACAAACGATATAAGAAAAAAGATTTCGACATTTTAAAGAAATCGGATCATTGGCAACAAATTTAAGCATATTTCAATCAAAATTTTTTTCCCACACTTTTTAAAGATCTAACAAAATACAGATGGAATCGGCCTATGTTTGGACTTGTGGCTCATTTTCCCGGGAACTTTAGTGTAGTGTATTATATGGTCGGTCTTACCGACTATAGTTTTCTTGTTTTTATACCCTCCAACTACAGTACGGGGGTATATGATCGATTCTAAGGCTTTTCTAGTTTGTCCGTCCGTCCGTCTGTATAAGACACGATGCAGTCCAAAATAAAAGAGCTAGACTCGTTAAGTTTGGCAGGAATATGTCTTTTGGTCCAAGGCAGTTTTAGTTCGTAAATGGGCACAATCGGACCAGGGGGAATAAAGTTCCCCCTTTACGAACTATTTTTGTTAAGCAAATGAAGCAATTTGATGTCAGAAAAAGCTCAAGGTCCTGCAATTGGACCCAGGAAAAAAAAAAATTTTTTTTGCCCGCCCCCCTTTTGTGGGCGTGGATATTAAAAATGTATTTAAATAAGCTCAAAAAGCGTAATAAATGAATTTATAAACATTCTCAGCGTGTGTTTATGAGTGCTCCAACGACCACTAATGACCACCTTCCACCCCCCCCCCCCCCCAAAAAAAAACGCCGCTTGATTTTTTTTTATTATTTTTTTTATATGTTGGAGGGTATTAAAGACTCGGCACAACCGAATTTAACACTCTCACTTGTTTATATTTATAAGGCTTTTTTACGATCACAGGCAATTTAGTCTAGTAATTAGCAAAATTGCTACACGTCAAATAATTTAACTACACGTTTCTCGTTTTTAAAGTGCTTTCATTATTCCGAAAACTTTAAGCGGAAATAAGCAAAACTTGCCAAAATATTTCTATTATTCGAAAAAAACTTTAAAAACATGAATTCTACCAAGCGCTTGCTCAAGATTTTTATGCGTGCGATTAAATAATTTGACCTTTGGCAATTTTACCATAACCACACTAAAAGTAAGAAAGTAAAAGTCGGCCATATGATACCCTACAAAGTGTTTTCCGGAAATGGGTCCCAAGTCCAAACATGGACCGATTGGATGTCTTTTGTTAGATTTTTATTTAGTGTAGAAAACACACACAGATCAAGGGGTCTACTACGTAACTCAAATCGAAACGAAAATCGATTCGAACAGAATTTTTATTTCTAAAATAATGTAATAAAAAATATATTTTTTGCCAACAGCGTTTCAACGTTGGCAATTACAAACAGAATTGTACTCTGCCAGTACATTTAATACAACATTTACGACCATTTATTTTTTTATTAATTATTTTTAAGCGGTTGGATATCGATTAAATATTGTTTTTATTACACCTTTTATTATATAAACTAGTGCCCCCCATTTCCCGGTTCTCGGTATTCCCGGGAATACCGGTATTCCCGGTTCTGGAACCGGTTTCCCGGTTCTAGATATATTCCCGGGAATACCGGTATTCCCGGTTCTGATCCTGGTACCGGTTCTCAAAAACCAAAAAAATACTATACCATAAAATATTTAAATTACACTTTCTAATCAGTATTTTAGAAATATTATTGTGTTTGTAAAATTATTTGAAAATTATGTAATTTTTTTTTTCTTAAATTCAAAAAACAAAATGGAAATGGTGTTTTTCACATGTTTTGTATATTTTTTGGTAAAAGCAAAGAAAAAATTGTAATTGTACAAAGTTTTAAAAAATATTCATTCCGGTAGTACCGGGAATACCGTCAGAACCGGAACCGGGAATACCGGTATTCCCGGGAATACCGGGAATGAATTAAGAACCTGGAAACCGGTACCATTTCCCGGTAATACCGAGAACCGGGAATACCGGTATTCCCGGTACTACGGTACTGACCGTAGGCCTAATATAAACAAAGAGATATTAAATAATTTACATATATATTATTAAAATTAGTGTAATAGAGTAATAGCAATTGTTTTATCATCACATGTACGGGCCTATTCTCAGTTATGACTGGTTATGACTGATTTTATTATTTTCAAACTCCATATTCCCTGTGTTTGTTGTAAACAAAATCATAAAAAGTCTCAAAATCTAAAATTATTTGTCAATTTTGAGACGATGTGGGTAGCAGGTCTTTATTTTTTTGAAATTTTCAAACAAAATTTGAAATTTTTTATGATTGTTTACAACAACCACATGGAAAAAATTGAGTTATGATTGAGTTATGACTTTTTTTGTGAATAGGCCCCGTAGTAAGAATACACTTGAATTCTACCATACTTATGTTAATTTCAGTGTTATTTTCATCTAATTTTCTAACATCATACAATCCTATTTCACTTGATGGAAGTGGATATTCCACAAAATCAGTAACTTCAAGAAAAACGTTGCCTTTAAAAAAAATATCATCACATTTGAAATTCGACACTTTCCTACTAAAAATTTCGTTAACCGTAATAACATTTCCATTTCTTAGTAAGCATACGTTATCAGGAGGAAGTGGTGAAATTTTATTGCCTTCGATAATAACAAAGCTAAAAGTAACTCCTATTTCCGAGGTTTCTAAAATTTGTCCAAGAGAATATTTTAAGCTTCTATTGATACGATAAAGCAATGGAAAATTATTTGATGAATCGTTTGATCGAAAAATATGAAGTTTTCTTTGAACTTCTTCGATGGGGTTGGTTGGAGAATTTATAATACTTTTTATAAAACCTAGGCTATTTTCGAAATCAAACGCGGAAAATTGAGATAGCGGCGCCCCTATATTAACAACGTCATCTGCGATATGAATAAGGTTGTGAATATTCATTGTATGTGATTTTGGTCCATAAAAATATGACATAAGTTCAACAAATTTCCTTAATAACTGCTTAGCATAATCAGCTTTCAATGTAGCTAATTTGCTAGATGACAAAATTCGACAAGCTGTAAAAAGAAGTAAAAAATGTCTGTACTGATTAGATTTCAATACATTTTTCAAAACTATCCCTCCGCCATATAATAAAAAAAACGATATTGTGTAGCTTTCCAATTTCCTGTATCCATTAAATCAAACGTTTTTCTTTGGAACTCAGCTGTAATATCTTTAGATATTTTTGAAAAATTTTGTTGCATAATTGCTACGTTTTCTTCCGAAATATAAGAATCTGGATTCTTAAAAATAAGTTTCTGAAGTAACGTTTTCCCAATTCCAAGGTACAACATATGCATTTCATCCAAAACGACGGATTTTATTAAGTCAAAGTTAGGAATATCGAGAAGTGGACTGGTTTCTTTAGCTAAATGGTGCTCAGCGTTAGCCTTTTCTCTAAACGACTGGAGCGTACGTTGTTCACAATTTATTTCTTTAAAAATGCGTGTTTTATTTACTGTTTCTCCTTTTACGGTGCATCTTTCACAAGAAAAAAAACATGTGTGACCCTTGGTACACTTGATAAACGCTCGGTCAGGCATATCACAGCAAAAAGCTAATATTTTAAATGTAAATTGTTTTCCGTGGACCTCGACACCTAAAATAATATAAGTAAAAAAAATATTTAATTTTTTTTTTTTGTTTCTAATTTTTGTGTGTACCTTCATTAGTTAAAGTATTAACTTCGGATACAAATTCAGATAAAAATTCTCCAGCAAAATACGGTTTTGAATTTCCAAAGTATAATGCTATTATAAATGGCTTAGTGGTGTAATTTCTTGCAAAAACTCTTCCCATTAATGTCCAAAAACCTTTTTTGGACTTATTAAATATGTCCATTCCGTCTACGTGAATCAATAATTCAATATTATTTTCCGTATAAAGATTTGGATGTATGATAACATCTAGATTAGATTTTACTCCAAAGTATTGAAATGTTCCCAGAGTGCCGTCAGAACATTTCATTATTTCAGTTTCTCCTCTTATACGAGAAGTTTGCAATAATGTTTTACAGCATTTTGGGAGAGACAGGTGCCCTTCCGATCTAAGTATCAATAATAGTCCGTCTATACATTTTTGTGTAAGGGTTCTGATATTTTGAAAAATCCAATTCTTTATTTTTGTATCAATATTCCCATTTAAAATTGAAGTTTTTTCATTTTCTGTGAATTTCATTGTCCTGGGACTGTACAGTATTACTTTTAAATCGATACTGGCAATGTACAGCATTTTTTATTTTGCCAGCAGTCTGCCAACACCAGAAAAAACAATTGGCCCGAGCCCCATCTGGCGTTATCAATCCAACAATAGCACTGTACAGTATTTTTTGTAAATCCGACTTTGGCACAGCGTAGTATTACTTAAAAATATGACACTGGTGATGTGCAGTGTTTTTTGTTTTGCCAACAGTCTGCCAACACCAGAAAAAACAATTGGCGGAGCTACATCTGGCGTTATCAATCCAACAATGCCACTGTACAGTATTAGTTGCAAACCGTGTTATCGGCCAACGTTGGTAATACTGGCACCAACGCTTTGCCAACCTTGGCCCTTTTGTATTTTTCTGACTGGGTAATTTTATTAAAGAAAAATTACTTGGAACTTGTAAGCGCTTCTCCAGACAATGTAAAAAGAGAAAAATATAAAAATTTACATACACGATTGTGTTGTTTTTAAAAGGTTAAAAATTTCCGAATTCGAACGCTTTCTTTCGATTCGAATTACGCAGTAGACCCACAAATTTTAGTGGAAATGGTTTATTTTTTTTGTCAATAGACCGATTTAACTGAATATAGATCGAAATTTGTATATGGGGGACTAAGTCCAAAAATGATCACAATGGACCTCAGAGTATACGTGTGTTGACGTAAAACGTCAGCAGCCACTTACAACCTAAGTCCAAAAATGGTCCAATTATATTCCGAATTGATTAGGTTACTAAAGTGCGTTTAACACCTAATAATAATATTTTTATCAAATATTTCCATTTTTATGAATTTTGAGGGAATTATATGAATATTTGGAGGGTGGTTTGTATGGGGACTTCCAGAAGGACTGACCCGATTCCTTTGCAAATTGGAAATCTATTATAATACGGTTATTAGGGTCATTTAAGCCGAATCCAAAGGGTGCGTTTGTATGGGGGCTAGGTCTTAACATGAACTTAACATTCAATAGGCTTCGTCCTTGGGCCAAAAGATGCTTAAGTTTCAAATTTTAAGTCGGTTGATTGAAAATTGTGACCTGTATTGTGTTTAAACCGATAGATGACAGACGGACGGACATCGCTAAATCGACTCAAAAAGTCATTCTGAGTCAATCGGTATACTTGAAGGTAGGTCTAGCACCAATATTTCGGGTAGTTACAAACATCAGCACAAACTCATTATACCCTGTACCACAGAGTGGTGTAGAGTAAAAAAAAGTAAAATTACTTAATCGTTACCGTAAAAAACCCATATAGGTATTACCAAATAATTCAAAAAAATATTTTTTTATATATTTAGCAAAAAAAATGTTAAAAAACGCGAATCGAAAAATCTTAATGAAAATTCTGACCATGGAGACGATTATGATGATAGTATTAAAAATACAACTAAGATAAAAAATCCAAACAATTCTGAAATCAATACCTTTGAATGCGATCTGTGCAAAAGTCGTTTAAAGTCTCTTAAAACTTTAAAAAGACATAAACGTCTACATTTGAGATCAAATTCACATGACAAACCCGTAAGAACTTTTAACACAGAATTTGAAAAATCAACATATGAATTTGAATGTGATGAGTGTGGTAGCAGATTAAAAACGCGTAAAAGTTTAACAAGACACAAAAAAATTCATCAAAGAACACTAGTTGTTCAAAAAGAGAAACCAATTAAACCAGCAACAAAAACAATAAACGAATGTGAATATTGCAAAAAAGGTAATTATAAATTTATACCATTTCAAACTACATATTATGGAGTAATTGTCCTGATGTGTTATAGAGTTTTTATTATTTATCGAGTTTGGAAATCATGGTACCTTTCGTGAGAAGAAATTATTTTTTTATGTTCGGTAAAAGGAGAGATTAGAGTTTTTTTTTTTACCAAAAACATTTAAATGAAAACCATTGTAACTTTTGTTAAAAAAAAATACCGGTTAAACGAGCTTAAAGTCCTGGATAAAGTCTACCAACCACTGCTATTTTGGGTTGGATATTTTTTAGCAACTGTTTTTTTGTTGAAAATATGTATAGTTAAATGAAAATAGATGAAACTTTCGATTTAACAAGGGACGTCTCTCTAGCGACTTCCTCCGAACTTTATAAAATTTGAGTATGTTGTTAACGATATAAAATCTATAGAACTAATTATTTTTTAGTTTCCCAAACTTATTTTTCCAGCTCTACAAAATTTCATGAAGCTTGGAGTGTGACGCAAGAGGGGCTTTTTAATTTCTTCTTTTCTTACCGCAATAGTGCAGTAAGAAATAGTTAAAGATAAAATGTAAATAGCCCTTAGTTTAATAACACAGTGATACAAAATCGAACTTTCCAAATCGGAATGAGAAGAAACTAAAAGCAAATGAATGTTGACATTTTAATATAACTTTTAAGCGTCCAACCTGAATCAAATTACGTCGCGTAAGGCGTAACGCCCAATAATTTTTTGTTTCTAATATTAAAATGTGAGTTACCTAAATCAAACGGACGTAAAAATTTCAAATTTGATGTGTTTGTTTTTGTTTTTTTTTTTTTACGTCTTGCGCTACGCATTTGATTCTGGTTCGACCCTAAGGTTTTTTTTAGTTCAGTGCTATATTTTTTTAGACGCAGTTGAAGTTGGTGATTTTAAAGCATTTAAAATTTTTGTATACTAAATATGTCCTACTTTATGGGGCCTGGTGGTCCCTTTTTGGACATGGTGGGTCCAGCGTCCAAACTTAAGATTGAAATTACGGTAGCTATAACCGGTATAAAATTCGCTGCAATCTGTCCAGTACCTACTTACTGAAAAGCCAAATTACTAAAAATAAACCTCCTTGCACCGTTGCGTATGCTTGTTATTTAAAAACAATTACAAAATTAAGCATACATTACTTATACATTTTTCAAGTAATTATTATTATAATTATAATACTTAAAAGTTCACCAACTTCAAATGCGTGTAAAAAAAACATAGCACTGAAATACCTTGAGGGTTTCGTTATCGAATACGGAATACAGGGAAATGAAAAGGCAGATGAACTCGCAAAACTTGGAGCTGATGGTTTAGGTACCATGGTGCCAATTTATGTTGCAAAGGCAAACAGGAGGTGGAGAAAACTGACAACATGCAAAATCAGCAGAACTTTGTGGCCAACTTATGATCAAGGGAAAACTAAATATCTACTATCACTTACGAGAAGGGAATGCCGAGCTCTGACTGGGATAATAATTGGTCATTTTCTTATCGGCATCCATGCCAAGAATATTGGACTTACTTCGGACGCTAGTTGTAAAAGATGCGCTTCACCAGGAGTAGATGAAACGATGGAACACATACTTTGTCACTGCCCAGCTGTGGCAAGGAGTCGCCAATCCATTACCGGTCTGATAAGTTTCGGTACTTCGGAGGATATAACGCAAATGAATCTTAGGATATTGAAAAGATTCGCAATGACTTTGAACGTGTTTAACTTGCACCGCTAGCGGAAAAAGTTTTGTGGTACCTCTATGTACCAAGAGGTCTATGCGAGGTGTCAATCGGACACCGCCACCCTAACCTAACCTTCGTTATCGAATATGCCAACATTTATTTGTTTTTGGTTTCATCCCATTCCGATTTTGGTTGTTGCACTGTGCAATCAAAGATAAACTATTGTATATAACAACCATTTGCATGCATTTTTTTAGTCTTTCAAAAACCCAGTCTACTCAAGGATCACATCAGGCTACATACAGGTGAATTACCTTATTTATGCTCCGAATGTGGGAAATCATTTAGAAAAGCGAGTATTTTAAAACAGCACTTACTACGCCATGGCACTGAAAAGCCACATGTGTGCCCAGATTGTCCAAAAAGTTTTTCTACTATAAGTGATTTGGCATCTCATAAAGCAGTACACAGCAAAAAGAAATCACATGTATGTGATGTTTGTGGAGCAGGCTTTGTTAAGCCATTCTACTTAAAAGAACACAAAATGTATCATACAGGTGAAAAAAATCATAAATGTGACTACTGCGATAGAAGGTAATACTCTAATTAAAATGATATCAGTTTCCTATTATAAATTGGGCAATTTTAAACAAATTGTGAAATTCTACTTGAAAAATGTTGACATTTACTCAATTTTATAGTAATATTAATAGTAATATAGATGTGAGTAGAAAAAAATGCGTGGGTAATTATGTGTAAGATTTTATGCATGAGTGAGTGTACGTGAGTCGATTTTTTTTGTTTATAATAATGTCTGATTTATAGTGGGAAACAAAGCTCAATTTTTTAGAGCGGTCATCAAATTTTAATTTCAACACAAGTTTTTAAAAGTTTGTGTGTTTTATTTTTAAGATTTGTTACTGGTTTTCAATGTCGACGACATATGCTAACACATACTGGTGAGAGGCCACACAAATGTAAATACTGCAGCCGAACATATACTCAACGTACCGAATTAACAAAACACTTACGAACTCATTTGGGCGAAAACGTTTACAGTTGTAGTATGTGCCCTCGAAGGTTTCCCCGATACGAAGATTTGCGTGAGCATTTTAATACACATAAAGACGATAACGAAGATACAAAACTCAAAAATTTACAAGCTCTAAGGGAAGAAGAGCTACGATTAGAAATAAAATTTGGTCTTGTGGAAGATAATTAACATCTATGTGTATTTATTGTAAGTAAATTAAAAATAAGATATATTCTAGAATTTAAAAGAAATAATATAGGTCTGTATTTATTTCACATCTAAGTTGAAATCTCGTTAAAAAAAAATATCAATAATATGGTACTTTAAATTTTTATAAGAGAAGAAAAACAAGTATAAAAGTTAAATTCGGCCTTGCCGAATGTAGTGATACCCTCCACAATTTCAAAAAGATTATTGCAAAAAACTTTTTTTAAAAGGAAATTACTTTTGAAAAAAAAATCCGCGAAAAAAAATCCGCGATTTTTTTATTTTTTTTGCGAAAAATATGTTCGTACTTGCTTAAATACCATTTGGTGTTCAATTCTGTTCACATATGTCAACCAGCAGTCGAATTAAAGCATTTTGTATTTTTAGGTTATGTTGAATGTACTAAAATTTTTGAGGTGTCCCTACATTTTCGTTCATAACTTTTGAACCGCTAAACCGATATCGGTCAAATGCAATACCAAACTTCTCGGGAAAGCTTCCAAAAAATATGTAAAGTTTCAGTCATCTCCGTGTAATGTTTTGGTCGTGATCACCATTTCCACAGACAGACGGACAGACGGACATCGTTAGAATGTCTTAGAATCGATCGGGGATCATGAATATATATACTTTATGGGGTCCCAGACCGATACTTCGATGAGTTACAAACGGAATGACAAACTTATATATACCCTCTATCACTAAGTGGAGGGTATAAAAAGCAATCATAACTTTAAAAAAAATATTGTAAAAAGCAAAACAATTTTGAAAAAAAAAAAATATGATTTTTATATGTTTTTTCATAAAACTTAAAATCGGCATTACGTCACCATTGTTATTTTTACAATGTTATTGAGTAAACCAGTTTTAAGATGAAGATTAGTAAATTTTTTATCGTTGTGTTCGAAACAAAAAATATATTTTCATTAAAGAAATATATAGATGTATAAAAAAAATTAAAAAAAGAAATAGTTTTAACTCAATCAATTAAAACGTTACTCTTTCTGGTGCAGTTGCATATGGTCGCAAACGATATTTCAGCTTATACATGAATGGGGTATTAGATAAGAGAAATTTAGGAACAGATTTTGAAATACATTCTTATTAAATCTATTTTTGTTCTCAATATACAAAAAAATAAATAATTTCAATTCATTTCACGTGTGTTTACTTAAGTAATAATTTTAGTGGCAATAGGAGGTAATAACTAATGTCGAAAAACTTATTTTAATATGCCAGTATTACCCAGCAACTGCATTACCTTTTTGTTAATTATCCCATTTATTTTGTACGGGAATGTGCCAAATGTAAGTACTTTTAGTCAAAAGTGAAAATTTTTCGCACTTTCCCGTATAAATGTAATAGAAAGTGTAATCAGAAATTGTATACAGTTTTTGCTGGGATATGGTTGATTCTGAGATTATCGCCTAATTTGCTATTCCTGTGTATTTAAATTGAAAAAAAAATAAATTTATTCCACTTTATTATTTACTCCACAATAAAGCTTTAAAGGTCCTCGCAGTAACTAAAATATTTTTTTCCGGAAATTGTTTTGTCCGTTAAAACGTCATTTACCAGACTGTATGTACCGAAACTAGTGTTTGGGGTCCGGGAATTCCTGGGAAAACTATGACGGGAATTCCCGGATTTTTTTTTTATTTTTCCCGGGAAATCCGAGAATTTAATAAAATAAACATTTTACATAAAAACACTTTTTAATTTAATTTTAAATATATTTTACCATAAAAAGTGTTAAATTGTTCGAAAAGAGTCTACTCAAAACAGTACCTTTAGAAAAATATGCAAAAGAATAGTTTGGGAAAAAGGTACATCTAGTTCAACTTTTAAAAGCAAAAAAAAAATTAATGTGGGGGTGTTATTTAAATTACGACTTTTATATTTGAGGAGTTCCGTCTAAGACTTAAATTTTGAGGTAAAAAAAGATGTGATTTTTGTTTTGATGGCACATCGATGAAAGTTGGCATAAATATTAGAAGCTATTTAAGAATAAGAAATTCGTTCGCGTCAATTAAATCGTGCAAGGGGGTCAAAAGTTATGGCGGTTTTAAGATTTAGCGGTTTTAAAAATCTTAAAGATTTTTTTTCTACACATTTGTTGCATGCGTTATTAAAACATGCCAGGATATATCATTTCTTCTAAAATATATGATATAAATTTAAACCTTTAATGACCAAATGATTTTAAAAAAAATATCTAAGTACCTAAAATAGCGATTAATTCGCAGTAAAAGAAATGTTTCACAATTTTTTATAACATATTTAGGCAATTGCGCGTTGGTATTACTGAAAAAAATCACGGAAAATCGTATCATTGTACCAGTAGTCCAAAAAATCTATAATCATTAAAATTTTTTAACCCGCCTCTGATTTTATGATGACACATCAAGTGGGCTTTCATTTAAAAAAAAAAATTCATCCGATTTCGTGTAAAGCCTTGGATGTGCCAGATCAAAACAGGTTTAGATAAAATCATCGCGCTTTCCGCTCAGAATGGCTTAAAGTAAAAAGTCAAAAATCAAATCAGTTCTACTCGTTATGGCACGTCTTTTGGTGTATTAAAATGAACATGATGCATTAATTGCCACTAAAAAAAATAGGAAACAGATTTGCAAATTTCGCACAAATTTCAAAAATGCCATAAAATTTTTGCAATTTATTTTTTATAAACCCGCCAGTGATTTTTTTATGTAAACTCACAAAAAACTCGGTTTACGCAAGAGTCCACCAAATTTCGAATGAAACCGCGAATGTGTCTCGCGAAAAACTGGTATTTAAAAAAAAAAATACGTTTTGTCTTTCGAACTTTGATCTGCTGAAACTCCTTAACTATTCGTGGCACATTAACGGGATTAATTCTAAAATATTAGGAATTGCAACAGCTACCAACTCTAGTTCAACTTTTTTCATTCTATAGAGGGGGCCGAAATCCCTGATCAAACAACCTCGAAAATTTAAAAACTCTTAATTTTTGGTTTCAAAACTTAACCGTCTTACAACTTCTTACCAAGCGATGAAGCATCTATCAAAGACCGTATTTACATTAGGCAATTTTAATTTCGGCAATTCTGATTTTATCGTGTATCAGAGAGAGATCTAAGATACTTCCCTCTCTCTCTGATACACTAGAAAATCAAAATTGTAAATTGTAAATTCGGTCAAACCAACATTAAAATAATCTCTTATATGTACTGATTTTGTGTTATGCCGGAAAAGATTGAAATATAAGGAGAACTTTAAAAAAAAAAGCGAAAGAATTAGCGGAGACACAAGTATTTACAAAATACGACTCTGTTTTTGCAAATACAGAAGAAAGTCAAAGTCAGAGTTGTTATAATAATGCAGTTTGTAAAAAGAAAAATAATTTGTTAACAAATAAACTGTCAAGCATTTGATTTGAATTAAATTTTTTTGATTATTGATCCACTAAGGAAGGGATTGTATACAAATCCATCTTTTGTTTTCCTTAAGTCTAATATATAATAATATACTTGTGATCTGGTATTTTGTATGGAAAAATACCAGTTGCTTCAGTTTGTTCCTTTTTTATGATTTTTTTTAAAAACATCGGTAACTTTTTGCACATTTGGACTCTTATTATATTTTGCGCCCAATTTCGGAATCGAAATTCTTGTCCGACTAAAGATTTTTTTTCGTTAATAAGCTAAAGTGTGTATGATACTTTTTTCAAGAATTTTATTAAGGGCTTTTTGCCTTTAAAAAAGTTCGTAAAAAAGCCTTTCATATCTTTTCAATTCACATTTTCCGAATCACATGAAATCCAATTTGGTGTTCTGTTGTTTACGTTTTCACTCAAAGTTAAAATCGAATAACTAAATTTTAAAATTATAGAAAAAAGGTGCATTCGTTTTACTTTTACGGAAGTTAAATATAGGACACAAAAAAAATTGGAAATTTTATTTTCACATTTTTTAACATGAATTACTTTTGTTTATATTTAAGGCCTTAAAACACAAATCCCTTCAATATATCGGGATTTATTTCCACAAACTCATGAAGAACTAACTGCATTTTGCTCATTAATTTTGTACCTTCCCCTTATAAAAAAAAGAGGAAAAATATTTTTTAAAAAAGTCGAAAACAAAAAAGAACATCTTACTCAAATTTTTTCATTTAAGTTTTGTTTTAAACCTTTTTTAAAATTAATTATTTTCAACTTTTCTTACAAATTCCCGAAGCCAAACGTTGACGAAAATTTTCCAACTGTCAAACCAACTGAATGGAATTCATGAACGCACATTTTCGTTTTCGAACGGAAATTTTCTCATTTTCTCTTTGATTGGAATTGGATTGGATTCATAAACACACACAGCTGATTTCCGTGAAAAAGTGTTGTCAAAACAATCCATATTGGTTTCATAAACGCCCCGATAATTAAAAAAAATATTTTTTTATTTTTGCTTAAAGTGTCCGTATGAAAAAATATTTGTTAAATTCTTGTTTAAGTTGTATATATTTCATTATTTTGGACTGCTGATAAATTTTATAAATATACTTCTAAAACATTATGCACACAAGTGTGGATGTAAATTTACGTTCCATAAGTGCAGAAGACCTTTAAGTAAAAGTGTTGATAGACAAAAATCTTAAAGGAACATTGAAAACTTTCGAACTTTATTTTTTTAAAACGACTGTATGTGGATATTATGTTGAAAAAACACAAAAAAGTACAAAAAAAAAAAAAACAATTATAACTTTTTTTTTTAAATTTTAGTGACAAGTTTACAAAAACTATTTTTAAAAATAAAACTCAAAATTTTACCACCTGGAAAATTATATGGTGGCTTTAAAATTAGTGTAAAAACAAACTGTATTTTTTTGAAAATTTTAACTGGAGGTCTAAAAAGTTAAAAATAAAAAATTAAAAAAAAAAAATAAAAAACCTAAAAAAGAAAAAATCTTAAAATGAGCTATTACTTATCCAGGCGTAAGGCTGTCAAAGTTATTAAAAATTATGGTAAAATAAAATCAGTGTTTTTTTCGGCCACGCCAAATTTTAACACATGCCTGTCACAAAATAACATTAAATTGTTGAATAAAATACCAAAAATGCGATAAGAATATCTAATTTGCAGATTTGATGTCAGTTTTCCAAGGGAGATCTTCCCCCTTTTATATTAGAGAAAAGAATTTTCAAAAGCAATACAACTAAAAGTTTTATTAATATACATATGTATCATTTTTGCTTTTATCACTTATTGCTAAAAATTAAATAAATATTCAATAAAATTAACCTGACATACGATTATCGTCTAATGAAATCCAATCAGGTACACGCTCCATTCTAATATAAGCCTCTTTAGTAAGGGAACGAGTATTGACCAAATCAGTACCACCACACAGTGAACCACCTAACCAGCCAGATATATTGGGACGACCAATCGTTTTATGGAATTTGAATGTTATATCACCGTGTAACTTTTCTTTATATTCTTTGTCTGTTTCAACCAATTGCTGCAATTCTTCTTTTAGGCGTGGCAAAAGTCCCATTATAGTGGAGCTACCGCCTACAACAAAAATATTTTCAGTTAAAGTTCGTCGAACATCAACGGGACAGCGAAGAATTGCTTTTATTATCAAGTGGGGCAGGCTATCGCGATCGTTATTTTCCTCAAAAAGTATTTCAAAAGCAGTTTCTCGTACTTTTCCTGGTACGGTAATTATTTCTTCATCTGCTATGGGATAGTCAATACTAGGTGGGGCCGGCGGGGCCTGATTATTCAGATAGTCCTGAGCTCTTTTTAATTTTGTAACAAAACATGTACGAACTTTTATATCTTCCAATATTGTTTCTGTGAGCAATTCTTCTCTAACTCCCTCCAACAAAAGAAGTCGTTTGATTTCAGCATGTATAACACGCCCACCATATTTTTGATCTTGGAATGCTTGCATAATTTGGACGCCACTGAAAACTGGCATCACAGTAGTCTCACTATAACCCATATCAATGACCACACCGTGGGAAACAGCTAGTGTAGATAAAGCAATCATGTGAGATGGTACGTAGAGCACAGATGAAACTTCGAAATGGCGAAATAATGCTTTAGCCAAAGTTTCACGTACAATTGTTTGTCCGTAAACATTTTCCACTATTACTATTTTTCGTTCCTTGGGACTAACAAGTAAATATCTAAAAGAAACAAAATATCATTAAATCACAACAGCAATAAAATAAAATCGTCTTGTGCCATTTGTACTTGAAAAATATAGTTTGTAGGAAATCTATCATTTGATCATAAAATTCCAATTTGTCCTCATAGTTAAACAGATTTTTTGTTTGTCCATTAACCGAGAGGATAACTTCAGATGGTATAATCTTACGTGGATATGCTTCAGCCGCAAAGCCCAACCTGTAAAGATATGTCGAATGTTGAGTCAACTTCAGGTAATATGACATCATTATTTAACTTGTTTTCATTCTTACTTTGTATATGCAGTTCCTATGTCTAAGACAACTGGTGGTTTTTCTTGCATTACAGTTTCGTATAAAGGCATTTTAAGTTTAATTTATTTTTCCTCAGCAAATAAAATATAAACAGACTGAATGTATTGAAAAATATTTTGTTAAAAGTAATTTTGTGGCTGATAAAAAATAATTAAACAATTTAACAGGGTGTATCGTATGCATACACTCAAAAAAATATCTGTATAACTTAAGCACAGACTAAAACAGACTCGACAAACATGACAGGTCAAAAAATATTCTTTAACCATACACGCAAAAAAAAACTTGTGTCGGAGTGAGCAAAAATCTGGCATAATTTTACCAAAAATATGCTAAAACTACAACCGACGAAGTAGTTTTCGTAATTTAGCCAAAACACTTATGTAAAAAATTTTGAAGAAAATGCTAATGCTATTTAAGCAAAAACTTGGTAAAATATACCAAAAGAAATATGGTGAAATATACCAAAATTATTTGAAAAGCTGACTAAAAATAATGCTAAAAATTACCACATTTATGCTAAAATAAATTTTCAATAAATTTTTGTAAAAATTTGTATATTTGTTGAATTTAAAATTTTCACAGAATAAATCCATATTAATATAATAAATGTTGTGTAGGATTTAATTTACCACCGACCAACTGACCCTTTTTGTACAATTTTCTCGAGTGACTGCTGCCTACGCTTCTTCTTGAAGTAAAGGATCCGCTATAGCTTCACGAATTTATTTAAAAGCATCCTGTAAAAATAGAAAATTATTACAAAACATAAATTTTTAATTTAAAAAATTGGTTAACCCCATTGGTCTCTTGGTAAGGAGGAACACTTACTTTGTCATTCCATTTGTAACTCATCAAAACAGGTATGGACTCCCTTGGCTTTGGGTTTTTAGGTTTTAATTTTATAACTAAAGGCAGGATTGGTGTCCACGCTCTTTATTGTAGTGAAGGATTCTCCATAGCTTCAAAAATTTATTTAGCACTACCCTGTAAAAATATAAAATTATTACCAAACACTAATTTTTAACTAAAAATCTATTAAACCTTATTGGTGTCTTCGGAATGCGGGTATACTCACTTTATCATTCCATTTGTTATTCATCGAAACATACGTCTGGGACTCCATTGGTTTTTCTTATTGAATGGTGTTTTAAGTGATGAAAGCAAAATTAACTTTAACATTCTTTTATCTTACATTTATCTTTTAGAAAACTAATTATTTATTTTTATTTATGTATTAATTTATTTTTATTTTATATATCAATTTCCTTTTTACGTTTTTACAAAAAATAAACGAACACAAAAAATAAACGAACAACGCACGCACACAAAAATACAAAATGAAAATGGCGGTCTGTATTTGTTTTGTTTTTTTGTTGTTTTCTTTCGATAAATTTTTGTGCAGGTAATTTGCGTTATTGAGCAAGCTACTTGGTTATTTTACATAAAAAATGAATTATGTTACTTTAACATCGACAAGCATAATATTAGCAAAAATTTGGTAAAAAATTTTTTTTGGTATGAAAAAAGTTTTACCAAGTAGGATTGCTCAATCTTACACAGATTTTTTTTTTGCGTGTATGGTTAAAGGTACCTATACGCAAAAAAAAAATCTGTGTCGGAGTGAGCAAAAATCTGGCATAATTTTACCAAAAATATGCTAAAACTACAACCGACGAAGTAGTTTTCGTAATTTAGCCAAAACACTTATGTAAAAAATTTTGAAGAAAATGCTAATGCTATTTAAGCAAAAACTTGGTAAAATATACCAAAAGAAATATGGTGAAATATACCAAAATTATTAGAAAAGGTGACTAAAAATAATGCTAAAAATTACCACATTTATGCGAAAATAAATTTTCTATAAAATTTTTGTAAAAATTTGTATATTTGTTGAATTTAAAATTTTCACAGAATAAATCCATATTAATATAATAAATGTTGTGTAGGATTTTATTTACCACCGACCAACTGACCCTTTATGTACAATTTTCTCCAGTGACTGCTGCCTACGCTTTTTCTTGAAGTGAAGGATCCGCTATATCTTCACGAATTTATTTAAAAGCATCCTGTAAAAATAGAAAATTATTACAGAACATAAATTTTTAATTTAGAAAACTAGTAAACCCCATTGGTCTTTTGGTTAGGAGGAACACTTACTTTGTGATTCCATTTGTAACTCATCAAAACAGGTCTGGACTCCATTGGCTTTGCTATATAAATGAGTTTTTAGGTTTTAATTTTATAGCTAAAGTGAGGACTGGTGCCCACGTTCTTTATTGTAGTGAAGGATTCGCCATAGCTTCAAAAATTTATTTAGCAATACCCTGTAGAAATAGAAAATTATTACCAAACACTATTTTTTAACTAAAAATTAGGGATGTGCGATTAATCGATTAATTAATCAATTCGATTAATCGAAATCCTGCTTAATCAATTAATCGATTAATCATACTTTTTGATTAATCAGAACTATGATTAATCAACTAATTTGAATTTTGATTAATCGAAAACGAATAATTTTATTCAATTTTTAAAAAATGTTGGCAAAACAAAATCAAAGACAAACAAAAAAAAAATATTTAAAAATTAAAACAAAATTTATAAATTAATAAACAGAGCGAAATTTAATATGCCAAAATCCAACAATATATTCAACCAAATTTTCCAAAATTTATGACGAAAGTTCATACTTAGATCTATCATGAAAGACTGGAGATTCTATGAATAATACATATGACTCTAACCATGCTCAAATATAGAAATGAATACACATATCGTCGGTGTGCCAACCAGAACCGCTATGTGTATTTCAACATTTTTTGAAGACATGAATAACAGCTACATATATTTGTTACTTTTGCGCTGTTTTTTATAATTCAAATTAATGGAAATAGAAAATGTGAAATATTTTTTAAGGCCAAAATAAAGCTGATTGTAAGCCTCTTCAAAACATTTTGAAAAAAACAGCTGTTCTGGTTGGCGCACCGACGATATGTACATTAGGGGTGGGATAGTGCACGAGTTTTCGATTTCGACACGCTAGAACCGCTTATTTTGTGAGGTTCGTAAAAAAAATGCATGGGCCAAAAAATGGGGCAGATCGGATAGGATCTAGGGGTCGCTCATCGGGGTCAAAGTTGGGCGTAGAGGGGAAAAAATCCACAAAAAGGCCCAAAACTCCCCTGATTTTGCTCCAAGAGGGGTCAAATGTGAGACCGACCCCCATTATTTTTTCCCCCTGAACACTTTTTCCAAACATACCTAAGCCCTATCTCCAATCCCTAAGGGGGGTCCCATACAAAGGTTCAATTTTAAAAGAATCTTGCTCCTACCGCTCTAGCTGTCCTAGAAGTCACCCTAGAGGAATCAAATGTATGACCTACCCCTAATATTTTTTCAACCCCAACATTTTCTTAGAACATACATTTCTTTTTATTTTTTCTTAAATTGTCATATTAAATCAGCTCCTACTGGTCCAATGGCGCCTCCTAGAGGGGTCATTATCAAGACCAACCCCCATTAATTTTTAGCCCCCAACACTTCTTCTGAACATATCAATTCCATATCTCCAATTCCTAAGGGGTCTCCCACACAAAATTACATTTTTGTAAAACTTGCTCTCACCGCTCTAACTATCGCAGGGGTGACCCTAGAGAAGTTAAATGTGTGACCGACCCCCAATATTTTTTCAGCCCCAACATTTTCCCCAAACAAACCTACCCTCTATTTTAAAGCCTTAAGGGTGTCCCCACACATTTTTTTTTTATTTTTTAATTTTTTTTTATAGGAACGGTAAATGCAGACTGAACCCCATTAATTTTTGCCCCCTAAATTTTTTCTGAACATACCTACGCCGTATTTCCACTTTGTAGGGGTGCTCCCCTGGGGAAAACTAAATTAGTAATGTATGTAGAAAAGTCAAATGTATACATTTGACCTGCCCATATATTTTTTAGCCTAAACATTTTCTTCAAACATACCTACCCTCTATCTTCAAGGTGTTACCCCACAATTTTTTTATTTATTTTGTCGAGAAATCCGAGGTCTTTAATTTGTAATTTAATAGTAACTTTTGTTAAGCGTAAAAAAATATTTTTTTTAACTTGAAAATAATAAAAAATGATAAATAATATAACTATAAATCAAATTAATTTAAAATAATTTTCCGATTTTCGGCCACGACCTGAAGCAAAACTTTTTTTTCCTCCTCGTTACGGCACAACACGTTGTTATAGTCTTCTATTAATTTTACGCCTCTTTCGGCAGCGTCGTTGACAACATGTAATTTACGTAATATTTGCAGCGCTCGCTGGTAGTCCTGACGATTTTCCCAAGTATTTGGATCGGAAGCAATGAAATTTGTTGTTATTCCGAAGCGTGCAAAAAATTTTTGAGTCTCAGGTGTGACGTAGTGGCTTAAATCAGTTTTCATGATTCACTTGTTTCGATGCCATGTTAATTCTTTTCACACCTTCGAATCCAACAACATGTACTGGAGGATTACAATCCTTGTTGCCACTGTCGCCGCTATCCTCTGAGGCATCTTCTTCCCCGATATCATCGTCTTCTTCTTCCTCGCTGTCTTCGTTAGACGATTCGTCCATCTCATCGTCAGAAAACTCTTCTTCCAATTCCTCTTTCTCTTCTTCAAATATACAAATTGCATTCGACATTTTTCGTTTTATTTCACAAGAGATATTCGGATCAAATAGTGCGAGAGCAACAGCTTCGCCACTGAGATACCAGAGATGTCCACAGAATCTCTTGACCAATCGTTGCGACAGAATCTTATCAATTGAAGCATAATTGGCAATCGCTTTCAAAAAATTCAAATCATTATTTGGAGCTTCTATTGCTTTGGTAGCGCTAAACCAAGCTTTTACGTAAATTGTTATGATGAAAACGGTCACATCAAGAAGTGCATTTAGTTCTTTTTTGGCCAAACCGATATATTTTCGGAACAAAAACATTTTTAGTCAATATATGCCATCCATCGAGCATGACTGATGGGTCCTGGTGGGCTAAAATGCTTATTAGGAATATTTTCGCCAAGGTATAATAAAACAATTTCAAGAAACTCCTTGTAGTCGTCTCTGGGTTGCTTTTCTTTTATTTGAGCCCAACAAAACAACTTGATGTCAGTTTGGACTTGAGCTGGTATGCCTGCCACTTCCCCATCTTATATGCCAAGACTGTACGGTTTGTCTTTTATATTTTCCCACAGCTCTTTAAAACGCGCAAACATTAGCACTCCTGGTCCAGGCGTTTTGCCGAATTTTTTTTCAAACACTTAGTTTTCCCCAGGGGAGCACCCCTACAAAGTGGAAATACGACGTAGGTATTTTCAGAAAAAATGTAGGGGGCAAAAATTAATGGGGGTCAGTCTGCATTTCCCGTCCCTAAAAGGCACAAAAAATTAAAAAAAAAATTGTGTGGGGACACCCTTGAGGCTTTAAAATAGAGGCTAGGTTTGTTTGGGGAAAATGTTGGGGCTGAAAAAATATTGGGGGTCGGTCACACATTTAACTTCTCTAGGGTCACCCCTGCGATAGTTAGAGCGGTGGGAGCAAGATTTACAAAAATGTCGTTTTGTGTGGGAGACCCCTTAGGAATTGGAGATATGGAATTGGTATGTTCAGAAGAAGTGTTGGGGGCTAAAAATTAATGGGGGTTGGTCTTGATAATGACCCCTCTAGGAGGCACCATTGGACCGGTAGGAGCTGATTTATTATGACAATTTAAGAAAAAATAAAAAAAAATGTATGGGGACCACCCTTAGGATTGAAGATAGGGGGTAGGTATGTTCTAAGAAAATGTTGGGGTTGAAAAAATATTGGGGGTCGGTTATACATTTGATTCCTCTAGGGTGACTTTTAGGACAGCTAGAGCGGTAGAAGGAAGATTTTTTTAAAATTGAACCTTTGTATGGGACCCCCCTTAGGGATTGGAGATAGGGCTTAGGTATGTTTGGCAAAAGTGTTCAGGGGGAACAAATAATGGGGGCCGGTCTCACATTTGACCCCTCTAGGAGCAAAATCAGGGGAGTTTTGGGGCTTTTTGTGGATTTTTTCCCCTCTACGCCCAACTTTGACCCCGATGAGCGACCCCTAGATCCTATCCGACCTCCCCCATTTTTTGGCTCATACACTTTTTTTACCAACCTCACAAAATGAGCGGTTCTAGCGCTTCCAAATATTGCTGCTTAAAATCTCACACAACACTATCCCACCCTTAATGTACATATGTATGTAAGACGCCCAATAACATCCATCCATGTTCCATCCCTCTAGAAATGCTTCTCTCTGCCAGCACTTCGACGCCAATTGGTTGTATTGTACTAGAGTTGGAGATCATTAACAATACAACAAAATTAGCTTTCTACACGGGCTCAATAAAAATGGTCCTCTGTGTCAGCACTTCGACGCCAATTGGCGTTGAATTGTGCATGACCCGGAGATCATGTGCAATACAACAAAATGAATAATTTTTTTTTTTAATTTAAAATTATTGGGAGGCACATCAATTTTGTTAGATTATGTTATTTTGTAATGTGAAGACCATGATAATATCCGCATTGTGAGCTGAAAAGAACGCCTAAAAGTCTATTCGACTAAAATTTAATAAATTTTCTGAAAAATTTTCAATAGTCATAGAATTTGAAATATAAAAACAAAACAAAATATTCAATTGAATAGTTCATGCGAATAAGGACGAATAGACCACTCTGCTGCAAAATAACACATTTTTATTCAAATTTCAATACATTTTTTTGGATATTCGCCCTTTTTCTATTTAAGCAAAAAATTGAAGTCCAATTTTTTGCAAGTTCTCTTTCGAATACCTTACTAAAATTTTGTATATAGGTAGATGTGACTTAAATCTTTAAGCTTATACCAAAATGTTGACAAAAATATTATTTTTTAACCGTTTCCTGCGTTTTTATTGTCCCCTGTAAAATTCTACAAATGGTCTATTCGTCTTTATTCGCATGAACTATTCAATTATTCAAATTTTGAATATTCAACTTCCTGATTAATCAATTAATCATGAATTTTGATTAATCAAAATTTAAATTATTTGATTAATCATAGTTCTGATTATTCAGAAAGTATGATTAATCGATTAATTGATTAATCAGGATTTCGATTAATCGAAGTGATTAATTAATCGATTAATCGCACATCCCTACTAAAAATCTATTAAACCTTATTGGTGTCTTCGGAATAGGGGTATACTCACTTTATCATTCCATTCGTAATTCATTGAAACAAACGTCTGGGACTCCATTGGTTTTGTTAAATGAATGGTGTTATGTTATGACAGCAAAATTAACTTTAGCATTTTTTTATCTTACATTTGTTTATCTTTTAAAAAACTAATTATTTATTTTCATTTATTAATTTATTTTAATTTTATATATCCATTTCCTTTTTACGTTTTTATAACACAAAAAATAAACGAAGCACGCACACAAAAATACACAATGAAAATGGCGGTCTGTATTTGTTTTTGTTGTTTTCTTTCGATAAATTTTTGTGCAAGTAATTTGCGTTATTGTGCAAGCTACTTGGTTATTTTACATAAAAAATTAATTATGTTACTTTAACATCGACAAGCATAATTTTAGGAAAAATTTGGTAAAAATTTTTTTTGGTATGAAAAAAATTTTACCAAGTAGGATTGCTCAATCTGACACAGATTTTTTTTTTGCGTGTAAAACGGTGTTCGCATTCATTTTTAACTACACTCATAGAAATATCTTAGTAGAAAAATTAGTAAACCCATTGTAGATCAAGTTTTACAGAATAATGCCGTATTCAACAAGAATTAATGTTGATATCGTTGAATAATCAGTAAAGTTGAATCAACTCTTTACAACGCTTGTACAGAATTCAATAGATAAATCAAAATAGAAAAAACAACCCTGTTCGTTCATTTTTTTTTTATTATTAACGAGTGACGAGTGAGTTGGTAGCAATGTGAATCGTGTTTATCTCTTATAAAATTATTTTATGTGTTTGTTTTTTATAAAAATATTTAATATTATAAAAATAAATACAAAAAGGATCTGATTTGTAAATATTTGGTAAGTAAAAAAATATATTGATTACTTTATGTATTCATACTATATTAAAACTTTTTTTGTTTTTTTAAGGATTTTGTTTGGTATCATCAGAAAACTGGAGAATGGCTTATGAGTGCATAACATGAATAAACGAAGTGTTTGTGAAAATCTTTGTGAAAATCTTCAAATACTGCAGCTTAAAAAGCCGACGATAATACAAAAATATTGTGATTTATGCTTAATAAAAGAATATTAACAAATAACAACAAGTTTTTTTTATTAATAAAATTTCTTATATTAACAAAAATATGAGTTGAATTTACAAATAATAAGAGTTGATTTACAAAAAAGCGAGTTGATCAACTTTTACAAAAACTGACAATAATTTTTATTGAAATCAACATAAATATTTGTAGGGTCAAAATCAACAATGATTTCTGTTGAATTTACAGCGATTTTCTTTGGGAATACAATGATTTTTGGTTGAGTGTAGTTTAATTATTGTGTTTCCCCATACAATTTAAACGTGAAAATTAAACGGTGTTTTATTTTGACAGATAACGTGTTTAAAACTGTATGGGGAAAACACAAAATTAAACTAGTTTAAATGAATGCGAATATGGTATAAGATTGACCATTGTACAATCGTCAATATTACCCACACACCATCAATACAATTTACATAAAGGGCAGTTTACACGTTAACTACCCTTGACCACCCTTATCTACTATTTCCCAGTATTGGTGATACGGTTTGCCGGGTTTAAATAATTTTGTATGAAAAATTATTTGAATTTGACAATTGCTATCCTCCAATACTGGGAAATAGTAGATAAGGGTAGTCAAGGGTAGTTAACGTTTAAATCAAACTTAACATTGCGTCGTCTGTAGGGACCTTAAGACTGTAAAACCAAGATCACAGACTAATACAGACTCGACATAAGTGACAGGTGTCAAAAAAGTAATTCTTAACCATATGGTTATATATTTTCAAATTATTCTACGAATTAGGTTAGAAAGAGAAAACTAATATAACGCGCCATAAGAAAAATAGATGCCAGATCGGTTTTTGTTGTTTCACTCACTCCTAATTCGTAGAAAGTATTGCCATGTTAGCGTAAAACGGAATAAAAACCGCTCTGTTTTCTCCTAAAATCGCTTAGTTTTTCCCCATTTTTTCTTATAAAACTCTACCACAGACTAATACAGACTCGACATAAGTGACAGGTGTCAAAAAAGTATTCTTTAACCATATGGTTAATATTTTCAAATTATTCTACGAATTAGGTTAGAAAGAGAAAACTGATATAACGCGCCATAAGAAAAATGGATGCCAGATCGGTTTTTGTTGTTTCACTCACTCCTAAGTCGTAGAAAGTGTTGCCATGTTAGCGTAAAACGGACTAAAAACCGCTGTGTTTTCTCCTAAAATCGCTTAGTTTTTCCCCATTTTTTCTTATAAAACTCTACTGTCGAGTCTGTATTTAGTCTGTGACTCTACTGTCGAGTCTGTATTTAGTCTGTGCCAAGATTTTTCTTTAAAAATTTTGGACAGGTCGTACATGTTTTTTCCCCGCTAGACGCTAAATAAAAACGCTAGTTTTACTGGGAAAAACACCAAATTGGCAACAGTGTATATGATAAACCCTGTTTTTTACATGTCCACCTAGCCATATCACATAATAGCAACTATGTTATAAAATAAATCCCTCAATTGTGAAGTGTGATTTATTTTTTTGGAATATTCGTATGAAATTTGTTCAATTTAAAAAATATCAGAATACCACAAAATGAGTTTTATACAATTTGAAAGTGCCAGAGAAAAAGAAAAGGCTCGCACAAATCTAAGAGAAGCGCGAGAAGAAATGTTGGATCGGGCAAAAAAGCAAGCAGATTATAGGGCTGAACGGGAGGTAAACAAACAATTAAAAGGCGAAATTAATTGGATGCTACCATCTGTTGAAGAGAAACTTACACAAAATAAAAAAGTTAAAAAATCAAAAAAGAAAGGTAAAAAATCTAAAAAGAAAAGTAAAAAACGAAAATATTTAAGTTCTGATGAGGAGGAAAGCGACACTGAAAATTCAAAATCTGAGAGTGATGATGGTTCTTCATCATCTGACAGAAAAGGTCGTAAAAAACACAAAAAATCGAAGAAATCAAAAAAGAAACGCACACAAAAGAGTAGTTGCAGTGAGAGTACCAACGACGAAACGGATAATGAATTAGATTCAGATAAGCATGAGTGGGTTGAAGTTAAAAAACCGGAAGCGATTTTACAAAGAGACAGCTGGATGACAGATTCATTAATGTTTAAAACATACTCTAAAGATCGCGGGGAAAGTAAACCAAGTGAAAAACAACAAATTGATAATTATGATCCCTCTAAAAGTTCTCGAGAACTAAATCCCTACTGGAAATCTACAGGTACTGGCTTACCTGAATTTCGAAAGCCACGAGATGAAGATGATAATCATTCAATAAGATCAAAAAATTCTTTGAATCTTTGTAGTTCAAGTTCTTCTAAAGGGTGGAGA
Organism: Pegoplata infirma; assembly: GCA_963921195.1. Lineage (NCBI taxonomy): Eukaryota > Metazoa > Arthropoda > Insecta > Diptera > Anthomyiidae > Pegoplata > Pegoplata infirma. Next base: position 189,060,824 of record OY992540.1, on the reverse strand, counting down.
AAACAAAGAAATGATATCTCCCAACAAGTATCAAAAGAAAACAACACTCAAAGAAAAAAGTCTCCAACTCCAAATGATGAAACATCATCAAGTGAGGAAGAATCTAAAAATAATAGCAAACATAGAGTAGAATCGACTTCAGAGTTTCTTACTGATCAACAAATGAACGAATTGGGAGCAAAAATTCTTAAAGCTGAGATAATGGGCAATATGCTATTAGCTGATGATTTACGCCAAAAGTTAGAAATCGCACGTGTTCAAAGAAATACGTATAAGGAACGAAAGAAACAAGCCTATGTTAAAGGTGATAATTTATCAGAGTTTGAAAAAAGGGCATCTAAAAAGAAAGAAGAACACGTTCTACTTACCCATACCGATCAATCAGGTCAAACTCGACCGTTACCATCCGCCAAAGTTGTGGATCCTCGTGATTTATATGGTGGTAAAAAGAAAAAACAAAAGGCAGTTAAAACTCATGATGAATCTGGTCAACGTGTTCGATACTTTGCTGATGATGATAGATATGACATCAAACAAATGTTTGAAAGTGAAAAATATACAACAGCATCTGAAGCCAATTTGCAATTCGCAAATATAGCGGGTAAACATAAAAATCCTAACGATGATATGGAGGATATTTTTGCAGAAAAAGTGTGCAAGGATGATTCTGCTCGTACTGATCAAAAAGATCGTGATCGAGCAATTCGAGAACATCAAAAAATGGAAAGCGTATTGGACAATTGTGATAAATGTTTCGACTCGATGAAAATACAAAAAGAACTACTTGTTAGTGTTGGGGAAAATGTGTATTTAGCATTACCTTGGTATCAAGGCTTGCAGCCTGGCCATTGTATGATTATACCCAATCAACATTCTACATGCTGTACTCAATTGGATGAGGATACGTGGTCGGAGGTTAATGATTTTCGAAAAGCTCTTACACGCATGTTTGCTGCGCAACGCAAAGATGTTATATTCTTTGAAATCGCTAATCGATTGTATAAAAGACCTCACTTAGTTATACACTGCATTCCTATAAGAGAGTCTGATGGTGAAATGGCGCCGTTTTATTTTAAAAAAGCCATCGAAGAGTCGGAGCATGAATGGTGTGTTAATAAACAACTTGTTTCATTGCGCAGCAAATCATTGCGTAGCTGTATACCAAAAGGTTTACCGTATTTTTGGGTAAATTTTGGTATGGATACTGGTTTTGCCCATGTAATTGAAGAAGAAGAAAGATTTCCTCCTAATTTTGCTCAGGAAATTATCGGTGGCATGTTGAATCTGGACGCAAATAAATGGCGTAGACTACAAAAAGAACAAAATATTATAACAAAAGTAAAAATGTTTGCTGATTGGTGGAAGAAATATGATTGTACAAAATAAATTATGTGTACATATATAATTCTGCATTTATTTTGGTCTTGAAAGTATAAAGGCTCTAATGGATAGGTTTAAAAAAAGATTGGAGGTCAAAAGCTTTTCAATTACAAAAAATATAACCAATCCAGCTAGAAATGGCTCTCATACTAATCTAGAGTATATTTGTAGTTGTACACAGGTGTAATTTTAATTACCTGGGTAGCTATAAATCTACTAAATTTATTTCCGTTTAAACTGTCCTTCCGAATTAATTTGCATAAAAATGGCAGCGATAATTTTTGGACATTTTTAGATAGGCATTTTTTTTTTTGTTAACGCTCACAATTCTAGAAGTTAAAAATTATCTTGCATACATTGTGAATGATTCTCTTATTGTTAATGAATCTCTTTGGTATTAATAAAAAAAGATAAATGTTTTTGTGTGGTTTCAAGCTAAATTGCATTTAATAAGCTAATTTTATCAATATTTCATCGAAAATGTGTAATATTTTACAAAACGACGCTAAATAAAATTGAGAAATTTATGGAAGTTAACGTTTCGTTTTGATGCAAGTTAACAATTTAATACCATATTCGCATTCATTTAAACTACACCATTTCCAATTGAAATTGAGAGCTTTCTATATGAAATTGGGAAAATTCCAAATGAAATTGAGAATTTATATTTGAAATTGGGAAAATTCCATTTGAAATTAAGATTTTCCATTTGAAATTGAGAATATTTCAAATGAAATTGAGACTTTCCATTTGAAATTAGGAAAATTTCAAATGAAATTGAGATTTTTTATTTGAAATTGAAAAAATTCCAAATGAAATTGAGAATATCTATTTGAAATTGAGAAAATTTCATATGAAATTGAAAATTTTTACTTGAAATTAAGAAAATTTCAAATGAAATTGAGAAAATTTCAAATGAAATTGAAAAAGTTTCAAATGATATTGAGAAATTTTCATATGAAATTGAGATTTTACATTTGAAATTGAGATATTTACATATGAAATTGGGAATTGTACAATTGAAATTGAGAAAATTTTCAATTGAAATTGAGAATTTCCATTTGAAGTTGAGAAAACTTTAAACGAAACTTACACTTTACAGTTGAAATTGAGAAAATTTCAAATGAATTTGAGATATTTCCAATTGAAATTGAGAAAATTTCAAATGAAATTGGGAAAATTTCAAATGAAATTGAGAAAATTTCAAATGAAATTAAGAAAATTTCAAATGAAATTAAGAAAATTTCAAATGAAATTGGGAAATTGTCTGAAATTTCTTATTTGATAATTTCTCAATTTCATTTGAATTTTTTTTAATTTCATTTGAAATTTTCTCAATTTCATTTGAATTTTTCTCAATTTCATTTGAAATTTTCCCAATTTCAATTGAAAATATCTCAATTTCTTTTGAAATTTTCTCAATTGCAAATGAAAATTTTTAGTTTCGTTTGAAGTATTCTCAATTTCAAATGGAAATTTTCAATTTCATTTAAAAATTTTCTCAATTTCAATTGTACTTTTCCCAATTTCATATGTAGATTTCTCAATTTCAAATATAAAGTCTCAATTTCATATGAAATTTTCTCAATTTCTTTTGAAATTTTTTCAATTTCATTTAAAATTTTCTCAATTTCATTTGAAATTTTCTCAATTTCATATACAATTTTCTCAATTGCAAATGAAATTTTCTCAATTTAAAATGGAAAGTCTCAATTTAAAATGAAGTTTTCTCAATTTCAAATGAAAAATCTCAATTTCATTTGAAATTTTCTCAATTTCAAATGGAAAGCTCCATTTTCATTTGAAATTTTCTCAATTTCAAATAGAGTTTCTCAATTTCATATGGAATTTTATCAATTTCAAATGGAAATTTTCAATTTCATATGGAATTTTCTCAATTTCAAATAGAAGTTCTCAATTTCATTCGGAATTTTCTCAATTTCAATTAAAAATGGTGTAGTTTAATTATGTGTTTTCCCCATACAATTTTAAACACTTTATCTGTCAAAATAAAACGAAGTTCAATTTTGACATTTAAATTGTATGGGGAAAACCAATAATTAAACTAGTTAAAAATGAATGCGAACACCGTTTAAGTTTGCCAACAAAAAAGGCCTACACTCATAGAAATATCTTAGTAGAAAAATTAGTAAACCCATTGTAGATCAAGTTTTACAGAATAATGCCGTATTCAACAAAAATTAATGTTGATATCGTTGAATAATCAGTGTAGTTGATTCAACTGTTACAATGGCGTATACAGAATTCAATAGATAAAACAAAAAAGAAAAAACAACCCTGTTCGTTCGTTTTTTTTTTATTATAACGAGTGAACGAGTGAGTTGGTAGCAATGTGAAATGTGTTTTGTCTCTTAAGCTGCCCATTCACTTGCAATAAAATTGCTCAACTTAAAAAAAAATATTTTACAATATAATGTAAATGAAATAATTGAGCTCGAGGTCTGTTGTTTTAAATAATTTTTATTTTATTTCTCCGATATTTCGAAATTCATCGAATTTCATCCTCAGGGACACTCTATAGTTTAACAATAAACATAAACAACAATAAAAACATTTAAAAAATAAGTACATCGATCAAAGAATAAAACAAAAAATTACGAAAAAAAAACATTGAAAAAACCCTTACTGTAAAAATTACACAAACAAAATAAACTTTAAGCTATAGTTGTTTTAACATCGTCGTATGGTATTGCACTGATCTACTTAAAATTAATTATTGCTTCTTTTTCGTTACTAAATGTCTATAGCTGCTGGCTGCGCTGCACTCAATGTCTGCTTTATAGTTCATACGTAAAGTTGTTGGTGTATTTACTATATTTAGCATCTCCAAAATGTAACGACGTTTGTAGTTATTCTCCGACGTTTGTAGTTATTCTCAGGGGCAACTGTAGTGGCAACGATATTGAAATTTGTAAAAAAGTTTATATAGGTACTACGAAAAATAAGTTAAAAACAAGACTAGCGGCCCACAAGTCAGACCAAAGGTTAAGATTTAATCATGAAACACAGAAAACTGCATTGATGAGCCACTGCGTTAATTATAAACACTCTCCTGACTTCGACAATGTTCGTATATTGGATACGGAGAATAACTACAAACGTCGTTACATTTTGGAGATGCTAAATATAGTAAATACACCAACAACTTTACGTATGAACTATAAAGCAGACATTGAGTGCAGCGCAGCCAGCAGCTATAGACATTTAGTAACGAAAAAGAAGCAATAATTAATTTTAAGTAGATCAGTGCAATACCATACGACGATGTTAAAACAACTATAGCTTAAAGTTTCCCAGCCAGAAATTGCCAACCGTACCAAAACAAAAGTACTGGCAAAGCAATTTTTTTTTTGTATAGCAAGCTCTTTTTAGTAAAGTACTTGGTTTCACCGAATTAAGTACTTTTCTAGTACTTTTTTACCAAACTAAAGGCGGTTTATTTATTTGAAATATTTTTTTTTTTAATAATTTAATTAAATTAAAGTTGTTTTTTATTCGACCTTTCAGATTTAATATGTTAAAAAATAAAGTTGTTCAAGCTCGAGGTCATTTTTTAACAAATTTAATTAAATTTTAACATTTTATTTGAAAACACTTAATTATTTTATAAAGTTATGACAATGGTGTCATTATCAAATTTAGTATGAATACATTTTGATTCCACTCTGTGGATACTGATTTCAATGTTATTTTTATCAAATTTGTTTAACATTGTAGAGTCCTATTTCTCTTGATGGTAGTGGAAATTAAAAAAAAATCGCTACATTCAATGAAAATATTGTCTTTCAAAAATATATCATCACATTTGTATGTAGACAGCTTTCTATTTAAAATTTCAATAGGTCTATTCGATTACCCAAATTTCTTACTATTTTTTACTACAACTGGAAAGTCTTGTTTACTTTTTCTATTGAAAATTTCCAGCTGTAGTAAAATGAGTAAAAAATAGTAGATTGTAGTAAGGTAATCGAATAGACCTAATAACTTTAATTACATTTTCATTGTCGAGTTAACATACGTTATCTGCACGAAATGGTTTTATTTTAAAACCATTAATGTTTACGAAAGAAAATACAACTCTCGATTCCGAGCTTTCTTTTATATTCCTAGAGAGTATTTGGAACTTCTATTAAGAGGATGTAGCAATAAATACGCGAATTTCTTCATTTTTTGACGTTTTTTGCGAAATTAGCCGCTAAATTTGTCTTTGATAAAAAACTTGCTTTTACCATCATGTTGAATTTTATCATCATGTTGTATAGGCAGCACCATTTTTCGAGATAATTTAAGGGTCCATCTTTAAGTAAATAATGTGGTAACCTTACAGAATTTACTGACCAAAAATTATTTTTTTGGACAAATTTTTCGTCAGTTATTTGTTTAAGGTTACCACATTATATACAGGGTATTCACTTCAGAATTTTTTGACCCTTGCAACAGTGCAATATTGCAACATTTTTTTAAAAAAAAATTTTTAATAAAATTTTTATTTTTCTATTACCTTTTACATGATGCGTAGTTGCAAGAAAAAATTTGCAATTTATTTTAATATAAATACAATTGCTTTTATTCACAAAGAAACAAGCAAAAAAAGTTGCAATTTTGACATTGCGCAATTTTGCAAGACTAAAATTTCTGACGTGAATTCCATTATAGTTAAAGATGGACCCTTAAGTCATCTTGTAAAATGATTCTGCCATAAAAAAGTTTTTCGCAATTTTTAACATGATGGTCTATATCACATAGATGTTTTTTGTTCACTATTCGTAGTGTTAGGGATGCCTTTATGATCCACTAAAAGCAAGTTTTTTTTATCAAATACCAATTTAGAGGTTTATTTCGCGAGAACCTCGAAAAATGAAGAAATTCACGAATTTAAGGGCTTAAGATGAAAAGCTTTAAACCAAATTTTACAATTTTTTTGTTAAAAAATAGGCTGGAAATAAGATAATCTTTAATGACATATTGCAAGAAAAGTGTACCATACATCAAAAAACGGAGTACGCCATTGGACTCAGCATGTCTCAAATAAATGGAAATGTTGGTCATACCTCTTATTTTCTAAAATAGTGGTCACTTTTGTCATGCTGTGTTAATATATAATTTATTTAAAATTAAAAAATAAAAAAAAGACTTCTAATGTACAAATTATTAAATAAAAAAATAATTTTATTCATACATTTTTAATTTTGTAATGGATTATTTTAGTTAAAAAGCTATTTAAAAAAATCTCGGATAATACTTTTCAAAGTACAGGGAAAGCGCTTTTAAAAGTACTTTGCCGCTACTAAATGGTGTTATCATTTAGCATCTTAGCAAGTACTAAAAACCCAAAAAAAAGGTACTTTGCCAGTATTAATACCACCTTATTAGGTACTTTGCCAGATCTGGCCCGTATGTATTTTTCTGCCTGGGTAAACATAACATAATAAAAGTTGTACAATATAGACAACACACTGATAAATACATACATACACACAAGCGATATTATTGTACAATTTGAAAAGTTAAACAATAATATTGCAAGTGAATGGGCAGCTTTATAAAATTATTTAACGTGTTTGTTTCTTATGAAATTATTTAATATTATAAAAATAAATATAAATAAGATCTCATCTGTAACTATTTGGTAAGTAATAAAATACATTGATTACTTTATGTATTCATACTACTTATATTAAAACGTTTTTTGTTTTTTTTTTTAAGATTTTGTTTTGGTATCATCAGATAATTGGAGAATGTCTAATGAGTGCATAACATGAAAAAACGAAGTGTGTGTGAAAATCTTTGTGAAAATTATGCAGCTTAAAAGCCGAAAATAAAAAAAAATATTGTGATTTATACTTAATATCGAGGGCCTATATTCAAAACCCTCTATCTTAAAAAACACAACTTTTCAGGAGAGCCAAAAAACTATTTCGCGTATTGTTAGAGTAATTAAAATTCGATATTCTACAATATTTTTTTAAATCAACAACTGAATCTCACATATAATTTGTTTTTAAAATTTTGCACTATTGGGGATATTATGAAAGATAGAGGGTTTTCTTTCTCAAAAATATTAAGTACATGAATGAAAATGATCAGATAGAGGGTTTTGCATTTTAATAAAAATTAATTATTATGATTTCATTTACGAATCCGTAAATTTTGAACGTGATTTATTAATCATAACGGCTTATAAAGAGTTCCGAAGTCGCGGTTTTGGTCCACAGGTGCTGATTTTTGAGACAAAAAATATTTTTTTGCCGAATTCATCTTAAAAGATGATTAACTGTTGAGTATGTAATGTAAAAAATAGTAAAAAATTAAAAACGCGATTTTGGTCCATAGATGCTGACCAGCACCGCGATTTTTAAGATTAAAATTTTTGTTTCATAATATACACAAGACATCTAAATTTTTAGCCATATTTTTCAAAAAAGTCAAACAAGAATTTTGAGAAAAAATCAGCATCAGTGGACCAAAATCGTTATTTTGGATTTTTGTTGACAAATTCATGTTCAGCATGCAAAAATTAGTATGAAAACATGTAATGCATGATGAAATTATTCAAAAAAAACTATTTAAAAATTAATTATTTGAAAAGATAGTGGGTTTTGCATTCAGAAAAATTAATTGTGTAAGAGATAGAGAAAACCAAAAATGCAAATAAAATAGCAAAAAAAAATATTTTTGTTCTGAATTTTACACCATAGATGAGGGCCGTTTTACTGAATATTTTGCAATCAAAAAGTCATTTTCGTGAAAATGGAAGATAGAGGGTTTTGAATATAGGCCCTCGATATTCATTAACAAATAACAAGCTTTTTTTAATAATAAAATTTCTTATATTAACAAAAATATGAGTTGAATTTACATAAAATACGAGTTGATTAACAAAAAAACGAGTTGATCAACTTTTTCAAAAACTGACAACAATTTTTATTGAAATCAACATAAATATTTGTAGGGTCAAAATCAACAATGATTTCTGTTGAATTTACAACGATTTTCTTTGGGAATACAATAATTTTTGGTTGAGTGTATTATTATTTTTATGTAGGGTAAAAATTAACAATGCATTCTGATGAGTTAATGTAAAATTTCTTACGAAATACAATTTGTGGGTTGAGTGTATGAAAATGTAGTATCACAACCCCCAAAAAACACTTACACTTATTTACCAAATTTTTGGTAAAAAGTGAACTCACCAAGTGCTTTTGCGTAATTTAGCAAAATTTTTTAGAACAAAAACTTTGTTAAATTGCGCAAAAGTACTTGGTGAGTTCAATTTTTACCATAAATTTGGTAAATAAGTGCAAGTGTTTTTTGCGTGAAGCTGCTTATGCAGACGAGGCAGCTTCTTTTCCATACAAAATGCTGCTATTAATGTGAATAAACGCCATGCCATCATAAAGTTTTTTTATTTAAGAAATATCGTGGTATATTTTCCTTTTGTATGCATTTCTTATAACATACAACAGTTGATTTAGATTTAATCCGGTTTTGGCACTAATTCCAATTACTGGAGCATCTATTCTTTTTTTTAATTCCTCAAAGTTTTCTGCTGCTTCGGGTTTATCTATTTTATTTGCTACAACTATTTTTGGATACTCTGCCAATTTTCTATTGAACATACTTGTTTCGAATGTAAGGTTTTCATAGTGCAACCAAGGATCTTGACAGCTGGCGTCCAAAAGGTAAATCAGTGCAGAACAGCGCTCTACGTGTTTCAAGAACTGCAGTCCTAAGCCTTTGTTACGATGTGATTCTGGAATTATTCCAGGCAAATCGGCAACTGCTAGTTGAAAATGATCTGCATACTGCACCATTCCAATATGCGGGTTTAATGTTGTGAAAGCGTATGACGCAATTTTGGGACGTGCACGAGTTATTGCATTTAAAAGAGTACTTTTGCCTGCATTTGGAAAACCTAGTATGCCAATGTCAGCCATGATGCGCATTTCTAAAATATAAGTTATGTCTTCTCCAGCTGGGCCGTGTTCGCAAACTTTTGGACTGTTCTCAATATCTGTAGTAAAGAAGCGATTGCCTTTCCCACCTGATCCGCCTCGAGCAGCTACAAACATCATGTGCTCTTTATTTAAATCTCCTATTATAACTCCATTCTGATTGCGCACAATTGTACCCAATGGTACCTTTATTATAGTATGTTTTGCATTTTTTCCATGACATTCTTTTGCACTGCCGCTATAGCCATCATCTCCACGAATATTGCTAGACAAATGATTCAAATTATGTACATCGTTTGATGCCTCAAATATAATGTGGCCTCCGTTTCCACCATCACCTCCATCTGGCCCAGCTCGTTCGTTGCACCACAGTTGTAGAAACGATACACAACCATCCCCTCCTTTTCCTCCAAGAGTCCTTATAGTTTTTGCATCCGAAAAGTAAGATAACTACAATAGAAATACATACATATGTGTTAACTTATAATTGTAGCATATTTATCAAAAGAAACCTGATGCCCGCTGGATGCTTTAGCTTTTTTTGGTCTTAGTGGTGTTGCAACGTAGTTTTTAGTTGTACTCAAATTTGTAGGTAGTGATTTACTGGAAAAAAATCTTCTTTGATTTTGGTATATTACAAAAACTCTTCTGAATAACATTTTTTAATATGGTTTTAACTTTTGGCCGAATACCTTGTTCGCACTCACTGTTGCCAAGTTGGAGGTTTTCCCGCTAAATCTAGCGCTTTTTGTTTGGATTTAGCGGGGAAAAATTGGGTTTAGCGGGAACGGTGCTTTAGCGGGAATATCTAGCGCTTTTTATTTGGATTTAGTGGGACAAATTTAGAGGTTTTTTCCAATTTTTCAATCGAAAACGCCAAGTTTGTCTAATTTTAGCGATTTTTTGGAAATTTAGCGGGAGAATTTTGTATTTTCCCGCTAAAATTTTTTCGACCGTTTCTTGCGCATTTTTAATGAAAAGTAAATTTTCGTAGAAAAAATAATTTGGAGGTTTTTTTTTTAATTTTTCTTTTTTGTCAATCAAAAATGCCAAGTTTTTCGGTTTTCAGCGCTTTTTTTTGTAATTTAGCGGGAAATTTTTAAATTTTCCCCGCTAAATTAATTTTTGGCGGTTTCTAGCGCTTTTTTCGTGAAATTTAGAGGTTTTTGGTTAAAAATAGTTGGCAACAGTGTTCGCACTTTGTGTTATAAAACAGTCACTGTTGCCAATTTGGTGTTTTTCCCGCTAAAACTAGCGTTTTTATTTTGCGTCTAGCGGGAAAAAAAGTGATTTAGCGGGAAATCTAGCGATTTTTACCAGCCACAACTTAACAATAAAAAAAACTTAAAATTTTTCACACTTTTAAATTTTTTGTTTTTATTAAAGAGCCGTTTAGATGAGAGTTTTTATCGTCATTTGTATATATGACCTTTTTCGGTTTTTTACGATTTACGCATATTTAATCAAAATTAACATAGGCATATTTGGTATCAGATTAAAGGCATTTAAAATACCTATCTTCTAGTGCTAACAACATGCCAAAAAAGACTTATTTACAGAAACTTTGGTATTTCCCTCAATATGACGAAAAATGTCCATGTTTGGACACGTTCTTTACAGACTTGGATAGGTTTTCCAAAGACCTTACATTTGATATACATATATGACTAGGGTTCTTTGCATTAGTCGTGACATATGCGAAACAAAATTACTGTTTCTTCCTCCCTCATTTTCACCCACGAAACCTGAATTTGGACCGCTAAAAAAAAATACCTGTGCCTTTATTTTTCTGCTCTACAAAATAAAACCAATTCCATAAAGACCCGCGGGTAACACTACTGGCCAAACATGCACAGCTTTTGTCATATTGAGTAAAGTAGCAAAATTTAAGGACATTTTTGTTAATAAGTCGAAAAATATAACTTTTTTGGCACGTTGCACAGTGAGACAACCCTATAGTAACCGCGGCAAAAAATGATTTTTGGCGTGTCGTCCAATTTGGATGAAATTTTCACAGTATATTAACAGATATATGAGTAACAATTCCCTAAAATTTCAGCCTCATAACTTCATTACTTTTTGGTCTAGAGCAAGTCAAAGTTGAGGTATGCCAACGCCACAGACTAAATACAGACTCGACAGTAGAGTTTTTTAAGAAAAAATGGGGAAAAACTAAGCGATTTTAGGAGAAAACACAGCGGTTTTTAGTCAGTTTTACGCTAACATGGCAACACTTTCTACGACTTAGGAGTGATTGAAACAACAAAAACCGATCTAGCATCCATTTTTCTTATGGCGCGTTATATCAGTTTTCTCTTTCTAACCTAATTCGTAGAATAATTTGAAAATATTAACCATATGGTTAAAGAATACTTTTTTGACACCTGTCACTTATGTCGAGTCTGTATTAGTCTGTGCCAACGCGCTTGAAATATATTAGTTCAATATGTAATATTCAAAAGCTTATTAATAAAAAAATACATAATAAATATAACTTTAAAGTATTTTTTTAATTAATTTAGTTGTTGTAGAATGAGTAGATGAAAAAATAAATTAAAAAAAAAAAACACCAAAAAAATTCTTAACAACAGAATTGTGGTGTAAAAATTGAACATTTTGCATTTTCAATGGACTAGGAAACATAGAGCAGCCCCTCGCCCTAGGTGCAGACTTATATCAAATGAAAGATTGAAGTCTCAGCTTTCATTTAAAGTAAAGGACATATAGCAAAAGTTTGCAAAAGTACTTTAAACATACAAAAAAATACAAAAAATATGCAACGCGCACATTCTGTCGCCATACGTACGTTAGCATGAAATAGCATGTTATTTTTTTAATTGTTTACACATATTCACTTATTGTTTATTATAATTTTTTAATTTACATTATTCATTTGATTGATAATTTTTTTGAAGGTCATTGACTTTGGGTTAGATAGTTGCATAATTTTTAATTTAAATTGATAGTGCAAGCTGTTGTTCTTATCTAAGTTGTGTTATGCTCACTTTCTAATATGGTTAGTTTAATTGTTATATGTATATTGAATTTAGTTATTGCATTATTTATTGGGTTATGTAATAATGAGTGTTCTTGTAATGATCTTTTTTGATAAGAGATTAGCATTTCTCTAACATATTGAAAAAATTAGAATACCATGATGATATTAAAAAATTATTGATAGATTGAAAAAAAAATTGTTCTTTTTTATTGCATTTCAATGGAAGGTGGGCGTAATAGTGGGCATGTTATTGTTATTTTTGCATTACATTTTAAATTATATAAATTACAGTAATATCAAATTTGAAGGTTGTACCTAAAATATTTTAGAAAATATGGCACTTTTTATGTTGAGGTTGTATGGGTGGTGGGGGTAAAAGTGGACCAAAGTTCAAAATTTTTTTCGATAATGTTTGTAACAATATAACATTCAAGTATACCAAAATTGAACGTTATACCTTAAGTATTACGGACAATACGGCATTTTACAAATTTCGATTGTATGGGAGGTGGGCGTAAAAGTGGGCGTATTTTCTTAATTTTTTCTTTAAAAAACTAAAATTGTCTCAAAAATAACCTGTGCAAAATTTCAGAGCTCTACAATGACTCCTTGTATTTAATGCCGGCTTTGTCTCACTGTGCGTTGTTAGCACCAAGAGTAGGTTTTTTAAATACCTTTTAATTTGGGCCGCTAAAAAAATACGTATCCAAATTTCATGAAGATTGGAGGGTGCACCAGGGAGACCTCCCTTGTAAGTCTAATTTAACTCTTTCGCTTGTTTTTCCTACACAAATAATTGTTTTTATTATTCGGATTCGGTTTTGGCTGTATAGTAACAATTTTACCGAATATTTGGTATGGCCAAAACAGTTGTATCCGATTCTTTAATTTTTTAACTTGCTATTAGAGATGGACGCGTGAGTGAATTTTGACCCACGCACGCTCATGAAATCAAAATATTGCTCACACACGATCACGCACGAAATTACTCTCACGTGAGTAACTAAAATTTTTCTCATGCTCACGAAGACTCACGAAATTTAAATTAACAAATTTTTATTTTACTGTTTGCGATTTCTTTTACAAAAAGTATTATTTTTTTTTTTTTTTTTTTTTTTTTTTTTTTTTTTTTGACTTTGGTGTAAAAATTGGCGATGTTCCCTCAGAGAACACACATATGTGCCAGGGTATCCCACTAGATTTGTTGAAACCGCTCCTTGAAATAAATAAAGCATCAAATAAGTAACATCTTCAAACCATATATAGAAAAAATTGGATTCATCTTCAGCAGCACTAAATTTTGTCAAAAAGATACATATGCCAAATTATTTTTTTTTTTTTTTTTTTTTTTTTTTTTTTATTATTTTTTTAATTAATTAATTAATTATTTTTTTTTTTTTTTTTTTTTTTTTTTTTTTTTTTTTTTTTTTTATTTAAAATTTTTTTTTTTTTTTTTTCTTCCTTATTTATTTTTATTTTTTTTTTTTTTTAATTTTTTATTTTTTTTTTTTTTTTTTTTTTAATTTTTTTTTTTTTTTTTTTTTTAATTAACCCTTTTTTCTTTTTCCATTTGACAAAAAGTATTATAAAAATTTATTTAAATCACAATTTTGTACACACAAAAAAAATTTTACCAATAACTTGGGAGGATATGCGTTTTTAAAGTTTTTTTTGCATTAATTATGAAAAATTTTGTAACATTTTACCAAGATTTTGCATAATTTTGGTTAAAGTTTGTAAAATTACACAAGGTTAAATATTCTTATGAATATTTTCTAAACTTTTATCAGAAACAAGCAAAAATTTGGTAAAATGATGCTATTTTTTGCAAAATATATGCAAAAAACTTTAAAAACCCATATCCTCCCAAGTACATGGTAAAAATTTTTTTGTGTGTATTAATTACCCATTAAATTAAATTCCATATAATGACGATTTTTTTACTTGTTTTCTGTTTCAAACAGCACAAAACTATCACGAAAAGTCACGAAACAAAAGTTACTCACGCACGCTCACGTACGAAAATATTTTTTCTAATCACGCCCACTCACGATCACGTGAGTAAAATCAAATTTCACTCACGATCACGCGTGAATCACGAAAAATTCGTGTCACGCTCTCATCTCTACTTGCTATGTTAAAAAAAATCGTTTTATAGCATTTGTATACCATTATTAAAAAAAACCGTTATATTTTTCAAAAAACCGTTACCACAGACTAATACAGACTCGACATAAGTGACAGGTGTCAAAAAAGTAATTCTGAACCATATGGTTAATATTTTCAAATTATTCTACGAATTAGGTTAGAAAGAGAAAACTGATATAACGCGCCATAAGAAAAATGGATGCCAGATCGGTTTTTGTTGTTTCACTCACTCCTAAGTCGTAGAAAGTGTTGCCATGTTAGCGTAAAACGGACTAAAAACCGCTGTGTTTTCTCCTAAAATCGCTTAGTTTTTCCCCAGTTTTTGTTATAAAACTCTACTGTCGAGTCTGTATTTAGTCTGTGCCGTTACATTTCAAATTTCATGACATTTAGCTATTAAATAGCTAAATTTATTTTCTGTTTTTGAATCTGGTGTTTTCTGGAGATTTTTTTTCCTGATTTAGGGCCGATAACACAAACGAACTAACCGGAAGATAAATTGGGGTTAGTGCTAACCGGAGGTTATAGATGTCAAATTTGTATGGGACTAACCGGAGGTTACGTTAACTTTGATTTAACTGGATATTGTGTTAACCGCACTTAGCGGGTTTTGTCAAAAAAAGTTGGCATCAGTGAAAACAGTGTTAGTGTTTCTTCACAATACAGCAGCAAGCAGCAGACAGCAAAATTTTTACATGTATTTTGTTGTTGCGCCAACAACAAAATACATACATGTAAAAATTTTGCTGTCTGCTGCTTGCTGCTGTATTGTGAAGAAACACTTAAGCAGTGTTGCCCAGAGTCATAGTCCAACAAATGGCGTTTGAAAAAGTAGTAAACAAAAACCATATGGTATTGTTTACGAAATTTTATCACAAACCGAAATTCGAGCGAGATGAAAGATACCAGTTTTACAGTGAGAATGCAGATTTTTTTTGTCTCTCTTTGCTTTGCGTTTGAACTTTAGTTTGGCATTGCCAGAATTTTCCAATTATCTTTGGTGATGCCAGATCTACAAAACGGTCGATGGATTACTATGTCACTATGGCACAGACTAATACAGACTCGACATAAGTGACAGGTGTCAAAAAAGTAGTTCTTAACCATATGGTTATTTTTTTCAAATTATTCTACGAATTAGGTTAGAAAGAGAAAGCTAATATAACGCGCCATTAGAAAAATGGATGCCAGATCGGTTTTTGTTGTTTCACTCACTCCTAAGTCGTAGAAAGTGTTGCCATGTTAGCGTAAAACGGACTAAAAACCGCTGTGTTTTCTCCTAAAATCGCTTAGTTTTTCCCCATTTTTTCTTATAAAACTCTACTGTCGAGTCTGTATTTAGTCTGTGACTATGGTGTTACCAGTAGATTATCCCGCTGTCTACACCTGGGAGAAATACTGAGATATTTGTATCAAGAAACGTCAAAATCAATCGCAAAGGAATTTCTCTCAGGTGTGGACTAAATATTAGTCTCAGTATTTGATCTCATCAGATAGTTGTTATGAGATATCTCATAACAACAATCTGATGAGATTGGATGAGATCAAGTGTCAAATTCACTTATATTTGTATGTTTACAATTGTTTTTTGGAGCAAATGGCGTCGAAAAAAGAAAAAATAAAATAAATCATTAAAAAATAAGTGTATAAACAAATGTACATATGTGCTTAAATAATAGATTGTACATATATTTATGATGAAAAACATACATAGTTATTCCACGGCTGATTGAAAATTATGAAATTTCATAAGAATAATTGCAGCTCGTTTTCCACACCATTTGATATTGAGATAAATATTGAAATTTCCCAACTGCTTCTCTGCCGACGTTATCTCAGCTTTCATGAAAAAATTCTCCCACGTGTAGATGGTGCGTATAAAAAAATAACTTTTTCCCCTACATTCGAAAAAAAATTCCCCTACAATTTATCCCTACACGCAAAAAAATCTGTGTCGGAATGAGCAAAAATCTGGCATAATTTTTCAAAAAATATGCTAAAACGCAATTTAGCCAAAACGCTTATATAAAAAATTTTGAAGAAAATGCTAATGCTATTTAAGCAAAAACTTATACCAAAATGATTTGAAAAGGTGACTAAAAATAATGCTAAAAATTAACACATTTATGCTAAAATTCTTTTATTAAATTTTTGTAAAAAAAATTATATTTGTTGAATTTAAAATTTTCACAAAATAAATCCATATTAATAATAGTATATTCAGACTGACCTTGAAACCTCGTTGAAAATACGTATTTTCATTTTGAAAACTTAACCGTTCACAAACGAAAAATTTGACACTTATCACGTTTTCGAAATTTACCGAACAAAATTCGCGATTATATCGGCTTTAAAAACACACAATTAATTAATTTACTATATATTTTGAAATAATTTATCAAAATATTTTGTTAATAGTTGTTTTTTATGTAAATATTTAAATATTTTTATTTTTTTTTTAATTTTGACACTTTCATTAATTTATTTTCTTCTATTATAACAGTTGTAAAAAAGAGTTGAACTATGGAATTTAACAGGTTTTAATTGCACATTCGTTGAAACCTCAATACAAAAAGGTTTCAATTTGTGTGGGAAAATACGTATTTTCAAATGAGGTTTGGCTCGAAACCTCGTTAAACGGGGTTTCTGTTGAATTTACAACGATTTTCTTTGGGAATACAATGATTTTTGGTTGAGTGTACCAAACAAAATCCTTAAAAAAAAAAAACAAAAAGTTTTAATATATATAATCAATGCATTTTTTTACTTACCAAATATTTACAGATCAAATCCAATTTTTATTTATTTTTCTAATATTAAATAATTTTATAAGAAAAAAACACATTAAATAATTTTATAAGAGACAAACACATTGCTACCAACTCACTCGTTCACTCGTTATAATAAAAAA
The DNA here is from genome assembly GCA_963921195.1 of Pegoplata infirma. NCBI lineage: Eukaryota > Metazoa > Arthropoda > Insecta > Diptera > Anthomyiidae > Pegoplata > Pegoplata infirma. The sequence continues at coordinate 189,043,411 of OY992540.1, read as the reverse complement.
AAAAACGAACGAACGAACAGGGTTGTTTTTTCTTTTTTGTATTATCTATTGAATTCTGTAGACGCCATTGTAACAGTTGAACCACCTATACTGATTATTCAACGACATCAACATTAATTTTTGTTGAATACGGCATTATTCTGTAAAACTTGATCTTCAATGGGTTTACTAATTTTTCACTAAGATATTTCTAAGAGTGTAGGATTTAATTTACCACCGACCAACTGACCCTTTTTGTAAAAATTTCTCCAGTGACTGCTGCCTACGGTACAGAAGGTATGTTTCTCAAAAAAATCTTTTTTATTACAAAATTAAAAGAAAATATTTGGTGAGTAATTAAATATATTTGTTATTTAATGCATTAATAAAACAATTTTTTATTTGTTTTAGCAATTTGTGATTTGGAATCCCAGAAGCTAATCACGTAAAATAATTGCCGACTTGTTACAACCCGCTTGGGTTGTTTTGAAAATTAAAAATTTTCACCAGGTCGTAGCAAAATACAACTCTGTGTGCTGGTGTTGAATACCATGACCGCTGGTTGTGGCACTTGATTTTTACTTCCGGCGTAAACTTTGCGGTGCGTGGGGTCTTTTGCGTCCATGGTCATGCACGGTGTATAATACGGGATAACAAAAAAACTAGAAAAGTACCACACTAGACTAATCTGTAATGCGTTTCTTTTGTTGGTAAAATGTCAAATTAGGGTTATAACTTTTGATGGATTTTGTGGTATCCAGGTGTTCGGGATACCGTTCTGCCCACCCTATGAATTGCCTCCACAATTCCCTTTATGGCAACCCAAAAACGTAATAATGGGTGCCCCAAAAATGTCATGGCTTGGCCATGACGCCTCTACGTTACCTTGATTTTAAATAAATCTAGCCAAACAAAATCATTTTAACTTTAACTTGGAATTTACATTTTTATTAATATAAAAAAAGATCAATTTAAGGTTTCTTTTATAAAGATTTCTACTCTAAGATTGGTGTACTATATACATTTTTTTTTTATACTTAAAGTGAAACAAACGATATCAAAAAATTTAATTGCGTTGAGCTCAACCGAAATAGTTTGAGAAATATCTTATACATAAGTTTAAATGTTACTTAACCTAAAAAAAATATATCTATAAAAAGAAAATAATTACATGATTACTAATACTACTTATACACTACTTACATCCTATAATGTACTGCAAACTCAGGTTTTCTAGCTGCTATTCTTTGCTGGTGATGATGTTTTTATTTAATGTTGACAATGATGATGGTTTTAGATGATTCTGTAGTTAAAGATGCTGAAGTTTCTGTCTTTTTAAAGTTGTTTTTGGTTGTTTTACTCTTTTATTTGTTACTGTTATTTAGTCTTTAATCATATTTTATTTTGGTTTATTTGTTTTTTTAAATACAATTTATCATTTCGTTAAATAATTTTAATTCAAAGTTTATATTTTATTGTTATACTATGTTTAGACCAAACAAAAACTAACTTCTTTTTGACCAAAACTGATTTTTGAAAACCAAACCATTTACACCAAATAAATAGAGTTTTTGTTTGTCAAATCAAATTAATTATTTTATAAACTCACCAAAAAACACAAAATAACAATAGCCACACATTAATAAAAAAAAAAAATTGCATATTTATTAACTTTTTTAACAGATTGGAATAATAATTTCACAAAAAACAAATATTTTATTTTTGACATTCGAGTTAAGCAAAACAAAACTGAAAAAAATATTCACACAGAATGATTAGCTAGTAGTGAACACAGCCAAAACTCTAGTTTTTGTTTAGTTTTGGTTGGCAACGCAGTTTTTAAATTGTATGGGAAAACTACATAGTTTTTGCCAAAAACCAAAAAAATATTCAAAAACAAGTTGTTTTCGTTGGTGTAAATACCGTATTAAACTTGTTGTTAAACCATTTTGTTATCGTTTCTTTTTTTATCATGGAAAATTTCCAAATTCATGTTACCGACCACGTGAAAAGGTTTTGCGGTTATGTCCCGTTTTACACAAATGTTGTCATGCCAAAAAAAATATATCCGTATAATTTGTTAACTATTTTCAATTTACACATTTACGTTTTCCTCCTAGTTGATAATTTTTAAGGCTTTGATTTTCTTCTTTTTTCACTATCGTTTATGATTTCTTTTTCGTTTATTTTATTTTTCACGGATACCGATAATGTGTTCAAAGAAAAAATCGACTTTACTGGCACGCTGCCGCAGACAAACCTCTAGAACTTTTTTCCACCATCAAACTTTTTACCTCCCGCCATCTTAGCTTACAGGTTGTTAATTCGATTTACCAACTCATTCGTTGGCAACTCGAATCCGATTTGCCAATTTTTTTACCAACCTTACACCGTGAGAAAAGTAAGGAATGCTTACTAAACACATCCCACCCTCTACACTGAACAAAACTGGTGTTTGACATAACAAACCCGATCAATAGACGAAGTCCTGACGAAGGATCATTGAATCGGGAAGTCAACACTGACATCATCAAAAATTTACTGTAAATCGTAAAAAGGTGGCAACGCCAAAATTTTAGAAAGACATAACTTGATTACCGCTAATCCATTATTTTGATATAACAGCATTGTAAAAACGTGGGGAAGAACTACGACCCTGAGATCAAAAGCCGGGCATAATGATAAGTTACTACTTTATAGGTATCATATGCTGCAAATCTTTAGCATGGTAAACGCCTATCCTCTTTCCTGCCAAATTTTCAACTTCGTACAAACTTTTACCGATCTGTTTCACGACTCTACATTTTACGAACTTTTTGCATAATTTTGCATTAAAATTTTTCGAAGCATCGCTTAAAATAAAATTTCGTCTTAAAATTTCCTGACCTGGTAAAAATTTAACTACTCGTGAACGGATATTATATTTGGCTGCGCTTTTCTCATAAGATGAATGTAGATTCTCCTTGATCGCGCTCCTGACTAAGTCCATTAGGTTGCTTTTCGACAGAATGTCTACTTCGCTCTCCTCTAAGGAACCTAATTGCTTAGCCAAGTCGTATGCACTAGCATGCGTGATCATATGCATTCCGAACAATGCAAAATATGGCGAAAATCCAGTAGAACTGTGTATAGTCGAACGTAAAGAACATTCAATGGCTGAAAGATGACGATCCCAATCGCGTTGATCGTTAGAAACGTACGCACGTATGGAAGAAACAATCGAGCGGTTGACTCTCTCCGAGGCGTTTGCCTGAGGGGAGTAGACAGCGTTACGAATATGTTTGCAACCATACTTTGACAAAAATGAAGAAAATTCCGAAGAAACAAATTGTTTGCCATTATCTGAATGGACTAGCTGTGGCACACCAAATTTGTGGAAGATTTCGCTTTCCAAAAATTTGACTACATTAGATGACGTTGCATTTCGCATGGATTTCAAAACTACAAATTTCGTAAGATGATCGAGAATTATGAAAATGTAAGTGTTACCAAGTTTAGATCGGGGAAAAGGTCCTATAAAGTCAATAAAAATCTTTTGCCATGGCCTATGGGTAATCGTTTCCGATCCCATTTTCGGACGCAATACTTTGTTCGGAGCCTTTATCTCCTTACACAAAATACAATTATTTATATAATTTTGAACTTGAACTGCCATTCTGGGCCAATAAAAATACTGTTTCAACAACGCTATGGTTTTTCCAATACCGCAATGTGACTTTACAGTAGGCTCATGTGCGTTAGCAATCAGCTGTTCCGTAAGACTGGGTGGTACCCAAAGTTTCCAAATAAAATTTTCGGTAATCGTGTCACCATCCGCCGGTATAGTCTTCTTATAAACAAATGAGTCTTGAATCTTTAAATCAGGTAAACGTTCTTGGTTTTCCTCAACATGTCTTTTAATTTCTAAATAGCTTTCACTCTGAAATTCTGGTGAATTCATATCAATAATTGGTTTTTCGTTTACAAACATATTTACTTCGTCCACGTGCAAACGGGATAGCGTGTCAGCCACCACGTTTTGTTTACCTTTACGGTGTTGTATATCGAAATTAAAACTTTGAAGCTTTAAGCTCCAGCGTGCAAGTCTGCCGCTTAACTCTTTTTGACTCATTAGCCACTTGAGTGCGCTATGGTCGGTCAATACCGTAAATGGCATAAGCTCTATAAAAGGTCTAAATTTCTTGATAGCGCTGATCACGGCTAAGCATTCGCGCTCAGTAACGCTATAATTGCGTTGTGCATTGTTCAGCTGAGCGGAATGAAAAGCTATCGGACGTTCTAAACCTTCAGCATCGAGCTGAAACAAAACGGCTCCAATCCCGAGATTGGACGCGTCACATTGGACATAAAAACGTTTGTCAAACACAGGGTGAGTTAAAATCGGACTGGTAGTTAAGGCTATCTTTACTTTATTGAAAGCTTCAATTGCTTCTTCATCAAAAGTAAAAGTTTTCGATTTACGAAGTGTACGTGTTATTGGTGCGGTAATTGTAGCGTAATCTTGGATAAAACGTCGAAACCAGGAAGTAAGTCCCATAAAACTGCGTACATCTCGGGTACATTTTGGAATAGGTATTTTTGTGATTCCCTCAATTTTCTCGGGATCCGCCTTAAGCTTACCCTCCCCAATGATGTATCCGAGATACTTTAGCTCTTTTCTACAAAATTTAGATTTTTTTAGGTTTATGGTTAAATTCGCATTTGATAATAAGTCGCCGACTTTTCTTAACAGAGACATGTGGGAATCAAAGTCAGGAGAAACGATTAGCAAGTCATCGAGATACACGAAGACTTTCTGTTTCAGTTCCGGGGGGACCACCTTATCCATCAGTCGACATAACCGTTGGGCTGCATTACACAACCCGAACGGCATGACGGTGAAGTGATAGTGCGGCCGCCCCGGTACTGTAAACGCGGTCTTTGGCCGGCTATCCTCGGCAAGTGGAATCTGCCAGAACGCATCCTTCAAATCTATACTAGATATGAAGTATGTGTCCTGGAGACGTCCAAGGAGTGCGTCAATATATGGGAGTGGATACGCGTCTTTCACCGTATGCTCGTTGAGCTTTCGAGCATCGAGACATAGTCTCTTTTTTTCGCCACGACGGACTAACGTTACCGGTGAATTCCAAGGGCTATTACTTGGTTCCACTACACCTAGGCTCAACATGCGATCCAGCTCCTCATATATTAACGCCTCCACTGCCGGGGATACCGGGTAATGACGTTGCTTTATCGGTGCTGCATCGGATGTGTCAATGACGTGCTGTTCCATCCACGTTTTACCGAGGCCATGTTTCTCAAAATCTAAAAAATTACTTTTCGCTTCTTCCAAGGCTTTAGTTTGTTCAAAAGATAAAACATGAGTGCTGGGATCAATAGGTTCAAAATTAGTATTAATACTACTAATTAACTTTGGCGCAACACTAAACTTTTGCCAAAAATCAACTCCACAGTACATCTCATTTTCTAAACCGGGTACTAAAAATACATCAAGCATATGCTTTTGATTATCATACGAAATTTCAACTCTAATTCTGCCTACGCGCGAACTACGCTGACCGTTGGCTGTCCCAACACTACAATTATACACAGGGAAAACTTTTAAATTTAATTTTTTTACGAAATCACTACAATTTTTGCCCAAACATGAAACGGTTGCCCCGCTATCAAATAAGGCTAAAATTGGTTCACCATTTACTACAATTTCACGAAAAGGTCTTGGATCGGAATCCGAAATACTAGAAAAATTTGCTGCCGCTATAGAAATTCTACGCAAGCGCCTGAGCTTGTATCTCTCACGAGCTTTAAAAATTCTACCACACTTTTGTGTCTCAGTTCCTATCTTAACTTCACTATTGAAAATTCTTTTCCTGACTTCTAAATAATTTTTCATTCGTTCATGAAAAGGTTTTTTCAAAAGATTGCCTTTATCACCTATTGAGTTTTTATTTACAAAAAATTTATCTTTACTAAGTTTAGTGTCATTATTGGACAATATATTTGCATTAAAAATTGTGTCTTTATTAGACGATATATGATCTCCATTAAAATTTGTGTCGTCGTTATACGAAAATTTGAGTTTTTGGTCATTACCGGGCAAAATGTTTTTACAATCACGTTGTACTGTATCTTTGGGTATTGCAGTGGGGTTTGCTTCGAGTAAATCTCCGATAGAAGTGCTGACACATTTGTCAGCGGTTTTTGTAGGAACATCCTGTCGAAACCCTAATCTATTGTCTGACTCGAACGCGATTCCCCACTGGTCACGTTCGAAATACGGTTTCCCGGATTGCATTTTACGCATTTTGGAGTAACTACTCCAGGTGTTCCACATTTAAAACAAAAAAATTGTACTTGTCCCGATGGACAATTTTTAAAAGTGTGACCACTGGCGTTGCAGTTCCAACATTTGACTGAATCGTTGTTTCGAATATTCTGTTTGAATTCTTGCTTCCGACGAATCTCCTCAACTTTTAAAATTGGGTCTTCAAAATCGTCATACTGCAGTTCGTTTACCGCTCGACTACTAAAATTCTGACGCGATCGCATTCGACTTTCATATTCGATAAGTTCTTTGGCCTTTCTACACTCCGTTCTGAGGTGTTCTATAGAATAAATTTGAGCTGCAAAAACTAACCTAGCTATATTGGGCCTTAAATTCTTTTTCAAAATGTCGATTATCTTAAAATCGTCCATCGGCTCACGAAGCTGATGTCTTAAATTAAGTACCTCGTCAATGAACGTACCTGACTTCTCATCACGGGTCTGTACACGATCCATCATTTCCCTAAGAACGTCGATACTACTATGGTATGCTTGGAACTTACGCGTAATATCCAACCTCATATGGTTCCAATTTATGTTTGGCTTATCTTGGATATGAGTCCAATACCATTTAGCTGCCTCACCTGTTAACAGATGGTGAAAACCTTTCATTATCTCTGTCCATGGACAGTTATAATCTTTTTGTAGCTTCTCTACTCTAAAAATAAAATGTTCTACTAACATGTCTTTTGAACCATTATATTTCACGCCCCATTTATAAAGTTCGGGATATGGAGGTTTATAACGATGAGTTACCTGATTGTTCTGTACTGTCTGATATTCTTGCAATGGAGGTTGACCTTGATACTGATTTGGGTTAGCAGCAGGGTGATTAGCGCGCTGTTGCTGATTCGCATTATTTAAAGGTATAAGGTTAGGTGGTAAATCATGTGGCCATTCAAAGTTAGCCGGATTACGTTGAGTGTTACCCTGAGGAATTTGTAAGCATGAAAAAGCTGATCTAACTGCCTCGACAACCGCTACACTCATTTCCTGACGCATTACCTGCATCATTTGGTCCCTTGATACCTCAACCGCCGCTTCTACTAAACCCATAATTGCAGAGTCATCTCGTTCGCTCTGATTATTTCCTAAACCTGTCAGTGGACTAAAAGGTGGATGAGTTAATGTACTATTTCCCCGAAGAGATCCATTAACGTTACCTGATCCGCCGGCAGCTTCAGTGTTACCGAGATTAGTTCTCGTATCACTACCGGTTGGTTGCTGACCGTCATTTCTAAAAGTATTTGGTTGGTTTTCCATTATCAAAAGTTTAAGTCAAAAAAAAAAAGTAAAGTTTGTAAAAATTAAGAATTTGTTACAGGAAAAAGTACTGCTTTTTACCCTACCAAGGATTTGCGCACATTTAAACTACACATAAACGTAAAGAATTATTCTATTGTTCTACTATCTTTTCGGCAATATAAGGGGCATGTCACAGACTCAATTCCGTTCGGATTTGAAAAAAGTGGTTTACTCGTAAAACGCAAAACGAATTTAATTTTTTTCGGAATGAAATCACTTTCAAAAACCAAAGTGGACTTGAAATGCATAAAAGTGGTTTCATTCCGAAAAAAATATTCGCTTTGCGTTTTACGAGTAAACCACTTTTTTCAAATCCGAACGAAATTGAGTCTGTGACATGCCCCTACCACTCGATACGCAACTGTTCAATCGAACAAATCCGTATTGGAATTAAAAGACAAGCTATATTAGATTTCAAGTTTGCACGAATAACTTCGATTATATGTTTTTCAAAAAGTGGCTCCGACAATTCTTGATTTAGTTTAAGCATTCCGTCAATAAAATTTTCCGCACTTTCATCGGGTAACTGTTTTCTTTGGCCAAGAATTTGGAACTTGTCCATGTTTTCTTTACTAGACGGTATTTATAATACATAAAAATTTTAAATGTGTCAGAGCAAGTATTTAATTATTTCTTTTAATTACAACCAAGTGTTGTACCAAAATTTTATATGAAATTTATAATTTAAGAAAAGTAACAAAAATGTTTTTATCTACAACTAAGTGTTGTACCAAAAATATAATAGCAAATTTATAATTTAAGAAAAGTAAAAATATTAACTTTTTTATTTACAGTTGTATCCAAACTTTCATCAAAATGGATTATGAAAATTTATATCTAAACTCTATATCAAAACTATATTAAACTTACAAGGTAATGTACTTGAAACGCCATTATGACCAAGCCATAACGAAATCCATCAAAAGATCTAAACAAAATCCGATTTTACTCAAAAGATATCATTACAGACACGCAAAATATAATCGTTGCAAATTGAAGTGTACATACAATACGATCTCTCAATGTCAATACGATTAAAAATGAGAACGAAACTGAAAAATATTAACGTCGCGTTTGAATTTGGTCATAAAAAACCAACAGACAAAGTCTTACGAAATTCCTTTCAGTGTAGAATAAATTCTAAAATTACAAAAAACGTTTCGTGGCAATCAAGTGTTGACATATTATCAACTTCAACTCGAGTCCGCGAATCATGTTAGCTAACCGTAACGTTACGTTGGATTTGAAACATTACGTTAGTAAAGGTTGTTAAAACTTAGTTTAAACTTGGTTTAAATTTCGACTTACTTTTGGTAAACTCAATTCAAACTCAGCCTAAACTCGGCTTAACGTTGGGCGCCATCTTTTTGTTACAACCCGCTTGGGTTGTTTTGAAAATTAAAAATTTTCACCAGGTCGTAGCAAAATACAACTCTGTGTGCTGGTGTTGAATACCATGACCGCTGGTTGTGGCACTTGATTTTTACTTCCGGCGTAGCCTTTGCGGTGCGTGGGGTCTTTTGCGTCCATGGTCATGCACGGTGTATAATACGGGATAACAAAAAAACTAGAAAAGTACCACACTAGACTAATCTGTAATGCGTTTCTTTTGTTGGTAAAATGTCAAATTAGGGTTATAACTTTTGATGGATTTTGTGGTATCCAGGTGTTCGGGATACCGTTCTGCCCACCCTATGAATTGCCTCCACAATTCCCTTTATGGCAACCCAAAAACGTAATAATGGGTGCCCCAAAAATGTCATGGCTTGGCCATGACGCCTCTACGTTACCTTGATTTTAAATAAATCTAGCCAAACAAAATCATTTTAACTTTAACTTGGAATTTACATTTTTATTAATATAAAAAAAGATCAATTTAAGGTTTCTTTTATAAAGATTTCTACTCTAAGATTGGTGTACTATATACATTTTTTTTTTATACTTAAAGTGAAACAAACGATATCAAAAAATTTAATTGCGTTGAGCTCAACCGAAATAGTTTGAGAAATATCTTATACATAAGTTTAAATGTTACTTAACCTAAAAAAAATATATCTATAAAAAGAAAATAATTACATGATTACTAATACTACTTATACACTACTTACATCCTATAATGTACTGCAAACTCAGGTTTTCTAGCTGCTATTCTTTGCTGGTGATGATGTTTTTATTTAATGTTGACAATGATGATGGTTTTAGATGATTCTGTAGTTAAAGATGCTGAAGTTTCTGTCTTTTTAAAGTTGTTTTTGGTTGTTTTACTCTTTTATTTGTTACTGTTATTTAGTCTTTAATCATATTTTATTTTGGTTTATTTGTTTTTTTAAATACAATTTATCATTTCGTTAAATAATTTTAATTCAAAGTTTATATTTTATTGTTAAACTTGTTGTTAAACCATTTTGTTATCGTTTCTTTTTTTATCATGGAAAATTTCCAAATTCATGTTACCGACCACGTGAAAAGGTTTTGCGGTTATGTCCCGTTTTACACAAATGTTGTCATGCCAAAAAAAATATATCCGTATAATTTGTTAACTATTTTCAATTTACACATTTACGTTTTCCTCCTAGTTGATAATTTTTAAGGCTTTGATTTTCTTCTTTTTTCACTATCGTTTATGATTTCTTTTTCGTTTATTTTATTTTTCACGGATACCGATAATGTGTTCAAAGAAAAAATCGACTTTACTGGCACGCTGCCGCAGCCTCTAGAACTTTTTTCCACCATCAAACTTTTTACCTCCCGCCATCTTAGCTTACAGGTTGTTAATTCGATTTACCAACTCATTCGTTGGCAACTCGAATCCGATTTGCCAATTTTTTTACCAACCTTACACCGTGAGAAAAGTAAGGAATGCTTACTAAACACATCCCACCCTCTACACTGAACAAAACTGGTGTTTGACATAACAGACTGCAAAACAACAGCGAAATACATCACAGTCCAAGAAAACAAAAAAATATCTAAAACCAAAATAAGTTTATGTGAAAATAATGAGTTAATGAAAACCACGAAAAAAATTTGTGAAAATATTCAATTAAATAAAATAATATTTACAACACAAATAAGAATTTCATTTTTTATGATTAACAAAAATACGAATAGAACAAACAAAAATACGAGTTGATCAACTTTTACAAAAACTGACAACAATTATTGTTGAAATCAACATAAATATTTGTAGGGTCAAAATCAACAATGAGCGTGTTCAGCAGAGAAACCTGCTACTCAACAGTTGAGATGTAGCATGTTTTGATTAGTTGACTCTGCTGAACGCATTTTTTTATGAATGTTTTAAAATATTGGAATAAATTATTATTTTTTTATATTTTCATTTATTTTTTCTGTGGAAAATACTTTTTTATTATTTTTTTTGTTTATTTCCTTGAATAACGTCAAAAAAAAAAAAAATAGTTTCAATATAACAGCTTATTTATCAGTTTGTGATCAAATGTAGCATAATTTTTGTACGCTACCAGTGATGAGAAGCGCTCACTCAACATGTTGAATGAAATGTCAAAAATTAAACCGTTCAGCAGAATGTTGGGGAGCAGCTGAGTACACTCAACCAAAAATCATTGTATTCCCAAAGAAAATCGTAGTAAATTCAACAGAAATCATTGTTGATTTTGACCCTACAAATATTTATGTTGATTTCAACATTAATCGTTGTCAGTTTTTGTAAAAGCTGATTAACTCGTATTTTTGTTGGTTCTATTCGTATTTTTGTTAATCATACTCGTTTTGTTTTGTATATTCATGCAATTTTATTTATTAAAATGAAATTCTTATTTGTGTTGTAAATGTTATTTTATTTAATTGAATATTTTCACAATATTTTTTCGTGGTTTTCATTAATTCATTATTTTCACATAAACTTATTTTGTTTTTAGATGATATATTTTTGTTTCCTTGGACTGTGATGTATTTCGCTGTTGTTTTGCTGTCGGCAATCATTTTTCGCAATGATGGGTACCAATACCTTTTCGATACCAATACCCGTTAATACCAATTCAAATTGAAAACCAATACCAATTAAAAACCAATACCTTTATTTGTGCGATACCAATACCGATAAAAAACCAATACTGATTCCCCACTACCAATACCAATTAAAAACCAATACTTTTATTCTTCAAAACCAATACCAATAAAAAACCAATACCAATTCATTTTTTTCTACTTTCGTATCGGTTTTGTTTCGGTTTTTTTGTATTCTTATTTTCGTTTGTTTTAATTGTGACGTCAAACATTTTCTTTCCATCACATTACTAGGTTTTACCTGACTAACGAATTGCTACAGATGTTTACAAAAGATGTTACATCGATCAGTAATCGTTTGCATGCAAAGTCATATAACAAAACGGATTTAGCTACTTGAATTTTAAAAGCCATAAAACAAATATTTTTGTCACGTTACGTGATTTTTATGACCCCTAATAAAAGTATATCTTAAAAAATTTAGACCTTTTCTGTAATGAAATTTTTTCTTTTGCAAACATTATTAATATGTGATGCACATATCGTCACCTTATTATTGTTTTGCTCCATACGCCATTTTTGAAAAAAAAGAGTTAGGAATGGAATATATATAATATAAATATCCTCTTACTTATTCCGAAGTCCGTTTTTTAAAACATCTTTTCAAATTTGAGATATCCAGCATTTTCTAAGAAAAACACTCCATTTTAACGTTTTTTGAAAATTTGCGTTATAAAAAAGGCTCTAGATTATTTAAAAATTAACGGATCTTGCACATTTTTAGAATAAAGATTAATTATGTTGGTACTATTCTACGTACAAAATTTTAATACCGTAACTTCTAAACATTTCAGGTAATGTCATATTTGCCATTTAGGTTGTGTGGGAGGTAGGCGTGTCCATTGATCATCCCCATTTTTAATACCATGCAACCTGACTATATAAGTGTTCTAAATACCCAGTTTAGTCGATCTAGCTCTTTTTGTTTCATTGTTATTTTCTTTGGCGTTGAGAACTCATTTGCTCCATATCACACAAATGTCCCAAATGTGTAAGCAAAATTGGATATGGAGCATAATACCATAAAATCTTATTTTCTTAAAAGCTTAAAATCTTTTGATCTATTGTATGTAAAAGTCTGAAAACTAGAAGCTTTGTTAACAATATATGTAGCAATAAATGGTAAACATTAAAACAAAATCCATCGATTACTTTTCGAGAAAATTTGTGGTAAACCTATTTTATCGTTTTTCTCGAAACCGAGTTGTTGGCGTATGGAGCAAAACAATAATAAGCTGACGATATATTGAATGTCACTGCACTGTTTTTTGCGTTGTAAAAAAAATACTAATGTCCTTTTTTGGAAATCCCAAAATTTTTAACCAAGCAGTCGTTACAAAATTATATGTCACAACACCAGAATCCAGAAAAAAAAATTTTGTTTGTTTTATTAGAGGCACAGTCATATTATAAAAGAATTTAAGAATGCATAATGTGCGGTTCACACTTGCTATTTTTGAGAGTTTAAGGGCTACGTGTTTAAAAAATTATTTGTTCTGTATCCATTACGTTTTTATTCAGTTATTGGTGTTTTGTTAAACAACTTGTGAACTCCATATAAGAAAAAAAATTTGCCCGTGTAATTACAAAAAGATCTAAAATCGAAAAAGGGGTCCCTGCACGATAGCCCATTTCAATCACTTAAAAAAATATGTATGAAAGGATGAATTTCAGGTATATTTTGTTACAAATGTTAAGTGTCATCTTTCTGCAATTAAAAAATATCTACCCTTACCACCGAAATTTATATGGCTTTTCTGGAATAACGGAATATTAAAATTTTTTTTTGACAAGATTTTTAAGATCTGCCGGTGCTAATTTCACTAAAAAAGTACCTTTTTCCAAAAAAGGAAAAATAAAATTGAATCTTATACCCAATTCACACCTGAGGTGAATCTTGTTCGAACGAGATTTCGATCATATGGTTGTGTATAAAATGATACAGACCATATGATCGAAATCTCGTTCGAAAGAGATTTCACCTCAGGTGTGAATAGGCCTTTAGTTTTATAAAATTTCCTTTTTTTAATTTTTCTCAAAAGAGATAAAATTAAAACGCGTTAAAATATATATTTTTGTAAACCACTTTTGATTTAGTTGGCTTTAACTTTAATTTTATCATTATTATTTAAAAAAGAAGCGAAAAATAAGTTCTTCTCGCATTGGTACAGTGGACATAAATGGAGTACAAACTGACCAATAAAAATTAGGTAATTTGTTACGCATTTTTATTTTTTATACCCTCCAAAATATAAATATATAAAAAAATGTTAGGGATTTTTTAATTTTTCCTCCGCGCGAAGAATGCTGTCAATTAGATTTATTATGATTTTTGCACTTCTTCTCCTTCTTCTTTTATATTGATCGTGTGTGGGTAATATTGACGATTGTACAATGGTCAATCTAACCCATACATGGGAATTTTTAATTGGCATTGAATTTTCATTGGCATTAGTTGGAACTAATGCCACTGCCAAAAAAAGCATTAGCATTTATTGCCAATGAAATTTTTTGGCATTATTTGTACTAATGCCAATGAAAAGGCACAAATGCCTAAAAAAACTATTTACAATTGATAAAAAAAAAATAGAAAAAGTGAATGCTCTATTGTATTAAGTATGACTTGATGCCACATTGTCTGTAATTTTTGTAAAAATAGGTACAGCCATTCTCTTGGAATGATCAATCAAAAATAAAATATTTATGTTTAAATCTCCATATACCGTTATCAAAAAAGCTAAAAAATTTATACATTACTAGCTATACCAGGCCCGCGTTGCTGGCCCTAATAAAAAAACTGTTTTATATTGCATCTTAATTTAAATATAGTGTAGGATAAAATTAAAGCACGTGTCTGAGTCAAGCCTCGGTTAGCACAATCTATAGAGAAATTTCAACAAAATCTGTTCAGCGGTTTTTGCGTGATTTCAAAACAGACATAACGTTAAGAATAGTACAAAGGGGCGTGCCATTTAACGCATTTTTATCGAATCGCGATAGTCTAAAGTTCCATGCTGCATCCTCGATTAGTACTATCTGTGCTGCAAATTTCATTGAAATCAGTTGTGCCGTTTTTGTGTGACTGCGAAAGAGGAGGAAATAACTTTTTATTTATGAAAAACGGGAGTGACATTTTATACCCTTTTGCAGAATCGCGCTCTACATATGACCTACAGTTCCCGTTCGATTAGTTTTATTGGCGTGATTTCAAAACAGGCAGATATAACGTTCAGTATAGCACTGTATGTAGTGAAAATGTCAAGAGAATCGGTTTAGCTGTTTTTGTGTGATTGCGAAACAGGCAGACAACGTCCAGTATAGTACAAAGGGGTGTGGCGTTTTACGCCCCCTTTTTGCAATCGTAGTATAACATGGCCTATAGTTCCGCACTCGGTTAACACTATCAGCGATGAAAATTTAATTAAAATCGAATCAAGAGTTTTTGCGTTATTTCGGAGCATGCAGAAATGACATTCAATTCAATACAAAGGGGCATGGCATTTTACGCCCATTTGTTCGATCACGCTCTAGTTTAGCACATAGTTAGTACTATCGTTGGCTTAAATTTCATCCAAATCGGTCCATCCGTTTTTTATATATAGATGTTATTATTGGTGCAATGTACAAATTCGATTTTGCCCACCCCTCCGCCCACAGGCCAAAAATAAAAAATCTGACCAAGCATGGCATTTTACGCCCATTTGTTCGATCACACTCTAATTTGGCATATAGTTAGTACTCGGTTAGTACTTATGTTATCGATATATTTGTGTAAAATGTTATATCTAATAAATACTCAGTTGTTGTTTATAAACCAGATTAATCACATGTGTTTTCATGACATTTCTGGCGACGAAAAAAAATTGAAGAAAAAATTTAATTTTTTTTATGGCAGAACAACCTGCAGACGAATCCAACGCTATTGTGGAAGAAAATATTCAGGTCATGGCCGCTAAAAATTTTCAGATGGATGCGTTTGAAGAGAAGACGATGAAATGGTGTCGGTGGGTGAAGAGGTTTGAAACAGCCCTGGTAATATTCGATGTCGAGCAGACAAAAAAGACTCAGTACTTACTACACTACATGGGCACAGTTGCGTACGATAGACTTTGTGACAAGGCACTGCCTCAAACACCGGAACAACTTTCCTATAAGGGAATCACCGATATTTTGGAAAAACATTACAACCCTGCACCCAATGAGATTTTGCTGAATTTTAGATTTCATTCGAGAAAACAAAAGGCAGGGGAATCGGGGGCAGAGTTCCTTGTCGCATTGCGTCATCTGGCTGTGGGATGCAATTTTGGTGATTACCAGGATAAGGCATTGCGAAATCAATTTGTATATGGTTTGGCCAACCAGAAAATTCAGAGTCGGTTGCTAGAGAAGGAAAAGTTGACATTGGATGAAGCCGCCAATATTACGAGTGCGTATGAAAGCGCGGAAAAAGGCTTTGAGGAGATAAATAAGGATAATGCGGAAACAATCGATAAAGTGCATGAAAAGAAAATGAAAAAGAAGATGACAAATTCATCACAGTCATCGGCGGTTAGCAGCGCGAAATGTTTTAGATGTGGCAACGCTGACCACATGTCAAATAAATGTAAACATATTGATACGGTTTGCAATTATTGCAAAAAAAAGGGTCATTTAAGAAGAGTTTGTTTTAAGGCCAAAAAGATGTTAGGTCGTATCGATGAGGATGACACAGATGCAAGTTCTACCGATGAGGGTGATTTATTGCAGATTCAAGATAACAGGCAACAAGGGTTACGTGATAAAATTGTATGCGAACTACTAGTAAACAGCAAGAATATAAAATTTGAGATTGACACTGGGGCACCAGTAACAATAATGTCCGTGGCAGATGCTAAAAAGTATTTCGGTAAGAACATCAGCGTACACCATCCGGACTTGGAGCTTTACAGCTACTGCAAAACCCCAATTGATTGCATTGGTTATATTTGGGTCAACGTGAAAACAAAATCAACAGTAAAGGTGAAAATGTACATCGTGAATGCGAATCGTAAACCCCTACTTGGCAGGGAGTGGTTGCGTACTGTCCAGTTGGACTGGACTCGGATGTTGAAAAACAAATTTAAATCATCTCTAGTAGTGAATCAGATAAATGAATCAATTCAACAAGAAGGTCAGTTGAGAAATGTTTTAGAAAAATATCCTACTTTATTTTCAGCTACGTCAGGTCAAATTACTGGGTATAAAGCTCGTCTACATGTGAAGCAGGGGCGTATCCAGGATTTTATTTCGGTGGGGGCCCAACATTATTTTAAAATTTTTTTTTTTACAAAAAATTTACATAATAGCACATGTTTTAGAATTTTTCCCGATCTTTTCCTTGAACTGAATGTAACACAATGAGAATCTTCATTTTTGTGTAAGTTTACCACCGTTTGGGGGGAAATTAAGATTTTTTTTATATTTTAGAATTTTTTGAGAGACTTAAGCATTTTTTTAAAGTGCGAATTTTATAAGATGCTGAAACATTTTTACAAAGAAGATTATCTGAAATTTTTTCAAAGATAAGTCTAAGATTCTATCACAATTTGCAGTTAAGACAGATTTTGTAATAGAAAAAGTCAAAGACTCTAAATCATATTTCCAATGGAAAACGTTTCTCGAAAAATTCAGTTTAGAAATTGATTCTATAAACATATTCATAAAATACTTTTCCAAAAGAAAGACTCCGATTGTAAGACATTTTCCCATAATCTGAGATATTTCTAATTTTGCACATTTTCTCAGATTCTACAACATTTCACACAAAAAATTTTAGATTCTGAGAAAATCTTCACTTTTTCTATAAATAAAATGATTCAGATTCTGAGAACTTTTTAAAAAGAAAACAGTATAAAAAGTCTTAGATTCTAAAACATTTTTCCTATAGAAAAGGTCTAAGATTCTTAGACATTTTTCCTATAGAAAAAGTCTCAGATTCTTATGGAAAAAGTCTCCGATTCTTCGACATGTTTCTTACAGAAAAAGTCTCAGATTATTCGACATTTTTCCTATAGAAAATGTCTCCGGTTCTCAGACATTTTTTCTATAGAAAAAGTTTCTAATTCTGAGACATTTTTCCTATAAAAAGTCTCAGATTCTTATAGAAAAAGTCTCAGATTCTTCGACATGTTTCTTACAGAAAAAGTCTCAGATTATTCGAAATTTTTCCTATAGAAAATGTCTCAGGTTCTCAGACATTTTTTCTACAGAAAATTTCTTAGATTCTGACACATTTTTCCTATTGAAAAAGTCTAAGATGCTTAATCACTTTTCCTGTAGAACAAGTCTCAGATTCTGAAACATTTTGACTATAGGAAAGTGCCAGATTCTGAAACATTTTTCATATAGAAAAAGCCTCAGATTCTGAGAAAATTTTCCTAAAGAAAAAGTCTCAGATTTGAAATATATTTCAAATAGCAAAATACTCAAATTTTGAGACATTATTCTTATAGAAAAATATATTTTTAAAATAGAAAGTTTCAGATTTTGAGCATTTTTCTATACAAAATGTTTCACCTTGTGTCTCTGAGACATTTTTCCTTTATTTGATTTTGAGATAATTTTCCTTAAGAAAAATTCGTTGATTCTGAAAGATTTTTCGTAAAAAAAGTCTAAAATTCTGAGACATTTTCCAGATTGTAAGAAAAATTCTCAGATTCAGAGACATTATTCCTATAGAAAGTTCTCAGCTTTTAAAACATTTTTCATATAAAAAAACCTCAGATTTTAAGATTTTTTTTATAGAAAAAATCTCAGATTTTGAGACATTTTTCAGATTCAGAGACATTTTTCCTATAGAAAGTTCCCAGATTCTAAAACATTTCTCATATAGAAAAGCCTCAGATTCTGAAACTTTTTTGATTTAGAAAAGCCTCAGATTCTGAAAATTTCTAATAGAAAAAGTACCAGATTCTGAGACATTTTTCCTATAGAAAAGGTCTTATATTCTGAGAAAAAGGCTAATATTTTAAGGCATTATTCCTATAGAAAAAGTCTTAGTTAGATTCTCAGACATTTTTTTATAAAAAGTTTTAGATTCTGAGAAAAATTTTTTTTAAGAAATAGTCTCGTTTTGAGACATTTTTCTAAATGACAAAGTCGCGTTTTAAGATTTGACTACATTTTACTTACAATTAGGTCCATTTTTTGTTTACATAAAACTTCAGGTTCTAAGTTATTTTTTCATTAGAATCCTAAGTTGAAAAGTTTCAAATTCTAAAATTTTTTTTTCAGATTTTGAGATTTTTTAACAGAAAAATTTTTAGTTTCAAAACATTTCTCTTCAAAAAATTTTAGATTCTTAAATGTTTTTAAATTTTTTTATGAAGTTTTTTAACATTGTACTTTTTATTTGATACCAAATCCTGAAATTTGTCAAATCATTTCGGGGGGGGCCCGGGGGCCCGGGGGCCCCCCTGTATACGCCACTGATGTGAAGCACAATGCGGCTCCACGATTCCTGAAGGCCAGGCGAGTTCCGTTTCCACTCCTACAGGCGGTTGAAAATGAGTTGGAAAACCAGGTAGAAGAAGGACTCCTGGTGAGAGTAGACACAAGTGAGTGGGCTACACCCATTGTAGTCGTGCGAAAGAAAGATAACAAAATTCGCCTGTGTGGGGACTATAAAGTAACAATTAATCCTGAATTGCTTGTGGATGAACATCCTCTCCCTACAATAGATGAACTTTTCAGCACAATGGCCGGGGGCAGGAAATTTTCAAAAATTGACCTGGCTAAAGCGTATTTACAATTGGAGGTACACCCGGAAGACCAACATCTGTTGACGGTAAACACACACAAAGGGTTGTACAAACCGACGAGATTAATGTATGGAATATCATGTGCACCATCTATTTGGCAACGTTTCATGGAGCAGTTGTTGGCCGATATACCGGGCGTGAAAGTGTTCTTGGACGACATAAAAGTTACGGCTAGTAATGACACGTTACACCTACAACGCCTTGACGAGGTCTTACGCAGGCTGGAAGCACACAACATGCGAGTGAATTTGGATAAATCACAATTTTTACGTGACAGCATTGAATACTGCGGCTATGTTATAGATAAAGATGGTATACGGAAAATGCCGTCTAAAGTAAAGGCCATACAGAACATGAAACGGCCAACCAACAAGGACGAGATTCGCTCCTTCCTAGGGTTGATAAACTATTATGGTCGATTTAAATATGTTATATCGATAACATATTTATGGTTAGATATGACATCTTTCCCCGCCTTTATATATAAGCAAGGATATATGTTAATTAAATGAATATATAAAAAGTTGATATGAAATACAAAATATAATTAAATGAATATATACAAGGTTATTATAAAATACAAAGTATAAAATTCCACTCAAAACCAGTCACTCTTCCAACTCATAGTCCAGAAGACGTCTGGGAAGATTACGATTGCGTGTAGGCCTATTCCTCGGCTGGGTTTCGCCTGCTGTTGATTCTGGGCACTCGTCTCTAGGGGCATTTTCGATGTTTACAGCTAGGTTGGGTGAATTTGTAGGTGTTTCAAACCGTTCTTCGTTTTCAGTGGAGGTCTCGATGACGATATTTGATGGTTCATAATTCCTGTTCGCTGAAGTGTTTGTTCGGATTTGATTTTCAGTCTGGACTACTGCAGCTTGTCCGACCCTGCGAATCTGGTCGACGTGTCGACGCCATACTCTTCCGTCCTCCAACTTGACCGTGTAATGTAAATCGCCGTCTTTATCTAGCACAGTTCCAAACTTCCATTTGTCTTTACCAATGTATTGTCGTACCGACACTTTATCTCCCACTTTAAATTTCTTAGTAGTTATCTGACGTTGTGGATCACTGATTATGTTGCTCGGCAGAATAAGGTCAAGTCTGGACTGGATTTGTCTGTTGAACATAACCATGGCCGGTGATTTACCAGTGGCTGGGTGGATCGCGCGGCGGTATGAAACCAATATTTGATCCAGATTTTTCTGTAAATCATTAGGGTTGCAATTCATTATCTTGAGTTTATTCTTAAATGTCTGTATAAAGCGTTCGGCCTGTCCGTTCGTTGCCGGGTGATAGGGTGCGCCGAGTTTGTGTATTATGCCATTTCTATTCAAAAATTTACCGAATTCCGCCAACTTGAATTGGGTACCGTGGTCGCTCACCAAAACATTGGGTATACCAAAAGTAGCAAAAATGTTCCTACATACCTTTATAGTGGTCTCGGTTGTAATATTGGATACGATCCGAACCTCAGGCCATTTGCTGTATGCATCAACTAGGACGAAAAAATATTTACCAAGGAAAGGCCCAGCGTAGTCCACATGGACCCTTTCAAATACCTTTTTTGGAGGTAACCAACAATGTACCGGTTCAGACGCAGGATTAGGCCTGGAACTTTGACAAGCACGACAATTTATCACCATTTGCTCGATGTCTTTATCTAAACTTTTCCACCAGCAATAAGCTCGGGCTAGCGCCTTCATTTTTGCCATTCCAAAATGGCCCGTATGTAACTCCTGGAGTACTTTAGTTCTTAACGTCTGTGGCACATATACTCTTATTCCCCTCAGAAGGCAGCCTTGTTGTAATGAAAATTCATTTTGATCTATGCCGAAACGATAGTTTGAATCACATTCCCGACCATGCTTAAGACACTCGATCAAATTTTTGATTTCATTATCCTGTTTTGTTGCTGCTTTGAGTTCCTTTGCGGTAACCGGTAAATTTTCAATTGCATCAGCCTCTATCTGATCGACCTCTCCCACTTTTGTGTTGTTCTTGATTGGTATAGGTAAACGGGAAAGCGCATCCGCGTTACTGTTTTCCTTAGAGGTGCGGAAACGGATTTTATAATTAAAGGATTCCAAGTATACTGCATAGTGCTGCATTCTCGTTGCCGACAATATTGGCAACCCTTTGTTTTCTGAAAATATTTGAGAAATAGCTTTATTGTCAGTAATAAGAGTAAATTTTCTGCCGTAAATATATTGGTAAAATTTCTGAACGCCAAATATAATGGCATAGGCCTCTTTGTCCACTTGACTATAACGTTGTTGAGTTTTGTTTAACGTCCGTGACGCAAACTGTATTGGTCGTTCCTCGCCATTACCGTATTCGTGACTGAGTACTGCACCTACGCCCGTTGGACTTGCATCAACTGCCAGCGTCACCGGAATCTTTGGGTCATAGTGCACGAGTATATTATCTGACTGAATTAGTTTTTTCACTTCGTTAAATGCAGCTTCACATTTACTATCAAAATCGAATTTAACGTCATTATGCAACAGCCTGTTAAGTGGATAAACTATCGAACTTAAATTCGAAATAAATCGACCATAATAGTTTATCAACCCTAGGAAGGAGCGAATCTCGTCCTTGTTGGTCGGCCGTTTCATGTTCTGTATGGCCTTTACTTTAGACGGCATTTTCCGTATACCATCTTTATCTATAACATAGCCGCAGTATTCAATGCTGTCACGTAAAAATTGTGATTTATCCAAATTCACTCGCATGTTGTGTGCTTCCAGCCTGCGTAAGACCTCGTCAAGGCGTTGTAGGTGTAACGTGTCATTACTAGCCGTAACTTTTATGTCGTCCAAGAACACTTTCACGCCCGGTATATCGGCCAACAACTGCTCCATGAAACGTTGCCAAATAGATGGTGCACATGATATTCCATACATTAATCTCGTCGGTTTGTACAACCCTTTGTGTGTGTTTACCGTCAACAGATGTTGGTCTTCCGGGTGTACCTCCAATTGTAAATACGCTTTAGCCAGGTCAATTTTTGAAAATTTCCTGCCCCCGGCCATTGTGCTGAAAAGTTCATCTATTGTAGGGAGAGGATGTTCATCCACAAGCAATTCAGGATTAATTGTTACTTTATAGTCCCCACACAGGCGAATTTTGTTATCTTTCTTTCGCACGACTACAATGGGTGTAGCCCACTCACTTGTGTCTACTCTCACCAGGAGTCCTTCTTCTACCTGGTTTTCCAACTCATTTTCAACCGCCTGTAGGAGTGGAAACGGAACTCGCCTGGCCTTCAGGAATCGTGGAGCCGCATTGTGCTTCACATCAGTGACGTATACAGGGGGGGGGGGGCCCGGGCCCCCGGGTGGCCCGGGCCACCTGAATTGCTTGTGGATGAACATCCTCTCCCTACAATAGATGAACTTTTCAGCACAATGGCCGGGGGCAGGAAATTTTCAAAAATTGACCTGGCTAAAGCGTATTTACAATTGGAGGTACACCCGGAAGACCAACATCTGTTGACGGTAAACACACACAAAGGGTTGTACAAACCGACGAGATTAATGTATGGAATATCATGTGCACCATCTATTTGGCAACGTTTCATGGAGCAGTTGTTGGCCGATATACCGGGCGTGAAAGTGTTCTTGGACGACATAAAAGTTACGGCTAGTAATGACACGTTACACCTACAACGCCTTGACGAGGTCTTACGCAGGCTGGAAGCACACAACATGCGAGTGAATTTGGATAAATCACAATTTTTACGTGACAGCATTGAATACTGCGGCTATGTTATAGATAAAGATGGTATACGGAAAATGCCGTCTAAAGTAAAGGCCATACAGAACATGAAACGGCCGACCAACAAGGACGAGATTCGCTCCTTCCTAGGGTTGATAAACTATTATGGTCGATTTATTTCGAATTTAAGTTCGATAGTTTATCCACTTAACAGGCTGTTGCATAATGACGTTAAATTCGATTTTGATAGTAAATGTGAAGCTGCATTTAACGAAGTGAAAAAACTAATTCAGTCAGATAATATACTCGTGCACTATGACCCAAAGATTCCGGTGACGCTGGCAGTTGATGCAAGTCCAACGGGCGTAGGTGCAGTACTCAGTCACGAATACGGTAATGGCGAGGAACGACCAATACAGTTTGCGTCACGGACGTTAAACAAAACTCAACAACGTTATAGTCAAGTGGACAAAGAGGCCTATGCCATTATATTTGGCGTTCAGAAATTTTACCAATATATTTACGGCAGAAAATTTACTCTTATTACTGACAATAAAGCTATTTCTCAAATATTTTCAGAAAACAAAGGGTTGCCAATATTGTCGGCAACGAGAATGCAGCACTATGCAGTATACTTGGAATCCTTTAATTATAAAATCCGTTTCCGCACCTCTAAGGAAAACAGTAACGCGGATGCGCTTTCCCGTTTACCTATACCAATCAAGAACAACACAAAAGTGGGAGAGGTCGATCAGATAGAGGCTGATGCAATTGAAAATTTACCGGTTACCGCAAAGGAACTCAAAGCAGCAACAAAACAGGATAATGAAATCAAAAATTTGATCGAGTGTCTTAAGCATGGTCGGGAATGTGATTCAAACTATCGTTTCGGCATAGATCAAAATGAATTTTCATTACAACAAGGCTGCCTTCTGAGGGGAATAAGAGTATATGTGCCACAGACGTTAAGAACTAAAGTACTCCAGGAGTTACATACGGGCCATTTTGGAATGGCAAAAATGAAGGCGCTAGCCCGAGCTTATTGCTGGTGGAAAAGTTTAGATAAAGACATCGAGCAAATGGTGATAAATTGTCGTGCTTGTCAAAGTTCCAGGCCTAATCCTGCGTCTGAACCGGTACATTGTTGGTTACCTCCAAAAAAGGTATTTGAAAGGGTCCATGTGGACTACGCTGGGCCTTTCCTTGGTAAATATTTTTTCGTCCTAGTTGATGCATACAGCAAATGGCCTGAGGTTCGGATCGTATCCAATATTACAACCGAGACCACTATAAAGGTATGTAGGAACATTTTTGCTACTTTTGGTATACCCAATGTTTTGGTGAGCGACCACGGTACCCAATTCAAGTTGGCGGAATTCGGTAAATTTTTGAATAGAAATGGCATAATACACAAACTCGGCGCACCCTATCACCCGGCAACGAACGGACAGGCCGAACGCTTTATACAGACATTTAAGAATAAACTCAAGATAATGAATTGCAACCCTAATGATTTACAGAAAAATCTGGATCAAATATTGGTTTCATACCGCCGCGCGATCCACCCAGCCACTGGTAAATCACCGGCCATGGTTATGTTCAACAGACAAATCCAGTCCAGACTTGACCTTATTCTGCCGAGCAACATAATCAGTGATCCACAACGTCAGATAACTACTAAGAAATTTAAAGTGGGAGATAAAGTGTCGGTACGACAATACATTGGTAAAGACAAATGGAAGTTTGGAACTGTGCTAGATAAAGACGGCGATTTACATTACACGGTCAAGTTGGAGGACGGAAGAGTATGGCGTCGACACGTCGACCAGATTCGCAGGGTCGGACAAGCTGCAGTAGTCCAGACTGAAAATCAAATCCGAACAAACACTTCAGCGAACAGGAATTATGAACCATCAAATATCGTCATCGAGACCTCCACTGAAAACGAAGAACGGTTTGAAACACCTACAAATTCACCCAACCTAGCTGTAAACATCGAAAATGCCCCTAGAGACGAGTGCCCAGAATCAACAGCAGGCGAAACCCAGCCGAGGAATAGGCCTACACGCAATCGTAATCTTCCCAGACGTCTTCTGGACTATGAGTTGGAAGAGTGACTGGTTTTGAGTGGAATTTTATACTTTGTATTTTATAATAACCTTGTATATATTCATTTAATTATATTTTGTATTTCATATCAACTTTTTATATATTCATTTAATTAACATATATCCTTGCTTATATATAAAGGCGGGGAAAGATGTCATATCTAACCATAAATATGTTATCGATATATTTGTGTAAAATGTTATATCTAATAAATACTCAGTTGTTGTTTATAAACCAGATTAATCACATGTGTTTTCATGACAGTACTATCTTTGGTTTCATCAAAATCGGTCATTCCGTTTTTTATATGTAGATGTCATTAGTAGTGCAATGAAAAAATTCGATTTTGCAACATAGTGTTACTCCCTAGGCTATTCTGAATATTCCCTGAAAATTTCATCAAGATCCGTCCAGTCGTTTTCGAGTCCATACGGAACATACATACATACCCACATACATACACACATCCATTTTTATATATATAGATTTAGACAAAAGGATGTACAATAGGGATATAACCATTTGCGTTTTTTTGCAAATATCAAAAAGGACCTATTATATTGAGAATGTAGATGAAAAATCAAGAAGAAATGTGTGTTCTTTTTTTCGCGAATGTTAAAAAAGGTTCGGCACCGATCGCGATGAAGTTTTCGCTAATATTTTTTTTAATTATTCGGAAAACCCGTATTTCTAGTGTCGAAAACCATTTTATAAATTTGTTATTGTTTTATTTTTGTTGTAAAACGACAAAAAGCCAAAAAACGGTGGATGGGAAGGAATCCCACCATTAAACATAAAAAAATGTAAATTTATGGTGTTTTAGAAATTGCAATCGGTGCCGAAGGTTTTTGGACCAAAATGTCCCCGGATAACGTTTTTTGTTATCAGTATAAAATTGCCCATACGATTATGATAGGTTCCTATTTTGGTTATATCCCTAATGTACAACTTGTAAATGGGTATGGACCAGTGACGGTCCGTGAAGTTGTCACTGGGTGTTCTCTACTTATTTAAAATATAAAATTTATGTATATAAAATATGTTTTTCTGGACGTAACACGTTCCCGTGATAGACAAAGCCTCAGTTTTAATTTTTTTTATTGACATGCATATAAAATTAATTTTTGTACTCCATTTATTTGCGAAATAATGCTTTTTGTTAATTGTCGATGTGGTGAGGCAACAAAATGACAATAAAATAGAATTTAGGCTGCATCTCATTAAAAAATGTACAAAACTAGTAACATCCCATCTTTACCTATCTCGGGAATGCGTTAGGTCCATGAAAACATGAATTTTATACTTATGGTGTTTTCTTTTCTAAAAAAAATGTTTGCCTTTTTAGGGCATACATTTTTAAAATGTTTAACACACCTTAAAAAAATCTATAAAAATTTGCATTTTATTTGACTGGAATAGAACACAACATACAGAAATACTCTGCCCTGTATTTTCTAACAGCTGTTTTGGGAAAACAACACAGAAAAAGTCAGCTGTTGTATAAGGCAATTTCAACCCCGTGATTTTTTACGAGGTAAAAATTGCAACTTTTTTGCACTTTATAGGGCAGACATTTTTAGAAAAGAACACGATATTCTTTATAAGGGTTGACATTTTTTAGAAAAGAACACAAAAACACAATTTTCGGGGCGAAATGCAAAAAAAAGGCACATTTTTTGCCAGAAAAGAAAACACCATTAAATTTTCTGTTTTTATAAATTAGAGAACACCCAGTGACAACTTCACGGACCGTCACTGGTATGGACAGTTCTTGATTCTGTTTTTTGCGATTTTTTAATTTTTTTTATTTAAATTTTTTAAAATTGTTCAATTTTGAATAGTTTTTCCAAAATGTTCCGCGACATAATCCAAAACTTAGGACGCCAAAATCTTCGTTGGTTTACTAGCATTAAGACTGACCTGCCCCTTTTTCCCGTTTTTTCGTCTGCGTTTAAAATATTAATAGAAAGGGAGATGAACAAATCTAAAGTTGTTAAAATGAGCATTTTATAATTGAATAAATTAATTTTATGAATTAACAATTTTTAAGTTTTTCCAAAAGTACAAACATATTTATTTCTATATTAATACTGGATAAAATGAAACCCGAATACACAAAAAACCGATTTGAAATAGTGTGGTACTTTTGATTACGACGAGTTTAAAAAAGAGGGTTTTCACAAAATTTTTTTTATTTTTTTTTTAATTTTTGGCATTTCAATTTGTGTTGACTGGCACAAGCGGGCAAGTTTTTTTGTAAAGTATGGATAAAAAGGATAATCCTGGTCCAAACAGTTTTTTGAAAGGGCGTGGAACTTTCTATAACGATGAGTTTTTAAAAAGAAAGTTTTCAAAAAAAAAAATTCGAATTTTTTTATAAATTTTATTTTTTTATAAAATTTATTTTAATTCCATTTTTGAAACACAAGCGGGCAAATTTTTTGGAAAGTTGGGATAGAAAGGATAATTCTGGCCCAGACAGTTTTTTGAAAGGGCGTAGAACTTTTGATAACGATGAGTTTAAAAATGAGGTTTCCACAATTTTTTTTTTATTTATTTTTTTTAAAGGGGTTTTTCAAAAAAAAAAATCCTTCACGCAAAAATTCGACCCACTCTCTAGACACTCACTTAGAATTTTTCAACTCAACATCACTTGATTTAAATGAAAATCACTTTTTTGAGTCACGCAAATCACGGGACCAGCGACCATCTCCAATTCAAATACATAAACAAGAGACAAGTGTCTCTTCATTTGTTTAATCTATAACATCTGTAAATTTTAATTAAAATGAAGTGTCCACCCTTGAAAAAATTTCCTTGTAGGTCTGAATCTAAAAAGTTTCAAGGCACTTATTTATTACCCTAGGTTACGTTAGGTTAACCTACCCTAATATAGTCACTTAATTTAAATGAAAATCGCTCAATAATCACGTGATTTAAATAAAAATCGCTCACGCCTTAATCACGTGGTTTTTTGAGTCACGCAAATAACGGGACCACAGACCATCTCTAATTCAAATACATAAACAAAAGACAAGTGTCTCTTCATTTGATTCATCTATAACATCTGTGAATTTGATTAAAAATAAAGTGTCCACCCTGAAATAGTTTCCTTGTAGGTCCGATTTCAAAAACTTTCAAGGTACTTATTAGTTACCTTAATATAGGCTTAATTTCTGAATTTCAAAAAGATCGGTTAACATTTACGACCTGTAGAGACTTTTGGCCAAAAAACCTACCATCACGCCCCAGTGTGCACTGTGGGGCGGACAGAAGGACGACGTACGTTAAATAAATTAATATTAACGACAAAACCTTTTGCATACAAATACCAAAACCGATATAAGATAAATACCAATACTTATTAAAAACCGATACCAATTCGAGGCTAAAACCAATACCAATACCCAATACCTAAATAATTCAAAACCAATACCGAAACCTATACCAATTCAACAAAAAATTAAAACCAATACCTATACCAATACTAATATAATTTTAAAAACCAATACCAATACCAATACTTTTATCGAATTGGTACCCATCCTTGATTTTTCGTGATTAGCTTCTGGAGTTTTTAGAAAGATTCCAAATCACAAATTGCTAAAAAAAAAATAAAAAATTGCTTTATTAATGAATTAAATAACAAATATATTTTATTACTCACCAAATATTTTCTAATAAAGAAGGTTTTTTTTTTAGAAACATCCCTTCTGTACAAGACAACAAAAATTTACAAATGTCGATCAGCAAAAACAGTGTTGCACATTTCATGTACTTATATTTTATACAATTTTTTCCAACTATGTATTTTTCAACTACTGAATTTTGTAATATCAACATTGATTTTTGTTAAATTCTGTAAAACTTGATCTACAATGGGTTTACTAATTTTTCTACTAAGATATTTCTATGAGTGTAGCAGCTTTCTCTGCTGAACGTACCCAATGGGCGTGTTCTGCAGAGAAACCTGCTACTCAACAGTTGAGATGTAGCATGTTTTGATTAGTTGACTCTGCTGAACGCAATTTTTTATAAATGTTTTAAAATATTGGAAATAAAATAATTTTTTTTAAGGTTTTCATTTACTTTTCTTGTTTAAACTTCTTTTTTATGTTTTTTGCAATGATGGGTACCAATACCTTTTCGATACCAATACCCGTTAATACCAATTCAAATTGAAAACCAATACCAATTAAAAACCAATACCTTTATTTGTGCGATACCAATACCGATAAAAAACCAATACCGATTCCCCACTACCAATACCAATTAAAAACCAATACTTTTATTCTTCAAAACCAATACCAATAAAATACCAATACCAATTCATTTTTTTCTACACGCAAAAAAAAACTTGGTATTGGGTCATAAAATTATGGGTAATAATTACCAAGTTTATAGGGAGGATATGCGTTCTACAAGTTTTTTCCAAAATTTACCAAGTCGATTAGAAAAATAACTTAAGCCGAATTTATGACATTTTAGAAAAAAACTTGGTAACATATTCCAATTCAGCTTTCATTGATATCCCAAGGCACATTGATAAATATTCCTATATTTTTTTTTTAAATGATAACACTTTATTTTGGTTATAATTAAAAAATTTTTTTATTAAAAAAAATTGTTGCAAAAAAATATAAAATTATTAATATATAAATTAAAAGAAAAAATATATACAAGTTTACATTATTTTTTTATACCTTTGATAATGATATTGCAGCATCTTTGTAGTCATCTAAGGTGTCTCATTTTGTGGGTCCACTACAAACAAGGCAATTTTTGTTGTAACTAAAAATAAAATAATGGTGTAACTATATTATTTAATATAAAATATTTTTTTTACTTACCTTTTTATGTTTTATTTACCATTTGACTTTTTTAGTTAAAAACATAAATTGCTTCTGCAATTGCATCGACATTTTGCTGGTCATCGTTGTGAAAAAAAAATAATACTAACTTTTTCCCTATATCTTGATATATTGTCCCATTTTTACCTTGCTAATTTTTACCAAGTTGTACTTGGCAACATGATGTTCATTTTTTACTGCCAAGTACTGGGTCAAATTATGAAAGGATTGGGCAACAGCCGGCATCTTCATATAAAAAAAAAATTACCAAGTATACTTGCTAAATATTACACACCGATTTTTTTTGCGTGTACTTTCGTATCGGTTTTGTTTCGGTTGTTTGTATTATTATTTTCGTTTGTTTTAATTGTGACGTCAAATATTTTCTTTCCATCACATTATTAGGTTTTACCTGACTAACGAATTGCAAAAGAGGTTACATCGATCAGTAATCGTTTGCATGCAATGTCACATAACAAAAAGGAGTTAGCTACTTGAATTTTAAAAGCCATAAAAACATAAAAGAAATATTTTTTGTCACGGTTTTTATGACCCCTAATAAAAGTAGATCTTAAAAAATTTAGACCTTTTCTGTGATGAAATTTTTTCTTTTGCAAACATTGTTAATATTTGATATATGTACATTGAATGTCACTGCACTCTTATTTGCGTTGTAAAAAAAATACTAATGTCCTTTTTTTGGAAATTCCAAAATTTTAATCAAGCACTGCTTGACAAGCAGACGTTACAAAATTTTATGTCACAACACCAGAATACAGAAAAAAAAATTTATTGTTTTATTAGAGGCACAGTCATATTATATAAGAATTTAAGAACGCATAATGTGAAGTTCACACTTGCTATTTTTGAGAGTTTAAGGGCTACGTGTTTAAAAAATTCTTTTTTCTGTATCCAGGCACGTACGCAGGAATTTATTTTGGGGGGGGAGCCCAATTTTTTTTTTTTTAAATTCGTTTTTTCGCCTCAATTTTTTGAACCCACATTTTTTTTTTTATTTTTAGAAAACAAAACATTTGTTTTAAATTTAAGATAAAAAAGGAGTCGAATTATTAAAAAAAAAGTTTTTTGAAAATTTATGCAACTTTTCATTAAAAATTTTTAAATATACTTTACGCTTGAAAACTCAAAACTCTGGGACAGCTTTCTAAACCATTTTTGTAAGGAAAAATTCGTAAATGTCAATAAGAATTATCTAGTTTAATTTAGATATTTTGAAAAAAAAACTAACACTTTGATTAATTTTTTGTGTAAAAAAATTTAAGATTCAAAGAAGATTTTTCGATTTAAAAATTGTTAAATTTGGTCAGACTTGGAATTATAAGAGTAGATTTAAATTAGTGTAGACGACATAATTTGCAATGCATATGTTCCGAAAAATTATTTGCCAAAAAAATAATATTAATATTAAAAATATAATAAAAATAATAGTCATGATTAGGGATGTGATTTCCATGCAAATGAATGTTTTTTGTCACTAGTCTAAAAACGATATCGACCAATTGTCTTTCCGAATCAAAAAATTTGCGTTGAAATGGCATCGATTTGTTTTTGCATATTTTGGTAATAATGCTTATTTTGATTTCAAATGTTTAAATTTTTTGCTTTTTAAGAAGTTTTTCGTAAGAAAACACAATTATTGCACACATTTTATTTTTTTAGTGCATATTTTGAGGTTTTTTAGCGCATATTTTGAATTTTTTAGCGCATATTTTCGATTTTTTAGTGCATGAAAATCTTATTCACAATGCGTAACATGCTTGGTCAGTCACAATTACCTTTTAGAGGTGTTTTATTCACTACCGTAAAAGTTTGCACAACATTTTTTTCAATCAATTTTTTTTTTTTTTGTATTTTTTGAATATTTTGAAATTTTAAGAAAAAAACCTTCGTTTGATTAGAGATAAAAAGAAAAAAATAATACTGATCCTTTTTTGTTTACAACCGTATTTTTTGTAGTGCAATGTCTTAAAATTTGTATATGACCGAATCATTTTGGGGGGGGGCCCGGGCCCCCAGGGCACCCCCCTTGCGTACGTGCCTGTCTGTATCCATTACGTTTTTATTATGTTACTGGTGTTTTGTTAAACAACTTGTTTAAGGTCGTAAGTGTGAACCCCATATAAGAAAAAAATTGACCCGTGTAATCGCAATTGGCAAAAGATCTAAAATCGAAAAAGGGGCCCCCTGCATGATAACCCATTTCGATCACCTTTTTCAAAAAAATATTTATGTATGAAAAGGATGAAGTTCAGGTACATATATTTTGTTACAAATGTTAAGTCTCATCTTTCTGCAATTAAAAAATATCTCCCCTTAACCACCGGAATTTATATGTCCATTAAATGCAATGTGCATCAGCATAGAAATTGTTTCAAGCAAAAACGAAAAATTTGCATTTTTTTAGTTTAGGCTTTTTAATTTTTTATTAATTAATATTAATTTTTTTTATTAATTTTAGATTTAATTTATTATCAAATTCCACTAATTGAAACATTTTGAAACTATTTATTTTGAAAATAACGAAATAAATTAATAAAATAGCAAATAAATCCAAATATTAAAATTGCATAAAAAGTTGAAATACAGGCTTTTCTGGAATAACGGAACATTAAAATTTTTTTTACAAGAGTTTTGAGATCAGCCGGTGCTAATTTTACTAAATAGGTACCTTTTTCAAAAAAAAAAAATGAATCTTTGTCCAAAATGGGTTAAGCATGTACTATTTAGTTTAAAGTTTGGCTTAATTCTGAATGCAAATACTGCTAAAAATATTTTTTTTCAAAAAACAAACATCCCTCACGCAAAAATTCGACTCACTCTCTAGACACTCACTCAGAATTTTTCAACTCACAATCACGTGATTTAAATGAAAATCACTTTTTGGAGTCACGCAAATCACGAGACCAGCGACCATCTGCAATTCAAATACATAAACAAGAGACAAGTGTCTTTTAATTTGTTTAATCTATAACATCTGTAAATTTTATTTAAAATGAAGTGTCCACCCTTGAAAAAGTTTCCTCGAGGTCTGAATCCAAAAAGTTTCAAGGCTCTTATTTATTACCTTAATATACCCAGCAAAAATAAATCAAGATTTTGGCGACACAGCATTTTTTTATAGCATACCGAAGCGCATCCAAAGAGCGCTTTTGAGGATGCAGTAAAAGTAAGGGGAAAAAATTAAAATTTTTTAATAAGATTTTTTATATAAAACTCAATTTGATTAAATTTCATGTGCTTTCCTTTTGAATATATTTAACACTTCTTGAATAAAAAACCATGAGTTTTGGATAAAGACACATGATTTCACTGCATCATTATTGCGCATTAATCAGCGCTGCAAAGAGTGCTTCAATCATAACACCTCACATTTTAAATGAAAAAAAATTTAGTACACCATTTCCACTTTAGTTTCAGAAAATACAAATTATATTACAAAAAATGTCCAATCATATTTTAGAATCTCCAATTATATTTAAAAATGTCCAATTATATTTCAAAAATTTCCAATATAATTGAAAATTTTGGAAATGTAATTAAAATTTTTTTGGTTATAAATGGTAATATCTGAAATATAAATGGAAGTTTCTGAAATATAATTTGAAACTTTCGAAATATAATTGGAAATTTTTTAAGTGTAATTGCATCTCTTAGGCGATATTTCTTCCAAATGCTTGCAGGGAGTCAACTGATTTTCAGAATTAGTCAATTGTATTTAAGATTTGTATTTCATATTTTGGAATTTGTATTTCAGAAATAGTCAAATGTGCTTCATCTTTATTCTGCTTAAATCAGCTCTTAAAATATACATGAATTCAGAGCATCTTAAGAGTGTTTTTTCGGTGTATCCAACTAGCGCTCCAAAGTGTGACATCGCCTTAGAGAATCATGCATGAATTCAGCAGGTTTGGATGCGCTCCTTGACTCGAGTTTCCTTTCCAAAAGCTGCTGCCAGTTCAGCAAAATTTCTGCTGGGATAGTCACTTGACTTAAATGAAAATCACTCTATAACCACATGATTTAAATGAAAATCACTCACGCTCACGCGTGAATTAGGGACCAGAGACCATCTCCAATTCAAATACTTAAACAAAAGGCAAGTGTCTCTTCATTTGATTCATCTACACTCTAATCAAAATTTGTTGAAATTTACCCAACTTATAGTAGGAAACTGGACTCCTTCTATAGATTTGGTAATTTTACTCTGAATGTGTAAATTGAATAAATAGACCACTAGTTGTCAATTTAAATAGAAAAGAGGTGAATAAATATAACAAAAAAAAAAAAAAACATACGGCGCCAGCCAGCATCAAACTCGCCACCTTCCGATTTACCAAGCCACCTTCCGATTTTAGCAAGCGCTAGGGAGGAATCACATTAAATAAGATTTTTGCGTATATTATGCGAGAACTAATAATATTTTACCAAGAAAAAATATTGTTTAACGTAATTCCTCCCAAGCGCTTGGCAAAATATTTTTTTGCGTGTACACCTCTTAGCCACTACGCTACGGAAGCTTATACTTTTATCTGGCGTTTTAGTTATTTAATATGCTATTTACATATACCCCGAAATCCACATAAATTTGGATTTCAAATCCAATTAAAATATAGATTTTAATTGGATTTGAAATCCAAATTTATGTGGATTTCGGGGTATATGTAAATAGCATATAACATGTGTGTATGTATGTTGTTCGACAATTTTATTTACACATTTGTGTGTAAAATATTTGAATTAACGGATAATATTTATAATTTGCTGTGTTAAATTGGTTTAAAAGTATTTTACGCATTTTGTGCTTATATTAACACAAAATGCGTGCTATTCAACAAATATTTACCCAATTTATAATAGTAAGTTTACATGCGTTCTTTAGAGTGTATGTATAACATCTGTAAATTTTGTTAAAAATGAAGTGTCCACCCTGAAATAGTTTCCTTGTAGGTCCGATTTCAAAAAGTTTCAAGTCACTTATTTATTACCCTAATATAGTACTTAATTTAAATGAAAATCACTCTATAATCACGTGATTTAAATAAAAATCGCTCACGCCTGAATCACGTGGTTTTTTTAATCACGCAAATTACGGGACCACAGACCATCTCTAATTCAAATACATAAACAAAAGACAAGTTTCTCTTAATTTGTTTCATCTATAGCATCTGTAAATTTTATTAAAAATGAAGTGTCCACCCTGAAATAGTTTCCTTGTAAGTCCGATTTCAAAAACTTTCAAGGCACTTATTTATTACCTTATATTCTGAATTTCAAAAAAATCGGTTAACATTTACGACCTGTAGAGACTTTTGGCCAAAAAACCTACCATCTCGCCCCAGTGTGCACTGTGGGGCGGACAGAAGGACGACTTACGTTAAATTAATTAATATTAACGACAAAACCTTTTGCATACAAATAACAAAACCGATATAAGATAAATACCAATACTTATTAAAAACCGATACCGATTCGAGGCTAAAACCAATACCAATACCCAATACCTAAATAATTCAAAACCAATACCGATACCTATACCAATTCAACAAAAAATGAAAACCAATACCTATACCAATACTAATATAATTTTAAAAACCAATACCAATACCAATACTTTTATCGAATTGGTACCCATCCTTGGTTTTTTGTTGTTTATTTCCTTGAATATCGTCAAAAAAAAATAATTTCAATAAAACAGCTTATTTATCAGTTTGTGATCAAATGTAGCATAATTTTTTAAGGCCACACACAAAAAAAAATTAAAAAAATTGTGCCAGTTTTTGGTTTAATTACAACCTATAAAGTGGTTTTGGATAACTTACAAAAGTTTTTGCTCTAAAAAACTTAGGTAAATTATCCAAAACCACTTTATAGGTTGTATTATCCCCAAAACGGTCACAATTTTTTTATATTTTTTTTTTGTGTGCATGTTCACTCTACAAGAACTTATACTGCACACAAAAAAAAATTAAAAAAATTGTGCCAGTTTTTGGTTTAATTACAACCTATAAAGTGGTTTTGGATAACTTACAAAAGTTTTTGCTCTAAAAAACTTAGGTAAATTATCCAAAACCACTTTATAGGTTGTATTATCCCCAAAACGGTCACAATTTTTTTATATTTTTTTTTTGTGTGTGTATACAGACTAGCGTGATTTTAAAATCACTATGTGATTTTCCTTTGAACAAAATCACATAGTGATTTACAAAATCATCTCAGATTGTACTAGCATAAAGAAAAATTGCAAAATCATCTCAACTTACCATGGTAAGTTCTTGTAGTGTGAATATGGCCTTACCATGGTAAGTTGAGATGATTTTGCAATTTTTCTTTATGCTAGTACAATTTGAGATGATTTTGTAAATCACTATGTGATTTTGTTCAAAGGAAAATCACATAGTGATTTTAAAATCACGCTAGTCTGTATACAGTATAACGCTACCAGTGATGAGAAGCGCTCACTCAACATGTTGGCTGAAATGTCAAAAATCAAACCGTTCAGCAGAATGTTGAGGAACAGTTGAGTAGCAGCTGTCTCTGCTGAACGTACCCAATGATTTCTGTTGAATTTACTACGATTTTCTTTGGGAATACAATGATTTTTGGTTGAGTGTAAATTAATTCCAAACACTTCCTAAAAGTACAACCCATCAGCTGTCAAATATCAACTACAGCCAACTTCACTCAACATGTCCTTTCTTCCGGTTCTTTTTAACACGCAAGGTATGATTATTTATAATTTTTTAGAAAATTTGCAAAATAAATGATAGCATTCGTAATATATTAAAAGAAAAGTGTTTAAAAATGTAAAACAAAGCATATTATTAAATATGTCTAGTGTTTCTATATGAGAAAACCGCTTAAATTAGTGCAATTTGCTATTTTAAAACAAACGTGTGGTTCTTTAAATGTGCTATTTTATGACATTTGAATGCGATGTGCTAATGTATGACAAATTAATGTTTTTTTTTTTTTTAATTCCGTAGATGCCTGGCGTAACTGTAAAGGATATCGATCAACACCAATGTGTTAAAGCTGTTGCTGTCTTCTTGAAGAAGTAAGTTTTTATTTTTTTTTGGAAATGATGGGGTTTATGAAGTTTTTTTTTAATCTACAGAATCTAACTTCTGTTTTATGGTTGTTTAATAATTGTTTACCTTCCTAGGACTGGTAAATTGAAGGTGCCCGATCAAATGGACATCATCAAAACTGCTAAGTACAAGGAATTGGCTCCCTACGACCCAGATTGGTTCTATATTCGTTGCGCTTCAATTTTGCGTCATTTGTATCACCGCAGTCCCGCTGGTGTAGGTTCCATCACTAAAATCTATGGTGGCCGCAAACGTAACGGTGTCCACCCATCTCACTTCTGCCGTGCTGCTGATGGTGCTGCACGCAAAGCTTTGCAAACCTTGGAGCAAGCCCGTCTTATTGAAAAACACCCTGATGGTGGCCGCAAATTGACCCCAATTGGCCAACGTGATTTGGATCGCATTGCCAATCAAATTGTCGCCAAGCAACGTGATGCTGCCAAGCAAACTGGCCCCATTGTCATTTCCAAGTAAATCATTTTTGACTGACATGTTTGTTGGTGGAAATATTTTTTTTTTTTAATTTAGTTATAAAACAAAAAAGTTTTTTAATTGAATGAATAATGATTGTACATTACAATAAAAAAAGTTGTGTTAAACTTTATCAAGGAAAATACCTCAAGTTATTAAGAGTCTTACAGCCAGCCCTGGCTATGTGGCAAAATAGTAGTTTCAAGAAAAAATTTTAATTGAGAGGTGGTCTTAAAAATTTTTCTTTATTGCTATCAGTAGCAGGGCTAGCGAGTAGTGTTCTGGATACCGCTTTGTATTTTTTTTTATGTAGAATGACGACAGTTTACGTGGAGACTTACGAATTTATCACTTACGAATCATTAGAGCTGTAACCTAATTTGTTTCTAGTTGACTACTCTCATATCTCCGATTGCTTCCAAATTTTTATCATTGATAAATTAGTTTTTGAATCTTTTTTGTACGAATAAAATTTTCCTGAGTGTGAGTGAAGCTTGCGTGAGCGCACGTGAGTTGTTTTAAATTTACTCACGTGAGTGAGTGTGAGTAGAAATAATATGCTCGTGAGTGAGTGTGCGTGATTTATAAATTCCTGTCGTGAGTGTGAATCACTCACGCGCCCATCTCTAATTTGTACTTGTCCTGGGATGCCACTAGTGATAGCAATGGAAAGTGGAGGATCTCCCCTAATTTTCCTTTTATAATTTTTACATATCAGGAAAAAACAGGACCCTTCTAAAATTTATCCTTCAAAATTGTCAACAAAATATTTTGCTAAGTATTTCTTTATTCACATCAATTATCCTGATGTCGCAAAATAAAAAAATGGAAAAATTAGGCGAGATCCTCCACTTTCATTTGCCTTCACCAGTATCATCCTAGGACAAATACAAATATTTCAAAAATATTTTACAAAATGTATCCTTTAAAACGTCTAAGGGCGGATTACTCAATGAAAAGATAGCTGCTAACTGCCAATTTAACAAAGCCTTATGCCAAAATTTGTATGGAAAAGTTAAATTTAACGGAGATTTATTTTATAACGGAGCATTGAGTAATTCAACCTAAGTCCTTTTAAAAGGAAACATGGGCCGCTGTTCCAAAAAAAGTAATTCACATAAAAAATTGGAAAATGAAAATTTCCGAATCTTTTTTGTGTTCTGGATTTCACATCCAATTTTTTTATTTTTTTTGTTTTGTTTCACATAAATAAAATTTGGTGAAAGTAAATCGAATGCACTTTTTCTCTTATACTTTTTTTAAATTTAAATTATTCGATATTAACTTCGAAAGAAAACGTGATCAACAAAAAACTTAACTTAATTTCATGTGATTCGGAAATTTTCATGTGAATTGAAAAGTTGTGAAAGACAGAACAGAGGCCATGATCACGAAATGAAAAGCTGTAAATGCAGCTTTACTCCAATTGATCTCTACTTTCCAAGATTGGCAATCGATACCCACACAGAATAACGGTATTTGGCTATTGTGCCGCAACCAATAAGAATATGGACGTTTTTAAAAGCGATTACGAAAATAGTTGAAATTTCTAGTATTTTTGATGTTTTACTTCGTGTTTGTACAGGTTCATTTTCGTTATATAGGCCAATACCTTTAAAATACCGTTTCAAACGGTATTGGCCTATATTTCGAAAAGCAACCGGTACAAACACGAAGAAACACATCAAAAATACTAGAAACTTCGTCGACTTTCGTAATCGGTTTTAAAAATGTTCATCTTTATTGGATGCGGTACAATAGTTAAATACCGTTTTTCTGGGTGAGTACCGATTGCCAACCTTGCTACTTTCAGACATATCATCCGGTTCATGTTAAATATTGGCTGTCGCACGGTTTTATATCTGAATTTGACTAATAGGCTTCTATTTGTCTAATCGCTTTAACTGAATATCGGGCAAAATTTTCACATGGGGTCCAAAAATGGTCCGATGTTAATCTTATTAAAGTACGCGTTTAACATACACAAACAAAATTTTAATTAAATATTTTCTATTTTTTTGAAATTTGAGAGATTTATGTGAAAACGGGAAGGTGGTTTGTATGGGGGCTACAAGAAGATTCCATTAAAATTCGGAATGGTGATTTGTATAGACAAAACCTGCTAAATTTTGATAAGATACCTATTATAATACGGTTATTAGAGTC
The DNA here is from genome assembly GCA_963921195.1 of Pegoplata infirma. NCBI lineage: Eukaryota > Metazoa > Arthropoda > Insecta > Diptera > Anthomyiidae > Pegoplata > Pegoplata infirma. The sequence continues at coordinate 189,003,550 of OY992540.1, read as the reverse complement.
ATTTAAGCCAAAACTAAAGAGGCCCTTTGTATGGGAACTAGGTCTAAATATGGACCAAATTTCAATAGGCTTCTTCCTTGGACCAAGAGAGGCTTAAGTTTCAAATTTCAAGTCAATTGATTAAAAATTGCTACCTGTATCGTGTACGGTTATATAGTCGCAACAAAAAGTCGACTTTTCAACTTTTTTCAATTTCTAAAAAGACGATTTTTCGACTTTTCGACCTATTTCAAATTTTAAAAAGTCGACTTTTTTCGACTTTTTAAACTATTTTCGACTTTCTACTTTTTTTTGACTTTATGACTTTTTTCGACCTTTTCCAAATTTTAAAAAGTAAATTTTTTTGTAAATAAAAGTTTAGTTTTGACTTGTTGTAAGCATTTAGGTGCTATTTTCTTGGTTGTATTTTATTTATCAATGTTGGGTACCAAAGTAATGAAGGTTAAAAAAGTCGAAGAAATCAAAAATGTGGAAAAGGTTGAAAAATCGAATGCAATAGTGTCGATTTCGATTTATAGAACCCTATCACTGAGGTGTTTACAATAATCAAAAATATTGCACTTAACACTTTCAAACTCATGAATTTGGCATTGACATTTTTGGTTCACATACAAAATACATGGTACCAATAGCTTCAGTTGTTATTAAACTCGGCTCTCAATTGATTTTTATACCCTCCAACCGCAGTTGGGGGTATACTCACTTTGTCATTCCGTTTGTAACGCATCGAAATATCGGTCGGGGACCCCATAAAGTATATATATTATTGATCTATGATCGATTCTAAGACATTCTGTGAATGTCCGTCTGCCTGTAGATAACACAATGCAGTCCAAAATAAAACAGCTAGACTCCAGAAGTTTGGCACAAATATGTCTCATGTTCATAGGCAGGTTAAGTTCGTGAATGGGCAAAATCGGGCCAGGGGGAAAAAAGTTCCCCCCTGAAGAACTGAACCAACATGTTTTTTTTTTTATTTTTGTTAAATAAATGAAACATTTGGTATATTTATCGCGATGGGAAGGTGCTCTCAACGTCCCCCACTGACCTCCATCACCCCCCCCCCCAAAAAAAAAACGCTCCTGACAATTTTTTTTTTACATTTTGGAGGGTATAAAAGATTCGGCACAACCGAATTAACACTCTCACTTGTTTTTTTTTTTCAGAAGAAATTATTTTCATCTGGCAAAAGTAAAAAAAAATCAAGTCAATAAAGTCGAAAGCAAAAGTCGACTTTTTAAGAACAAAAAGTCGATTTCGACTTTTTCATACAAAAAGTCGATTAATCGACTTTTCGACTATAGAAACCTAGTATCGTGTTTACATGGACAGACTGATATATCTTCTCCAATAATGGTCCGATCAGAACAAGATTGGTTTCATTCCAAATATGCACCTTTATATTGACACTTAAAAAAATTGGATTCATTAACCCATTGTGGCACAACATCAAATTTTAGATTTTTAAGCAAAAGTTTTTGGAGAAAATGCGTTTTATACAATATTCGCATTCATTTAAACTAGTTTAATTATGTGTTTAAATTGTATGGGGATAACCAATAATTAAGCTAGTTAAAAATGAATGCGAACACCGTTTTATTATGTATTTATACAACTAAATTTAAAGCTTAGATTAACCCCGGTTCTGAAAGTGTTAAGTGTTAAATGGAAGCTAAAATTAATGCTTAATATCTTAGATATAAGCCTACTTATTAAAATAAATATCTTTATAGTGCATAATTTTAAAATTTTCTCTGAAACTTAAGGAAAAAAATCTCAAATTTAGGGTTGTGGAATCGACATTTTTTAATGCCAAATTAAAGGTATTTGAGAATAAGCTTTCGAATAAAACCAATGTTATCAAATTCGATCTTTGGAGGTCCATAAATCGGGAACCATGGTCCGCCGACTATTTTTCTTTTTATAGAAGATTATCAAAATATCGGTCTGGGACCCCATAAAGTATATATCGTCACCTAAAATGCAAAACGCCCTAGTAAAAATATCAAAATTGGTATTTTGATAGATTCTGGTGTATTTTATTAACCTTCACGTCCCTACAAAAAATTAAGGGTCACAGAATAAAAATTAGTAGAGTCCGACCGAAACCAGTTTTCGAGGCCGAACCGAATATTCGGCTGAAAAAGTAATATTCGGCCGAAACCGAACCGAAACTTTAAAAAAATTACCGCCTGGCATGAATAAAATTATTAAAAAGTTTTTAAAGATTAATATACAGCATATAAATGCTTTTAAACCATAGGAATTGTTGTATTTTTGAAAAAAAAAAATATGTTTTTTAAAAAACTTACAAAAAAATTGTATATTTCATTTGCAGATAAGGAGAAAATAATTTTTGAACTGAAACAGTTTTACATTTATTGCATAAACTTGTAACATTTTCTTCAATTGAACTGAAACAAGTGTAATGAAATACGAAATCAAAAAATTCACCGACTTTTTTACATATTTTTTAAAATACCAAAAAGTTTCGGTTTCGGCTAATATTCGGCCAAAATTTTGCCGAATACCGAATAGAGGCCGAAACCGAGACCGAATATTCGGTCGGACTCTAAAAATTAGCGATTTTATAGCCAAAAATTAAAAACACGTGAATTGCGAAATCGCCAATGAACGCAACTAGAAATTCATTTTTTAATAGTTTTGTGATAAATTTCACACATATTCACAAAACGTAATTCCTCACAAAATTATAGCCCAATTCAATCAAAACCAACAAAGTTATTCAATAATAAAAATGTTACTCTATACTGTTTTTTGCTTCTCCTGTAAAATTAATAAAAATGTTAGGGCCTTTTGCATTTTAGGTGACGATATATATAATTGATCAGTGATTGATCGTAAGACATTCTAGCGATGTCCGTCTGTCTGCTGTGGAAATGGTGATCACGGCCAAAATATTACACGAAGATGACTAAAACTTAATATATTTATTGGAAGTTCGTCCGAGCATTTTGTTATTGCATTTGAGCGATATCGGATCAGCGGAGCAATGTCTGTCAACTAGACTTGATTCGGTGTAGGCTATTAATATAGATTAAGCAACAAATGCTACCAAACACAAGTTTTCTTTACATCTTTATTAATAAAATTCTTAAAAACTAGTGAAATCTTATACAAAATTTCTCTATTGAGTTTATGCAAAAAATCCAATTTTATGTATGAACCAGCAAATTGGTGTTAAAAAGTTTTGTCTTTTTATATTTATACATTTTATTTCGAGTTTGCTTTAAACTACACACATACATAAAAATTATTTAAGATACTAATCTGCAGAGCAGATGGGCCATGTTTTTTACACTCTGTCCAGGGCTTCCACCATCACAATACTATTACCGCGTATTACGACCATGCCAATGTTATTTCTTGTGCTATCTTTACATTCTTCAACTGTTTCGTCCAATACAACATTCATAAATGGATCAAAACCACGTAAAATACCGGCAACGGAACGGCCGCCATTAAGTTTTAATAGCATTCGTTTATCCATATACCTGTAATGAAAAAAAATATGCTCATTACTTTAATATTACAAATAATTAATACCATTTACTTTTTTAATTCTGGGGGATGAGCTTTAGACATTTTTTAAAAACGTTTTTACAAAAAAATAAAAACTTTGGAGTTCTAAAAGATTTTAGGGGTAACACAATAAAAATGGCGTGTTGCAGAGCTGTATTATTAGTTGTACTAAATATCATTTTAGTACAGGTGTTGGCAACTGCAAAATTTAATACACTTAACAAAATAGTCTAATTGTTTTAAACGGCCATCAGGCGTGTGATAAATCGTTCAACATGTTTGACGCACGAATGAAATTTGCTAGTGTATTCTTAGAACTCAATAAGAATATCCAACTTGCTTAAAATTGAAAAAAAAATATGACTTTGACCTCAAAAATTAGAATGTGGTGTTCAAAATCGTGGAGACGTACCACGCTTGGGAAGAGCAGGGGCAGAGTCATAGCACAGACTAATACAGACTCGACATAAGTGACAGGTGTCAAAAAAGTATTCTTTAACCATATGGTTAATATTTTCAAATTATTCTACACTCAACCAAAAATCATTGTATTCCCAAAGAAAATCGTTGTAAATTCAACAGAAATCATTGTTGATTTTGACCCTACAAATATTTATGTTGATTTCAAGAAAAATTGCTGTCAGTTTTTGTAAAAGTTGATCAACTCGTCTTTTTGTTAATCAACTCGTATTTTATGTAAATTCAACTCATATTTTTGTTAATATAAGAAATTTTATTTTTTAAAAAAAAAAGCTTGTTGTTATTTGTAAATATTCTTTTATTAAGTATAAATCACAATATTTTTTTATTTCCGGCTTTTTAAGCTGCAATATTTGAAGATTTTCACAAAGATTTTCACACACACTTCGTTTATTCATGTTATGCACCCATTAGCCATTCTCTAATTATCTGATGATACCAAAACAAAATCCTAAAAAAAAAAACAAAAAACGTTTTAATATAGTATGAATACATAAAGTTATCAATGTAATTTATTACTTACCAAATATTTATAGATCAGATCCTATTTTTATTTATTTTTCTAATATTAAATAATTTTATAAGAAACAAACTCATTAAATAATTTTATAAGAGACATTTCACATTGCTACCAACTCACTCGTTCACTCGTTATAATAAAAAAAAAACCGAACGAACAGGGTTGTTTTTTCTTTTTTGTTTTATCTATTGAATTCTGTAGAAGCCATTGTAATAGTTGAAACAATTATACTGATTATTCAACGATATCAACATTAATATTTGTTGAATACGGCATTATTCTGTAAAACTTGATCTACAATGGGTTTACTAATTTTTCTACTAAGATATTTCTATGAGTGTACGAATTAGGTTAGAAAGAGATAACTGATATAACGCGCCATAAGAAAAATGGATGCCAGATCGGTTTTTGTTGTTTCACTCACTCCTAAGTCGTAGAAAGTGTTGCCATTTTAGCGTAAAACGGACTAAAAACCGCTGTGTTTTCTCCTAAAATCGCTTAGTTTTTCCCCAGTTTTTCTTATAAAAATCTACTGTCGAGTATGTATTTAGTCTGTAGTCATAGACAGAGTCATAGAGTAGTCCAACAAATGGCGTTTGAAAAAGTAGTAAACAAAAACCATATGGTATTGTTTACGAAATTTTATCACAAATCGAAATGTGAGCGAGATGGAAGATACCAGTTTTACAGTGAGAATGCAGATTTTTTTTGTCTCTCTTTGCTTTGCGTTTGAACTTTAGTTTGGCATTGCCAGAATTTTCCAATTATCTTTGGTGATGCCAGATCTACATCACTATGGTCATAGAGTGATACATCGTCCGTTTTGTAGATCTGGCATCACCAAAGATATTTGGAAAATTCTGGCAATGCCAAACTAAAGTTCAAACGTAAAGCAAAGAGAGACAAAAAACAATCTACATTCTCACTGTAAAACTGGTATCTTCCATCTCGCTCACATTTCGATTTGTGATAAAATTTGTTTACTACACGCAAAAAAAAAATCTGTGTAAGATTGAGCAATCCTACTTGGTAAAACTTTTTTCATACCAAAAAAAAATTTTTACCAAATTTTTGCTAATATTATGCTTGTCGATGTTAAAGTAACATAATTCATTTTTTATGTAAAATAACCAAGTAGCTTGCTCAATAACGCAAATTACCTGCACAAAAATTTATCGAAAGAAAACAACAAAAAAACAAAACAAATACCGCCATTTTCATTTTGTATTTTTGTGTGCGTGCGTTGTTCGTTTATTTTTTGTGTTATAAAAACGTAAAAAGGAAATTGATATATAAAATAAAAATAAATTAATACATAATTAATAAAAATAAATAATTAGTTTTCTAAAAAATAAATAAATGTAAGATAAAAGAATGTTAAAGTTAATTTTGCTTTCGTCACTTAAAACACCATTCAATAAGAAAAACCAATGGAGTCCCAGACGTATGTTTCGATGAATAACAAATGGAATGATAAAGTGAGTGTACCCGCATTCCGAAGACACCAATAAGGTTTAATAGATTTTTAGTTAAAAATTAGTGTTTGGTAATAATTTTACATTTTTACAGGGTACTGCTAAATAAATTTTTGAAGCTATGGAGAGTCCTTCACTACAATAAAGATCGTGGACACCAATCCTGCCTTTAGTTATAAAATTAAAACCTACACTCATAGAAATATCTTAGTAGAAAAATTAGTAAACCCATTGTAGATCAAGTTTTACAGAATATTGCCGTATTCAACAAAAATTAATGTTGATATCGTTGAATAATCAGTAAATTTGAATCAACTATTTACAACGCTTATACAGAATTCAAAAGATAAAACCAAAAAAGAAAAAACAACCCTGTTCGTTCAATTTTGTATTATCAAGTTGGTAGCAATGACTTGCAATGTGAAATTTGTTTGTCTCTTATAAAATTATTTTATGTGTTTGTTTCTTATAAAAATATTTAAGATTATAAAAATAAATAAAAATAGGATCTGATGATCAGATTCTGATCTGTAAATATTTGGTAAGTAATAAAATATATTGGTTACTTTATGTATTCATACTATATTATAAGTTTTTTTGTTTTTTTTTTAAGGTTTTTGATTTGGTGTCATTAGAAAACTGGAGAATGGCTTACGAGTGCATAACATAAAAAAACGAAGTGTGTGTGAAAATCTTGTTTAAATATTGCAGCTTAAAAAGCCGGTGATAATTCTAAAAAATATTGTGATTTATACTTAATAAAAGAATATTTACAAATAACAAGCTTTTTTTTTTAATAAAATTTCTTATATCAACAAAAATATGAGTTGAGTTTACAAAAAATACGAGTTGATTTACAAAAAAACGAGTTGATCAACTTTTACAAAAACTGACAACAATTTTTATTGAAATCAACATAAATATTTGTAGGGTCAAAATCAACAATGATTTCTGTTGAATTTACAGCGATTTTCTTTGGGAATACAATGATTTTTGGTTGAGTGTAGGATAACAAATGGCGTTTGAAAAAGTACACGCAAAAAAAAACTTGTGTCGGAAGTCGAAGTCGTTATATATAGATGGCAATCTCTTTTTTGGGAACGATTTGGGAATAACGAAAAATAAACATTAAAAAATTTTAAAATTATGAATGAAAATTATTGTTGTGTCACTTGAAAATAAAAAAATACATAATAAAACAACGAAATGAATATAATTAAATCAAAACAACCAGCAAAATTAAACGAAAAATAAAAGGTAAACAAAATTTCCAGCTTTCCCAGATACCATTTGTAAAACTAACACCACCTTTAAACGTCAAAAAGAATTGACTCTTGCATAGTCTTTATATATTTAAGTTTTTGCTGGTTGATATCATAGAGTAAAGGTACGTACAGACGACGCAATATTATGTACAATATGCAATTATATTGATCGTGTGTGGGTTAGATTGACGATTGTACAATGGTCAATCTAACCCACACACGATCAATATAATTGCATATTGTACATAATATTGCGTCGTCTGTAGGTACCTTAAGGAAAGAAAGAGAGTTTGAATGGACCCAAAGTCGGTCTGCTGCTTCCCTGGATGTCCCTATTAAAGAGGACCCCAAAAAAGTTCCCGGTGCCACTAATCAATAATAATTTTTTGTTTTTTTTTTTTTTTCATTTTATACCCTCCACTCTAGTGATAGAGGGTATATATAAGTTTGTCATTCCGTTTGTAACACCTCGAAATATTGGTCTAGGACCCCATAAAGTATATATATTCGTGATCCTCGATAGATTTTAACACGATCTAGCGATGTCCGTCCGTCCGTCTGTCTGTTGAAAACACGCTAACTTTTGAAAGACTTTACGGAGGCTCCTGAAGTTTGGCATATATGTTGGGCATTTGCCTGGTCAGGTTGGTATTGCAATCCAGCGAAATCGGTCCAGTGGTTCAAAAGTGATGAGCAAATGACTGAATTTCGGCAAGGGTTTTTCGTGAATTTACGAGATAAAAATCAAGCTAACTTTCAAAAGGCAGTTCTGAGGATGCTTAAGCCCGGCATATATTTTTGTCGTTCCCCTGGCCTGGTTCATTTCGAATTTCAGCCAAATCGGTCCAATGCACTATAGGAAATTTTACCTTTTTTTTGGCCAAAATTATTTACAGCCAAACGGCTGGACCGATTTCAATGATTTTTTTTGATTTGACTTTTGGAAGACTCTTTAGAGGGAGGGAGTGACTCTTAAAGTTTTTCATACACTCAAAAAAAAAATTAGTAAAGCTACCTAAAAAATTAACTAATAATTAGTTCCAAACAGGGTTCCCGGGTTATAAGTTTCCGCATCTAAGATTTTTTAGATCCTTGATAGATTATATGGTTTTCTAAACTGTTTTTACTATTTCTTTTTTTTTTTTTTGAGTGTATACTAACTTTCGAAGATAACAGTAGAAATTTATTTTAACAATTTTAAGAAGTGTAAACATATCTACTTTTTAATAAGGATTTTATTCAAAAATTTGATTTTTTAGTTCCAAGTCGTCAACTACATTTCAAAATGCCACTACGGGCAGCCGTAGATGAAGCAAGAGCTAGGGGCTAAACTTCCCTAATTAGATCTTTAGAGATTTCTGCTGTAACTCGTATTTTTGTTCTCGTAGATTTTGACAAAAAAGTTAATTGCGGCCGCCCCGGTTTCGATTTAGTGGAGGCAGGCTGCGTTTCAAGTTTTCTTAGCCAAGTATTGCCTTTAAGCCAAACAGCATGCTGTCTTTCAAAAACTTTCAAACTCCTTCAACTTTTAATCCTTTTCATATTTATATTTGAACAAAATATTCTTAATTCCTCCTTTATATATTGTTTAAAGTTTTCGAAACATTCACTCTCAGCAATGTATGAAAAGAAATGGCCAGAAATAGCGGCTCCTTATCCACCTCTGATTTATTTCTCTCGCCATGTATTAAATAACTCTGAATTTGGCACTCAGTAGTCACCTGGAAAAATGCGTTTTAAAAAAAAAGTTGCACATATCCGACCTTGAAATTTGGTAAATTCGGAAGGTAATTGATTGTCCTAGAGAACTTTTATGGTTTTATAGCTAACATATGCTATCATTTTTTTTTAAGTCAAAATAAAATTCCAATTTATACTTCAATAAGTTCATCTTAAGGTCACTTCAATTTTTCCAATTAAATCGATCTAATAGATGAGTTCACCAACATTTCACTATTTATCATTAAAGTACTCACCTTCGACATTATTTTCCATTTTTTAGTTTTTAAAAACTATAAATTCTTAATATAAAAACTTTTGTTAGAAGCTATCACTAAATTCGCTGCACTCAATCGTTGTTTTATAACTAAGTAAGAAATTGCAAGAAAAACTATTGATAAAGTGACAGTACATCAATTCTGTCGAAAAATTGAGAAAGAATTGTTTACTTTGTTAAGTTTTTTTTATATTAATGTAAAAAAAAATAATGTTTTGAAAAATTTTAATTTTGACTTTTGGCCAAAAAATGGGTAAAATTTCCTATAGTGCAATGGTTCAAAAGTTATTCGCAAAACCGTGAATTTCAGATTAGCTTCACCTTAAATTCACGTGTTGAAAACCCGTTAAACCTGTTTTAAAAACATTGGTAAGTTACAAAAATATTTTACAACGTTTTTTTGTCACTCAAAAATATTTATATACAAAAACCAAAAAAAACTACACTCGAAAAAAATTTTACACTCAAAAAAAATTTTACACTCAAAAAAAATTAGTAAATTATTTTTTTTTTTTTCAAAAATTACTAAAAAAAAGTTTTTTTACACAAAAATAAATACACTCGAAAAAAATTTTACACTCAATAAAAATTTTACACTCAAAAAAAAAATTGTAAATTATTTTTTTTTTCAAAAATTAGTTTAAAAAAAGTGTTTTTACACAAAATAAAATATTTCTAATCAAAAATTTTATTTTTTCATGTTAGAAAATTTACTATCACTTAAAAAGGTAATTGTGGAGGGTATTCATAGATTCGGCCAAGTCGAATTTAACTTTTCAACTTGTTTAATTCTAAAGCGGATGGCGTGTTTAGTTTTTCGATTTCAGTGTGCCCCATAAATTGCAATTTAGCCCGAGTTTAAAGGTACCTACAGACGACGCAATATTATGTACAATATTCAATTATATTGATGGTGTGTGGGTAAAGGTACATACATACGACTCAATATTATGTACAATATTCAATTATATTGAAGGTGTGTGGGTAATATTGACGATTGTACAATGGTCAATCTTACCCACACACCATCAATATAATTGAATATTGTACATAATATTGCGTCGTCTGTAGGTACCTTAAGATTGACCATTGTACAATCGTCAATATTACCCACACACGATCAATATAATTGCATATTGTGCATTATATTGCGTCGTCTGTACGCACCTTAAATGAATACGGTCACTGATTATTCAACGATATCAATATTAGTGCCAGTTTACAGAAGGCGAACGATACACAAGAACGAAAATTTAACATGGATTTTATTATTGTTACAATAAATGAATTTTGTTATTGTTACAATAACAAAACACACGCAAAATTTTCGTTCGTGTGTATCGTTCGCCTTCTGTAAACTGGCACTTAATTTTTGTTGAATACAGCATTATTCTGTAAAACTTGATCTACAATGTGTTTACTAATTTTTCTACTAAGATATTTCTATAAGTGTACTAAGAAATTTCTAAGTGTACTGGCCTTTATTAAAAATTCTTAATTTTTTTTAAGTGTACTTAAACGAAAAAATGTAAATACCAATACATGGCTACCAAGTAACCACATGCTAATTAAATTTACAACACTAATAAGAAAACAGGCCAATTACGGGAAAAGTCAACAACTGCAAAACAAGAAAAACGTAGTTTTTGTGCAAAAATATCATTTATTATTTAATTTTTAATTATATTATAGTAAAATCATGTTTTCCAAGAAAAAGAAGAAACCTCTTATTTCAATGCCAAGTAATTTTGAACATCGTGTACACACTGGTTTTGATAAACGTGAGCAGCGTTATGTGGGGCTTCCGTTGCAATGGGCTTCCATTGTAGGCAATAATCAAATATTAAAATCAACTAACCGACCACTACCCCTGGTGGATCCGTCAGAGATTACACCAACTGAAATATTGGATTTAAAGACAATTGTGCGCCCTCATCACAATAACAACAAAGCGGACACTACATCATTGAATAGTAGCATAGCTACACAGTCTGCCGTTGTCGGTGGGGTCATGGGTCAACATACACATCCAATGGCTGCGGATAATGGAAGTGCTATATTAGGATCTGGATCAGGTGGTGGTGGTATAGTATTGCCTAAGACATCTCATGTTGCAAGGTCAAATTCATTGCGTAGTTCCAGTCCTCCAAGAATTAGACGAGATTTACGTGGAAATGCTAATGTGCCACCAGCAGTACCAGAGGAAAGCATAAGTCCAGGAGCAGTTAATCCCATTTCGGGTCATCATCTGAACTCCAATATGTCTGGTTATAAACCGCATCAACAGCAACAACCACCAATGCCTGGTATGGCTCAAGGTGTAGTAGGTGGCCATATGTTTGGTGGACAACAGCAAAATCATAACGGTGTAGTTGGTGGTCCTTTAGCCGTACGTACTGATTTTACAACACAGCCTGGTGCTGGTACTCTACAATATCGCCCTGGAGCTCCCCCGCATCTTCACGCTCAGCAAACGTCTCCCGTTGGCTCCATTACCAGTAATACACGTTCCACACACTCACACATTTCGTCACATTCACATGGACATCACATGAGTAACAATAATGCAACTAATCTGAATAACTTGCCGATGTATCCATCACCGCAAGGACAAATGCATGCACCTCCAGCATTACCACCACATGGGCAACACCATCATCACCAGCAACAACAGTTACAACACTTAGCTCAGCAACAAGCCACTAAACAAATGAGTAGTACTCTCGTTATGTCAGGTGATCAAAACCAAAATCCACACCATCCACATTTACATGCTAAAACCGCATCACGTGCATCTAGCTCAAGCAGAGGCGCCAGTGGTATTGGAGCAACAAGTGCAACAGGTGGTAGTACAGCAACAGCAGCACAGCCTAAACAGGAGCCACGCCTAACACATGAGCAGGTACAGCTTAATTGTTTTCCATTAGTCTAGCCCTTAATATTTTTATTCGGTTATTCATAGTGTTTCCTATTATATAGTGCCCTTTTATAACAGCAACCTTCGTCGAAACGTCCCCTCTTGTTATCATAAGTAAATGAAATTTGAAGTTGCAATCGGTCAGTTCATGGTAGAGATGGGCGCGTGAGTGAATTTTGACTCACGCACGCTCACGCTCACGAAATAAAAATATTGCTCACGCACGATCACGCACGAAACTTTTTTTTCTGCTCACGTTCACGCACGCTCACGTGAGTAAATAAAATTTTCCTCACGCTCACGAAGACTCACGAAATTTTAAAACCAATTTTTTTTTTTACATTTTTCGATTTTTGTCACAAAAAGCATTTAAGTTCCTTAAAACAATCAAAAAAATTCATTTAAATCAAAATTTTTGTATTGATTTCCCTCTAAATTCATTATAATGAAGATTTTCTTACTTGTTTTCTGTTTCAGAAGGCACAAAATAATCACGCAAACTCACGAAACAAAAATTACTCACGCACGCTCACGCACGAAACTATTTTTTCTAATCACGCGCACTCACGATCACGTGAGTAAAAATAAATTTCACTCACGATCACGCGTCAATCACGTGAATCACGAAAAATTCGTGTCACGCGCGCATCTCTAGTTCATGGTCGCCAGTTTCTCCAGATTTTCTCATTCCCAAAAATCCCCAAAAAAAAAATTCTAAAAATTTACTACACACAAAAAACACTTGCAATTAAGCCAATTTTTTAGAACAAAAACTTGGTTAAATTACGCACAAACACTAAAAAGTGTAAGTGTATTTTGCGTGTTAAGTGATTAGCACGTCTTTTGAAACCGCCCAGGCAGAAAAATACATACGGGCCAGATCTGGCAAAGTACCTAATAAGGTGGTATTAATACTGGCAAAGTACCTTTTTTTTTGGGTTTTTAGTACTTCCTAAGATGCTAAATGATAACACCATTTAGTAGTGGCAAAGTACTTTTACAAGCGCTTTCCCTGTACTTTGAAAAGTATTATCCGAGATTTTTTTAAATAGCTTTTTAACTACACTCTTATAAATTTTTGTTGAAATTTACCCACTTTATTGTAGGTAACTGTTCTCCTACAATAAAGTGGGTAAAAATACTCTATGTGTTTAAATTTCAACATTTGCACACAAAGTGTGTACAACTAATAAACATTTTGTGTGTAAACCAATAAGTAAACTGCTTTCAAAATTCTCTGGCAGTACACACAAAATGTGTAATTTTAGCTTATTTGTGCTCAAAAATAGATTTTAAATGTTCAAAATTGCGTCTTAAATGTTTTATTTTACATTTAAAGTGTTTGATTTTTAACAACCTGCAAAAACTTGTATTCCTAAAAAAATAAAACCAAAAATGCATTTCTTATGATTTTTATCGTTATTATTTAAACTAAAATGAAATTTTGTATAATAGGTAAATATAATATTCATAAATTATAAATTAAATGCAACTTTTTTTTGTGTTTATAAAATTATTCGTATCAAAAACAAAACATCAATAACACGTTAACATACATTAATATGTTAACGTTAAAGATGAAATTTAAATGTTAAATAAAAAAGAAACACTTGATTCACTTGTTTTATTAAATCCACCATTCCATTAGTACTTTCTTCTCTAGAGAAGTATGAATATAAATATTTTTGTGAGTCGCCTGTTTCTAAAAATATATAAAAAATTATATTTTATTGTTTTAACCAATATAATGCAATTATTTAAGAAATTAAATACTTACGAGCAATCGCAATAATTGGAGAATTCGTTGGAAGTTGACTTTTCATTTCATTAATTGTTGTCCCAAACTGCAAGTAGAAAAAAATTCACGTTATTATCGAAATATTTCTGATATTTAAATCATACAAGGGAAAACTCTCAGAATCCGAGACATTTTGATAAAAAAAATTCTCAGAATCTGAGATATTTTTCTATAGAAAAATTCTTGGAATCAGAAATATTTTTTTTATGAAAAAATCCTTAGAATCTTTTCTTTAGAAAACTTCTCAGAATCTGAGATATTATTTTTATAGAAAAATTCTCAGAATCTCAGATATATTTTCTATAGAAAAATTCTCAGAATCTGAAACATTTTTCCTATAGAAGAAGTTCAGAATCTGAGATATTTTTTCTATAAAAAATTCTCGGAACCTGAGATATTTTTTTTATAGAACAATTCTCAGAATCTGTGATATGTTTTCTATAGAAAAATTCTCAGAATCTCAGATTTTTTCTATTGAAAAATTCTCAGAATCTAAGACATTTTTTCTTTAGAAAAATTCTCAGAATCTGAGATTTTTTTTCTTTAGAAAAGCTCTCAGAATCTGAGATATTTTGTCTATAGAAAAATTCTCAGAATCTGTGATATTTTTCTATAGAAAAATTCTCTGAATCTGAGATATTTTTTCTATACAAAAAATCTCAAAATCTGAGATATTTTTTGTATAGAAAAAATATCTATAGAAAAATTCTCAGAATCTGAGTTATTTTTTCTATAGAAAAATTCTTAGAGCCTGAGATATTTTTTCAGTAGAAAAATTCTCAGAATCTGAGATATTTTTTCAGTAGAAAAATTCTCAGAATCTGAGATATTTTTTCTATAGAATAATTCTCAGAATCTGTGATATATTTTCTATAGAAAAATTCTCAGAATCTGAGATATTTTTTCTATAGAAAAATTCTCAGAATCTGAAATATTTTTTCTATAGAAAAATCCTCAGGATGTAATGAATTTTTTCTATAGAAAAATCCTCAGGATGTAATGAATTTTTTCTATTGAAAAATTCTCAGAGTCTGATATATATATTTTTTCTATAGAACAATTTGTATAGTCTGAGAATTTTTGTATAGAAAAATTCTCAGAATAATAGATATTTTTTCTACAGAAAAATTCTCAGAATCTGACATTTTTTCTATAGAAAAAATATAAGAATCTGAGATATTTTTTCTATAAAAAAAATTCGCAAAGTATGAGATATTTTTTTATAGAAAGTTTCTCAAAATCTTAAATATATGTATTTTCTATTAAAAATTCTAAGAGTCTGAAATATTTTTTCTGCAGAAAAATTTTCAGAACCTGAGATACTTTGTCTATAGAAAAATTTTCAGAATCGAAAAGATTTTTTCTTTGGAAAAATTCTTAGAATCTTAAATATTTTTTCTTTAGAAAATATTTTAGAATTTTTTCTATAGACAAATTCTTAGAATCTGATATATTTTTTCTATAGAGAAATTTTCAGAATCTGATATATTTTTTTAGAAAAA
This sequence comes from Pegoplata infirma, assembly GCA_963921195.1. NCBI lineage: Eukaryota > Metazoa > Arthropoda > Insecta > Diptera > Anthomyiidae > Pegoplata > Pegoplata infirma. The sequence continues at coordinate 188,988,054 of OY992540.1, read as the reverse complement.
TTCTGCGAATCTTATAAATTTTTTTCTTTAGAAAATTTCTCAGAAAATTATATGTTTTTCTATAGACAATTTCTCAGAGTCTGTTATAGTTTTTCTAAAGAAAATTTCTCAGAATCCGGGATATTTTTTCTATAAAAAGGTCTCACAATCTGTGATATTTTTTCTACAGAAAAGTTCTAAGATATTTCTTCTATAGAATAATTCTCAGAATCTGAAATATTTTTTATATGAAAAAATTCGCAGAATCTGATCCAATTTTTCTGCAGAAAAAAATCTATTATCATCTAAGAATTTTTATTGAAATATTTCCAGAATCTGGTTTGGATCTAAAACATTTTTTCTATAGATAAATTTTCATAATCTGAGACCCTTTTTCTTTATAAAAAATATTCCCGAATTCTGATATCGAGACATTTTTGTAAAGAATTAATTAAAAAAATCAAGTCATTTGTGGTACTTACCATTCCATTTTTTGATCAGCCTCTTAGAAATTTTACGTTGCAACGCGTTGCATTGATCTTTGCTTTATATTTTCACTTTATTTTGGTTTAATTGCGAAAATAACAAAATTTTCAGATTATATTTTATTTTATTTTGACAATTTATATTTTAGAATTATTTACCATTACGCATTTAATGTTTAATATCGAAAATTAAACACTAAATGTTTACAATAAACATTAAATGTGTAATTTTAAAATTTTTGTGTTTATTTCTTTATAAATATATTTATCAACACACAAAATACTATATAATGTGCGTAATATTAAAATTTTTGTGTGTAAACTAAAATTTTAAACACTTGGTGCTCAATTTTAGGCGTTGTGTATTATTTTACATAAAAATTTACCCACTTTAGACAATAATCACAATTGGAGCGGGAAGCGTTTTTCCGCAACTGGTCACAACCGTTTTGTATTAAAACAAAAAACCGCCGCGTTTTTCCGCCAAACTAGATTCAATTCTATTTTTATGAGGACAATTGCGTTTTTCCGCTTCCCGCTCCAATTGTGATTATTCTCTTATAGTAGTATTTTTACAAGGACTTTTTAGAGTGTAAAATAATCCATTACAAAATTTAAAATGTATGAATAAAATTATTTTTTTATTTAATAATTTGTACATAAGAAGTCTTTTTTAATTATTTCATTTTAAATAAATTATATATTAACACAGCATGACAAAAGTGACCACTATTTTAGAAAATAAGAGGTATGACCAACATTTCCATTTATTTGAGACATGCTGAGTAGACTGGGTCGAAATCCTACAAAGTGTAAGGACCGATTGTCCTTAGTGCGGCAAAGTGGTAATGGGGTAATATAAGCATTTTATGGAAGACAACTTTTTAATCGGTCAAAAACTCTATTAGCCCATCGGTGGTCAAAATTTAGATTTTGGTCAAAATGGCCAAATTTTCCAAAAATTTTTAAAAATATAAATTTAATTTTATTGTTTAATGAAAAAAATTTTTTTATTGCATTTGATACTAATAACGTACGTATTAAATATTGGAATTTTATGTAGTCATTAACATATTTTTATTTAAGATACAAAAAAAACATATTTTTGGCGCGGTTCTCAAAACCACTTTTTTCAAATTAAATTTTTTTTTATTTATTAAAATTGCAAAATATTTCGATTTTATTATTCAATGTTATTAAAAACATCATAAAGACTAAAGATTTAAATTTTTGTAAAAATCCGTTCGGTAGTTTTTTCTGGGGAGCGATTTGAATTGAGCGGATTTCAATGAAATTGGATTTTTTGCTCTTTTTTTGAGTTTTTATTTTTTGTAAATTACATTATTGTGCAAATTGACCTATATTATGCTCTATCTTGTTTCATTTGATCATAATAACTTAGTTTAGAAACGATACATTTATAGGACATTTTTAACCCTAATCGGTCCGCGGCCAAATGTGTCCCGTACTGAGTTTTTTTTAGGTTTTAACTAAGGTTTTTGAAATTAATGGTTGCAAATATTGTATCTTAAGAATAATGTGTTATATGTTCTTTTATTTAATCATATTGACTGAATTCTGAAACATACATTTTTTTGGACATCTTTAACCCGTATGTGCATGCAACCAAAAATGTCCCCTACCAAAATTTTCACGTTTTTCAAAAATTAAAAAAAGAAATACATTTTATTGTTCAAAATAGTCATAAATAATTAATTAAATAATTTTGATATTCCCGAAAGCGTTAACCCTTCTGAACTATAGGTCAAAAGTGGCCCACTAACAGATTTTTAAGCCAAAATGATAACATTGAATTAGGATTACATGCGGATTAATTTTGTTTTAATAAAACTTAAATTTGTTGATATTATATCACACGCAATCATTAATTTCATATATTTCTTAATGTCAAAAAAAAGTCAAAAATTGCTGAGCCGCAGAACAAAACGTACTTTTTCGCATTTTAAAATTGTCTGTAAAATTAAGAGTTTTGTGTTTAGTCCGCTTATAAAACGGCATGAATCAGGAATCAATAAGAAGTTTTATACTTAATAACACTTAATTAACAATAAATTTCTTACTTTTTCTGTTATTATTATTAAAATACTGAATAAATAATACTTATTAACCCAACAATTTTAAATTTGGGAAAAAGTACGTTTTGTTCTGCGGCTCCTCAAATCAAATAATAATTTCTAAATCAAAATTTTAAAACTAGACTAAATGCCTATAAGTTTTCACACTTATGTTAGCTTTACCCCATTTACACTAGTCTTAAAATTTTGATTTGAAGATTATTTGTTTTATGGTTTTTTTTTTGACATTTATAAAATGAATGATTGCGTGTGATATAATTTAAAAAAATTTAAGTTTTATTGAAACAAAATTAATTCGAACGTAATCCTAATTCAATGTTATCATTTCGGCTTAAAAATCTGTTAGTGGGCCGCTTTTGACCTATAGTTCAGAAGGGTTAACGCTTTCGCCAATATCAAAATTATTTAATTAATTATTTATGACTATGATTTCCATGCAAATGCATGTTTTTTGTCGATAGTCTAAAAACGATATCGACCAATTATCTTTCCGAATCTAGAAATTTGCTTTAAAATGGCATCTATTTGTTTTTGCATATTTTAGTTAAAATGCATATTTTTGCATATTTTGGTTTTAAATGCATACTTTGTGCATATTTAAACCTTTTAAGTGCATATTTTGGCATAAATTAACAAAAACAGAAAAAAATTCATTTTAAAAACTAGAAAAAATATTTTTGTTTTTTAATTTTTAGATTGTCTTAATTTCTAAAGCAAATATTGCTTACATGAAGTTAAAAATGTTACTATTTAATCCGGCGTTATTTTTGTTTGCTTTTAAAGAAGTTTTTCGTAATAAAACAAGATTTTTATTGCTCACATTTTATTTTTTAGTGCATATTTTAAGGTTTTTTAGTGCATATTTTGAATTTTTTAGCACATATTTTAAGCGCATATTTTCGGTTTTTTAATGCATGAAAATCTCATCCCTATTTATGACTATTTTGAATACAAAAATGTATTTTTTTTTTTGAAAAACATGAAAATTTTGGTAGGGGACATTTTTGGTTGCATGCACATACGGGTTAAAGATGTCCAAAAAATGTGTGTTTCAGAATTAAGTCAATATGATTAAATAAAAGAACATACAACACAATATTCAATACAAACATGATTTTGCAACCATTAATTCCATAAAACAGTAGTTAAAACCTAAAAAAAACTCACTACGGGACACATTTGGCCGCTGACCGATTAGGGTTAAAGATGTCCTATAAATCTATCGTTTCAAAACTAAGTTATTATGCTCAAATGGAACAAGATAGAGCATAATATAGGTCAATTTGCACAATAATGTAATTTACAAAAAATAAAAACTCAAAAAAAGAGCAAAAAATCCAATTTCCTTGAAATCCGCTCAATTCAAATCGCTCCCCAGAAAAGACTACCGAACGGATTTTTACAAAAATTTAAATCTTTAGTTTCTATGATGTTTTTAATAACATTGAATAATAAAATCGAATTATTTTGCAATTTTAATAAATAAAAAAAATTAAATTTGAAAAAAATGGTTTTGAGAACCGCGCCAAAAATATGATTTTTTTTGTATCTTAAATAAAAATATGTTAATGACGACATAAAATTCCAATATTTAATACGTACGTTATTAGTATCAAATGCAATAAAATTTTTTTTTATTAAACAATAAAATGAAATTTATATTTTTAAAAATTTTTGGAAAATTTGGCCATTTTGACCAAAATCTCAATTTTGACCACCGATGCGCTAATAGAGTTTTTGACCGATTAAAAAGTTGTCTTCCATAAAATGCTTATATTACCCCATTACCACTTTCCCGCACTAAGGACAATCGATCCTTACACTTTGTAGGATTTCGACCCAGTCTAATGCTGAGTCCAATGGTGTACTTCGTTTTTTGATGTATGGTACAATTTTCTTGCAATATGTCATTAAAGATTATCTTATTTCCAGTCTGTTTTTTAACAAAAAAAAATGTAAAATTTTGTTTAAAGCTTTTCATCTTAAACTCGCGAATTTCTTCATTTTTCAAGGTTCTCGCGAAATTAACCTCTAAATGGTCTTTGATAAAAAACTTGCTTTTAGTGAATCATAAAGGCATCCCTAACACTACGAATAGTGAACAAAAAACATCTATATGATATGGACCATCATGTTAAAATAGCATTTTTTTTTTAATGTAGCAGAATCATTTTAATGATGATTTAAGTGTCCATTTTTAAGTATATAATGGGGGAACCTTAAGCAATTAACTGACCAAAAATTTGTCCAAAAAAGATTTCATTTGCAAAAGTTATCTTAACAAAAACTACAAAAACTTCGACTAAACGTAGTAAAACTGCATTTACAGTTTTTCATTTCGTGATCCTGTTTTTTTTTTTAAAAGGACTTCCAAGTTGAAGAGGATTAAATTATTTTAAAATATTTTTTAAATATATGTACATTGTAAATTTCCTGGGATGCCACTAGTGATAACAAATAAAAGAGTATGATCTCCGCCAATTTTCCCATTTTTATATATTTAGATATCAGGAAAAATTGCGGTAATATGCCTTCATATTTTTTCCTAAAATATCCTTTAAAACAAAATATTTTGATATTTGAAGGGACATTTTTTACATCCTTTTTGCTGATATGGACAAATAAAAAATGGAAAAATTAGCTAAGATTCTCCTATTTCATTTGCCATCAATAGTGACAGTATAAGACAAGTACAAATATTTAAAAATATTTAAAAAATAGGTTATCTTTTAAAACTTTGAAAAATATCATCACAAATGTGATGATAATTTTTTGAAAACATTTTAATTGAATGTAGCCAATAACATTGAAATCAGTACCCACAAAGTAGAATCAAAGTGTATTCTTACTAAATTTGATAATGACACTATTGCAATAACTTTACAATATAATTAAGTGTTTTAAAATGTTAAAATTTAATTAAATTATTAAAAAAAATATTTCAAATAAAGAAACCGTCTTTAGTTTGGTAAAAAAGTACTGGCAAAGTACTAAATTCGGTAAAACCAAGTACTTTACTAAAAAGAGCTTGCTATACAAAAAATAAATTACTTTGCCAGTACTTTTTCTTTGGAACGGTTGGCAATTTATGGCTGGGCGCCAATATTTCGATAAGTATTATGATTTAATTCAAAAACCAACAGAAATGTTTTATCAGAGATGGATAACTCTGGAATTTTTAATTTACACACCACAGATAGAGTACTTTATTGGTCCAAATTTGATTAAATCTTGTTTTATATCTTGAATTCCCCCAAAGGTTTTCTCAGCAAACATAAGAAATTGACCCTAAGGAACTGTTTGTACCCTTTAAAAACAACATTTTTTTTACATATTGATGTAAAAACCCTTAACTTTTTATAAATACTTACTCCGGAATAGGTATCCAAAACGTGGTATTGCTTTTTAAGATTTTAAGAAGACGTAAAAGACCAGTATTTTCAATTAATGTACTTTTAGACAGAAAAAACTAGTGAATTTTGGAAATTTTTAATTTTTCTACAAGAAAAAAGTTTATAATTCTGGTTTTAATCATTACCCAGTAGGGTGGAGCAAATGTAGCTTTATTTACTATTTCAAAAACGTTGGGGTCAGGGAAGTTGCCTTTTAAGGCCACTATTAACACACAAAATATTGGACCTGTAGGATAATGGCTTGGGTTCCTCTTTTGACTTGAACATCAAAAAATTCCGAACAAAGTGAAAACATTTTTTTTTGTTAAAAATTTTAGTTTATATTCTGACATTAATAAAAAAATGTTGTAAACAAAAAAAGTTTCTTCAAAAATAACAAATTTTTTTTAAATTAATTTCAAAATGCATAAGAGGCCAAATTAAAAAATGCGATCAGAGACCAAATATAACAGTTATATGTGTCTTTTTGTTGTTTTAAAAAAAACATTAAACTAATGTTGTCCAAATTAAGTATTTTATATATGAAAGGTCTTCCATAGAAGGTCTCTATAGAGATGCCCCGTGTTTAAATTTGTAATAACTTTTATTTTTTGATTTTTATCAATAACAGTATAAAATAAGTTATTGAAAACTTTTTGTCCAAACAATCAAAAATAACTTTTATTTCATATTTATTGGAGTAAATAACTGTTATAACAGTTATTTTTAAAAAAATCAATCAAAGTTGTTATCATGCGTTTATTTTAATTACTCAAGTGTTTTAAGGCTCAAAGAGTTTTTGATAAGAGTTATAAAAAATAAAAGTTTTTTATTTCTGTTTATTTGAACAGATATTTAAATAAATCATTTGAAACTGTTATTTTTAATTTTTATATAAAAAAATATTTTTGAACAGTTAAATTTGACTTTTTTCAATAAATCTCATAATAGTTATGGTCTCTGAATACGATAATTGAAAATATCATCTTCTCAAAACTTAGCTAATATTACGTTATATTTTCAGCAAACAACTTATTAAAAATATTTTTTTTTCTCAAAACAAGAACAAAAAAAGAATTTTTTGCAGACCAAAATTTTTTTTTTTACCATGAAAATACTTTTTTAGCAAGGTCCGAATATTTACTAATGGCCGTATTCAAAATGAAAACGAGTTTATCGTGTATCGAAAAACATCAAAAATGCATTTTTTACCCTTTTTTAGAACACGATAATGATGTCACAGATAGGAATAATATTTTTTTATGAATATGTATCATTAAAAGCAACATTACAACTAAAACCGTTGCTTGTCAAAACTTAAAAAAAAAATATTTTTTAAAAAATTTTTACTGTAGGACCCCAACGGCTCTAAATTTTTTTTTTGAAAAAAAAAAATTTAGAACTGAAAGCCTTATCCCACCAAAATCAAATTTTTCGTTTTGGAGATACTATCCTACCCTTTAATCTAACACCAAAATACCTTGGAGTTACCCTTGATAGAACACTCTCTTTTAAAAAGCATATAGAAAATACTGCTAACAAAGTTAAAACACGTAACAATATTATCCGAAAACTTGCGTCAACTACCTGGGGAGCTTGTGCTAAAACACTGCGCTCAGCCTCACTCGGACTGGTTTATTCTTCTGCAGAATACTGCGCACCGGTCTGGCTTAATAGCCCCACGTAATAACAGGTACAATGTCTTCAACTCCATTAAGATTTTTACCTGTTCTAAGTAATATCCTACCACCAAGTCTAAGACGTCAGAATGCACTACTCCGCGAACATCGAAAAATAATCGCCAATCCTAGCCTTAAAATACACCAATATATTGAAGCTGCTAATGACGACCGTCTCATATCTCGAAAACCTCCATTAAAACTAGCTGAAAGTCTTGCAAACAATAATTATGACCCATTTAACATCTGGTTTAATAATTGGAACCAAGCTTCATGTTATGACTTAATGAAATTACAGGACTTGACCTGTATGCCTCCGGGATCAGAATTGCCTAGGCCTATATGGGTTAGGCTTAACCGTATACGGACAAACAATGGAAGGTGCGCAGCTACTCTTTTTAAATGGGGCTCCGCTGTTTCGCCATTATGTGATTGCAGTGATGTTAATCAAACCATTTACCACATTATAAAAGACTGCCCCCATCGTAAATTTCTTGGCGAACTACACGAACTAAACAATGCTGGCCCAGATGCCGTCCGGTGGCTGAAGAATATTGACGTCAATATCTAATTATTATCTATACTATTTTTCCATCAAAATATGCTAAACTTTGTTGTATAATCTGTTAAACTCGTAATGCTTATATCTCTAAAATTATAATTGTTTGTATCAGTGCCATACGTTAAATAAATAAAGTCAAATGGAAAAAAAAGAGCGGATACCGTCTCAACATTTGCAACATTTGCAACATTTCCAAAATAAGGGACACTCTAATGTACATATATATTAACATTTTTATCACAACTTCTGAAGTAGTGATCCGAATGTTAATATAACTTGACCTTTTGGAAGCGCTTGATTGGAAGATGATTATCAAGATGTCGAAGAAGTACAAATGGGAAAACGTAATCGATCTGATAGTTCTGAAGAAGATGAACATAGAAGTAAAATACCTCGTTATCGTACTCTTATTTTAAATTTCAGGTATAATGATTTTGTTATGATGAGCCAAGATATTTTATCTCAAATTCCTACTCCAACAACATATAAAGAATACCAAAAAATAAACAAATTTAATCGATTTTATATGAATTTTTTTTGTTAAATTATTAAATTATTTAAAAAAAAACATTATTAAATAAAAAATAATACGTAATTAAATAAAAAACGATACCAGAATAAAAAAAAATATATGTTGGCCACACCGGGATATGAACCCCGGACCTCCAGTGTCACATGCCACGACACATCCTCTTCACCACAACAGCACCAGTTAACTTGTGCGCTTAATTTGAGTTTTGCTACATGAGAAAATAACGGGGCAGTTTTTCACCCCGTCATTTGATTTTGGGGTGGAAAATATGCAGTTTTTACATCACGGGCAGGCAATATTTTGAGAAAAAATAACATGATATTTTTTCAAAAGTGTGCATTTTTTTTAGAAATAAAAACAAAAAATTCAAAGAATAAAAAAAATGTTACAAAATGTCACATTTTTTGCCAGAAAAGAAAACGCAATAGTTTTAATTAGTAAAGGAAGTAATGACCTCGAGCTAGAATAAACCTACTCAAAATATTTTTTTAATAATTTTTGTAAAAAAAAATTGAAATTAAATCTATTTTTAGTGTAAAAATATTTTTGAGTGACAAAAATACTTTGTAAAGTATTTTTATGGCTTACCAACATTTTTAAAGCTTGTTTTTTTTTTTTTTAACACTTGAATTTAAGGTGAAACCAATATGAAATTCACGATTTTGCTCACAACTTTTGAACTACTAGATCGATTTTGCTGAAATTTATTACCAACTACATAGACCAGGGGAACGTATATACCAAGCTTCAGCAGTCTAAGAGTTGCCTTTCGAAAGTTAGCATGTTTTTTAGGACGTAAAATCGCGAAAATCCCATACCCAAATTTACGAGTTTGCTTATAACTTTTAAACCACTAAAGTCCAGTGACTGGACCGATTTCGCTGAAATGCAATACCAACCTGACCTGGTAAATCACTAACATATGTATATCGCTACCTTAAAATACGAATGTCGTATGTAGCAAATCAGAAATTTCAGGAGACGGTTTTAAATATCCAATATCTTCAAAATGGCCCTATGGATTTTCTCCAATTTTGGATCGAATATGTCTGAGTAGTATATTTTCATCAGCCGAAGTCAAATTTACTCTAATTATAATAAATAAGGCGTTATTAGCGCTTTTGCCTCTGAATATTTTTGTCCAAAAAAATTACATACGACTTTCGTATTTTGAGGTAGCGATATGCCAAACTTCAGCAGCCCTAGTAAAGTCTTTTAAAAGTTAGTTCAACAGACAGACAGACAGACATACGGACGGGCGGGCATCGCTAGATAGACTTAAAATCGATCAAGGATCATGAATTTATATACTTTATGGGGTCCTTGGCCAACATTTCAAGGTGTTACAAACGGAATGACAAACTTATAAAAACCCTCTATCACTAGAGTGGAGGGTATAAAAAGTGACCCATATTATAAATACCTCTAACATTGTTTTTTTTTACCCTCCAACTACAGTATGGGGGTATACTCACTTTGTCATTCCGTGTGTAAAGCATCAAAATATCGGTCGGGACCCCATAAAGTATATATGGGGCATTCCATGTCAAATCGGACACTTTGAATTTGTTTTTTTTAGATTTTCCCAATTTGTTTACATTATTTATTACCCTTCGAAAACTCCTTCGTGGTAAATTTTCAGATTTTTTTGATGACCCGTTCAAAAGATATCGAATTTTTAAAAATTGGTAGTTTGTTCCTTTACTCAAACTTCTTTTACTCATAACTTCTTCAATAATGGTCCAAATTTCATTTTTTTTTTCAAAATTTTTGTTTTTTTACGTACTTTTGAAAAAAAAAATTTGAAATTTAGACCATTATTGAAGAATATATGAGTAAAAGAAGTTTGAGTAAAGGAACAAACTACCAATTTTTAAAAATTCGATATCTTTTGAACGGGTCATCAAAAAAATCTGAAAATTTACCACGAAGAAGTTTTCGAAGAACACTAAAAACTGTATACAAATTGGGAAAATCTGAAAAAAAAAAAATTCAAAGTGTCCGATTTAACATGGAATGCCCCATATATTATTGATCAGTGACCGATTCTAAGACATTCTAGCGATGTCCGTCCGTCTGTAGTTAACACGATGAAGTCCTCAAGTTTGGCACAAATATGTATTATGTTCCTAGGCAGGTTAAGTTCGGAAATTGGCCAAATCGGACCAGGGGGAAAAAAGTTGTCCCTTGAAAAACTAAACCAACCTCTAAAAAAATACAGTTTTTTACACGTTTTTTTGTATTTTTGTTAAATAAATGAAACATTTGGTATATTTATCGCGATGGGAAGATGCTCTCAACGTCCCCCACTAAACCCTATCAACCCCCCCCCCCCCCCCCAAAAAAAAAAAAAGAAACACCCCTGATTTTTTTTTTTTTATTGTTTTTTACATTTTGGAGGGTATAAAAGATTCGACACAGCCGAATTTAACACTCTCACTTGTTTTTAATTATAACAGTAGTAATAATGCATTTTTTAATTTTATTTGAATTACTTAGTTCCGTTCAGCATTACAAATGGTTGTTTCAGCTGGTGATCCACGAGAAAATTTAGATAATTTCATGAAAATTGGTGAAGGCTCAACTGGTACTGTTTGCATTGCAACTGATAAATCTACAGGTAATTTTTTTCATCTTTATTATTAACAAATAATATTAATTAAAATCACATTTTATTAACAGGCCGACAAGTTGCTGTTAAAAAAATGGATTTACGCAAACAACAACGCCGTGAATTGTTATTTAATGAGGTGGTAATTATGCGTGACTATCATCATCCAAATATTGTTGAGACATATTCAAGTTTCCTGGTCAACGATGAACTTTGGGTGGTAATGGAGTATTTAGAAGGCGGTGCTTTAACCGACATTGTCACACATTCTCGCATGGATGAGGAACAAATAGCCACCGTATGCAAACAATGTTTAAAGGCGTTAGCCTACTTACATTCACAGGTGCGTGATATGAATTTGAAATTTAATATAGGGTGTTTTTTTTAGTGTTACCGAACTTCAAATTAAAATAAAGTAAGGAAAAATATTTTTAATATCAATCAAACTGACTTTATTGGATAGATAATTTTATGACATTAATGTTTGAAAATGATTTGGAGCCATATCGATAACAAAAATGGCTCGTACATGGAGTAATCTGAACCTCCATTTTCACACAATTTTCACAAAATTTGAGGCCGTTTTTCGAATTTCTCCAATAACTCGTCGAAGGTTTATTTCCAGATGTTTAATTGTCTCTAATTTATTGGAAAAGACAAGTTACTTTACATAGCCCCACAGAAAATAATCCAATGGGGTTCAATCAAACGATATTGGTAACCAATTAATAGGATCCTTGAATAAAATTTAAGTTCGACGAAAAAAAGCATTTTTTTGATAAAAAATTTCTACAATTAGGAAGCGTTGCTCTTATGTAAGTCTTTGCATGATAAAATGTCAAACCATACTTAACAAAACACAACTATCAGCAATTAGATCGGTTGTCAAATAAAGCAGTATTACCAATTCAAAGTTGTGAACCTCTAAAAAAAACACCCTATACAACTATATGGGCTCACACACGTATCTTAGTTTATAGTCATTGTAGATAAAAAAATTACATTACATAGTATTTTTTAGGTACAAAAATACAACTGTGAAAACTCTTTAAAAACGCTATTTGCGGTGGTATGAGTGCTTTCAAATTATACATGGGAATTTTTAGTTGGCATTAGTTGGAACTAATGCAAAAACTGTAGAAAAATTGAAAAAACCAAAAAAAAAAAATTAAAGTTTCCGATTTGTCACAGAATGCCTCATATACTGTAGCCCTAGACCAAATATGTATAACATTTTTTCTAGATTTATTTTAAATTTTACTTTTTCGGTTTAATTTTGATTATTTACTTAAAAAAATTATACTGCAACTATTAATAATTTGGTAAGTGTGAGGGGGCGCCGTTTTGAAAAAAAAAAAAATTTTAAGCTCTGTAGGATTAAGTTTCATTATGTGTTTTATCCTATGTTTCCTATGATTAAGTATCATTATGTTTTTTATCCCACGAAAACGTTTAATTGCTCAGTAATAAGTATTATAATAAAAATTTATTAAGCATTTCGAATTGTTTAAATCGAAATGAAGAAGAAATTATATCACTCAGGGTATTCACTTCAGAATTTGTTGACCCTTGCAACAGTGCAATATTGCAACATTTTTTTTAAAAAAATTTTTTAATAAAATTTTTATTTTTCTATTACCTTTTATATGATGCGTAGTTGCAAGAAAAAATTTGCAATTTATTTTAATATAAATACAATTGCTTTTATTCACAAAGAAACGAGCAAAAAAAGTTGCAAATTTTGACATTGCGCAATTTTGCAAGACAAAAATTTCTGACGTGAGTTCCATTACTGTTTACCTAATTTTATGCAGAAAACTTTTTTGATTCTATTTTTAATTTTACATTTTTCAGGGTGTCATACATCGTGACATTAAATCCGATTCGATTTTATTGGCTGCCGATGGTCGCGTAAAACTGTCTGATTTTGGTTTTTGTGCTCAAGTTTCACAAGAGTTACCAAAACGTAAATCCCTGGTGGGAACACCATATTGGATGTCACCAGAAGTTATTTCGCGTTTACCCTATGGGCCGGAAGTAGACGTCTGGTCACTTGGCATTATGGTCATTGAAATGGTCGATGGTGAACCGCCATTTTTTAATGAGCCACCATTACAGGCAATGCGTCGTATACGCGATATGCAACCACCAAATTTGAAAAATGCTCACAAAGTATCACCACGTTTGCAATCTTTCCTGGATCGTATGTTAGTACGAGATCCAGCACAAAGAGCCACAGCCGCAGAATTGTTGGCACATCCATTCTTAAGACAAGCAGGTCCACCATCACTATTGGTACCACTTATGCGTAATACAAGGCAACATTGAATATTTTGTATTTACTATTTTTTTTTGAGAATTTTTTGTATTTTTAATGCTACTTAATTATTTACATTCCCTTTTTACAAAAGAAGTATTTTTTTATTCTTTGAAACATAATATGTATTCGTTTTGGCAGTATGTACTAACTAATAACTCAGGCTGTTTATGAAAATCCATACAAAATTGAATTGGAAACTGTACATCATTTGCAATTGGTTTACCTTAAAATTAACAATTACTGTAAAGAAATATAATTATCAAATGTAATACAGATGTTAGGTTAGGTAACCTAACCTATTACAAATGTTAACAATTGAAGGACTTATTGTAAAAACTCGATAAGCAACATTTCATTTTATGGTGGTTTTTACCTTAAAACTTTTGAAATAATGTAGAAAATCGACTTTTGAAGAACTTCATTCTCAAGATACTTGTACAAAGGGTTCAATGGAACATCAGTAGAAGGCGAAAAACACCAAAAAATAAAATGTTGCTTATCAAGTTTTTGCAGTAAGCACTTCAATTGTGTTTTAGAAAATGTAAATTATATTTCAGAGATTAAATGCATTTCAAAAATTTTAAAATTTCCTAATATCAAAGCAATATTACCAAAAGTCAAAAGTTAACCGATATTTTATCATTCTAATGGCATTCCTAGGATATCGTTTAATTTTTCGAAATTTCGATAGTATGTTTTTGTCGTTATTCCGCCTCTTAGCGATATCGTTTATTATCTGAAATTCACGTGATATGCGTTAAAATGCAATTAGAAATGATTTCAACAAAGCGATTTATCTCACAAGGGAAGTATCTCAACCCTTATGAACCGATTTGCATGAAACTTAAAATATATATAAAAGAGGTAATATTAAGGTTGGGGTGTCTCGGCTTATCGGCCACATAAGTGTTTAAAAATATCGTTGTCCCCTTATGAAACAATGTGGATCTTCGGGAAAATTTCGATAACTTCTGAACTAACAGGAAAATCGTCTAGAACAAAAATACGTGTTGGAATAAATTTATTAAAGATTATTTCGTATTCATATTGATATCGTATAGGTCTATGTCTTCACATAAATACCCTCCAAAATTCACACATTTTCATGAAAAAATATTTAAAAGTCGAATTGTACAATATGTAAAATTTAATTTTGTATGGAATTCCATAAAGAGGCTGAATATACATTTACCTTATATCAGTGTTACTCGTTCATCATTTTGTATGCTATTTTTTTTATTTATATTATTTGGCATTTATTTTGTTTAGTTTTTAGTTTAAATAAGATTATTATGTGTATTTTTTATTAAATCCTTTTTTTAAGTGCCGTTAAAAAGAAATAAAAAGTCAAACATGAAAAGCCAATCCCATAATTATAAAGTATTTTAAATAATAAATGAATAACAGAGAACAATAAGAATTTGTAAAAATAAAAACCAGGATAATTGTGTGAAAATCAAGTTAACAAATCAACAAGAGTTGAAGACGATTATAACGAATTGATAAATAAGTTTACACAAACCATCAATTTGTATAATGAATTTTGAATATATATTTTTTTAAATTACACACAAATATCCTAAACAAAAAAAATATATATATAAATAATAAAAACAGAGTCCTTTTTGAAATAGTGTGCCTTTTTGTTTGTATGAATCTTTAAAAATATTCACTACACTATGGAACAACGAATAAGTTTTAATATTCAAAAGTTTTTAAAACAACTTCAGAATTTTGTTTCCCACATTCCTCGAATATATTAAAGAATTTGTTTTATTTAAAAATGATGATTTAATTAATATAAACATATTTTACAAAATTTATTACATAAAGTTAAAGTTTACCAAACATTCCTATTGAGCCTGTTTAAAAAAACATTATAATTGGCTATAAAAAAATTTTGTTATATTTTACCCATAAATCAAGTCAATATTGAATTTCTTATGTATTTTTATGTACATCATGTTTTTTTTTCTTTTACTTAAGAACTTAAATATTATTCTACATATACAAATAAAGTTTAAGATTTTAACCCCTATATTTTGTTTGTGTGTTCTTTATTCTAATCGTTGTATACCCTCCACTTACAAGGAATGTATTTCAGAGTGCACCCAGGGGTCATGCCCGCTTTCGAGTGGACGGGGCGTCAAAGTTAAAACGCTTTTCTTAATTATCATTAAAAGTATCCAGGCAGAAAATTATGGACGAGAAGAGGATGACAAAGTAACGGTGATGAACATTTACCAACTATAATTCACGAACGCACATTTTCGTTTTTGAACGTAAATTATTCATTTTCTCTTTGATTGGATTCATAAACACACACAACTGATTTCCGTGAAAAGTGTTGTCAAACTAATCCGAATTGGTTTGATAAACGCCCCGATTAAATCGCATTTAAAGAGCTTTAAAGCAACAAAATACCGTACCACAGACTAATACAGACTCGACATAAGTGACAGGTGTCAAAAAAGTAGTCCTTAACCATATGGTTATTTTTTTTTTTTAATTATTCTACGAATTAGGTTAGAAAGAGAAAGCTAATATAACGCCCCAGCCAGAAATTGCCAGCGGTGCAAAAAATATAGTACTGGCAAAGTAAATTTTTTTGAAAATAGAGTACTTTGCCAGTGTTGGAAATAACAACCCTAAAAGTGCTGTACCTAGGGTTGCCAGGCGTCCTGCATTTGGTGGGATTGTCCCGCTTTGTGTCAACGTTTCCTTCGCGGGATTCCAAATTCCCGCTTTTTAGGCTCAAAAATTTATTTGACAAATAGACCATACAAACTACCAACGCAAAAAAAAAAATTGTACAAGCCATTTGTGTTTTTTTTTGTGGCCAGGATTGCGCTGCTTGTGCAAAAAAAATCTGTTTGAGTACAAATAAAAATGAATTGGATTTTTACGCAATCGTTTGGATTTTGGGCAATCCGTATAGTCTGTGGTGAATTCAACTCAGTTCAGCTGAAGTTTTTGAAAAGTAAACACCAACATTAATAAAATTTTTCGACATTCACAAATATATTCTATACATGGGTGAAATCAAAAAATGTCAACCAAACCATGTAATCGTGTAATATCTCATACATGGGTTAAAGAATTCGCATATTTTCTAATGTACAACGTCGTATAAATTGGCGTTCTACATAACAAACAACAATCCGGATAAATTAGCTATTTTAAACAATTTATTTTCATTTTTGTAGGCCAAATGTAAACTCCGTCGCCAGTAACAAGTAAAATTTTTAAACTTTAACCGGTTATATCTTAAAAACCAATAACCCAAGAGCTTAATAATAGACTACATTTTTAAAGGGGGAATGTTGACGTTCTTAAAAAAAAATTTTATATAGTCATAACTATCTCTTTTACCTATGCAAACACGCCCAGCCAGAAATTGCCAACCGTTCCAAAGAAATAGTACTGGCAAAGTAATTTATTTTTTGTATATCAAGCTCTTTTTAGTAAAGTACTTGGTTTTACCGAATTTAGTACTTTGCCAGTACTTTTTTACCAAACTTAAGACGGTTTCTTTATTTGAAATATTTTTTTAATAATTTAATTAAATTTTGACTTAATTATGTTGTAAAGTTATTGCAAAGTGTCATTATCAAATTTAGAAAGAATACACTTTGATTCTACTTTGTGGGTACTGATTTCAATGTTATTGGCTACATATCAGTAAAAAGGATGTAAAAAATGTCCCTTCAAATATTATCAAAATATTTTGTTAAACATTTTAAATGATATTATAGGAAAAAATATGAAGGGACATTACCGCAATTTTTCCTGATATCTAAATATATAAAAATGGGAAAATTGCCGGAGATCCTACTCTTTTATTTGCTATCACTAGTGGCATCCCAGGAAATGTACAATGTACATATATTTAAAAAATATTTTATAAAAATTTAATCCTCTTCAACTTGGAAGTCCTTTTAAAAGGAAACAGGATCACGTAATGAAAAACTGTAAATGCAGTTTTACTACGTTTAGTCGTAGTTTTTGTAGTTTTTGTTAAGATAACTTTTGCAAATGAAAACTTTTTTGGACAAATTTTTGGTCAGTTAATTGCTTAAGGTTCCCCCATTATATACTTAAAAATAGACCCTTAAATCATCATTAAAATGATTCTGCTATATTAAAAAAAAAATTGCGATTTTTAACATGAGGGTCCATATCATATAGATGTTTTTTGTTCACTATTCGTAGTGTTAGGGATGACTATGATTCACTAAAAGCAAGTTTTTTTTATCAAAGACCAATTTAGAGGTTAATTTTGCGAGAATCTTGAAAAATGAAGAAATCTGCGAATTTAAGTGCTTAATATGAAAAGCTTTAAACCAAATTTTAAATTTTTTTTGTTAAAAAACAGGCTGGAAATAAGATAATCTTTAATGACATATTGCAAGAAAACTGTACCATACATCAATAAACGGAGTACGCCATTGGACTCAGCATGTCTCAAATAAATGGAAATGTTGGTCATACCTCTTATTTTCTCTAAAATAGTGGTCACTTTTGTCATGCTGTGTTAATATATAATTTATTTAAAATGAAAAATTAAAAAAAGACTTCTAATGTACAAATTATTAAATAAAAAAATAATTTTATTCATTTTTAATTTTGTAATGGAATATTTTAGTTAAAAAGCTATTTACAAAAAATCTTCGATAATACTTTTCAAAGTACAGGGAAAGCGCTTTTAAAAGTACTTTGCCACTACTAAATGGTGTTATCATTTAGCATCTTAGCAAATACTAAAAACCCAAAAAAAAGGTACTTTGCCAGTATTAATACCACCTTATTAGGCACTTTGCCAGATCTGGCCCGTATGTATTTTTCTGCCTGGGCGGCTTCAATTGTGTAACGATTTTCGACACTTTTTTTAGACATTATGGAACCTGACAATTTTGTTGTTTTTGACGTTTTATATTTAGAAAAATATTAGGTTATTGCCCCATTTATTAAACGCGAGGCTATAAAGTATCATTTTGCATCATTGGTTTCAAGTTTGCTCATTGCATATTAATTTCCCGGTATGAAAAGATAATTCTTAAATGAAAAATCGAAAAATGCTGTAAACTCCGTCTCCACGTTTACAACAAAACTACTTAGCGTGTATCTGAAATATCGTCATATTTTGACGTATCTAGTTGACATCTAATGATTTTTTTTCGGAAACCAATTTCCGACATATAGTTTTCAAAAAAAGTTCAAAAAGTGACGAAATGTAAACTCCGTCTCTGTAAACTCCGTCAACTTTTTTTTTTTTTTGCAGATAGCATTAAAAAACCTTATGTAGTTGGTTTTTTTAGTCATTCAAAAAAGTAAAAAACTAATTTCCCAGTAAAAACTTGGTAATAAGTCCCCATTACCGCCTGCATTCTATGTAATGAGGGCTCGTTACCTGCTCGATTACTTCTTGTTAACAAATAATGAGTTACCGATAGCCTAATACAAAACCGGTTACATCTTGTTAATAAATAATGAGTTACCGATAACCTGATACAGAACAGGTTACTGGTAAATACGATTTAAAATATCTGATAAATTGTCTAAACAATTTTTTTTTAATGAAATTAAAAAAATGCTAAAGAAAATTTAGAAAGAACTTGCACATTTAGCTTAAAAAAGATTAACATTTATCTACTTTTTCTAATAAAACTCTGTTAACAGAAATTTAAATTCAGGAATTCTAATTAAAATTGGGACAAGGCAAAAAAAAGTTTAGAAAACCAAATTGATATTTAGAAAACTGGATCTAGCTGACATTTGATCGTGATTTATGAGCCTTAATTAGTCTTTACATAACTTCTATTGAAGTTTTCTGGATTTTAATTGGCTTTTTCTAAATTGTTATTGTTTTTTCTACAAATTTTGTGGTGTTCTCCAAATTTTAATTTAATTTTTTGCCTTGTTGTTTAAAGTATGATAAAGCCGGTAAAAAGATAAAAAACCATCACAGACAGTATTTCCCTTAAAACCTAACTCACTCTTATATAGACTTATAAGATGGTGTTTAATGCGGTTTCCATTGGCTGAGCAGCAGTCGCTTCTGTATATTTGTTATTGGTAATGTCCTAAGTAGCCAAATGTCCCTTTCTACGATGTTCCAAGATATATTTTCGGTCCTGTAATACTTGAATTTTACAATCAAACATTTGGAGGGAAGGATATCAACGTAAACATTGGTTCCGTTGGCACATTGGATCTTTTCCATTTCCACATTTGCCCGCTTGGTTGCTCTTGAAATAAACACGTTCAACATGAACTTGTTCAATTTCATATTGGCGGAAGTTGCCCCAAGTTAAAAATTTATTAAAACAATCAAAAGCTGTTATTTTGTAGCATTTTTGTAAGGAGTGGGAAACGAGTTATTTTTGAGAAACTGGTAGCTACTTATTTTTGGGACTAATGTATGCTGTTATTTGGTAGCATTTTTGTAAGTAGTGGGTAACGAGTTATTTTTGGGCTACTAGTAGCTTATTATTTGTGGTACTAATGTATGTAGTTTTTCAGTAGCATTCTCGTAAGCGAGTGGGTATGCGGTCATTACTCCAATGACATCGCCATCCCGAGTAAAAAAGATTATATATGTTTATATTTAATTATATAAAGACATCATATATATTCATATAGAATTTGATGCGAAAAATGAGTCGATAAAACCATATAAAGTTGCATTAAATTTGATATAATTTGATGTGATTTTAATATAATTTTATATGATTTGATGCGAAAATTGGCCCCTTTTTTAGAAAAATTTATGCAATTATATATAATTAAATAAAAAAAAATCCAAAAAAAACCCAAAAAAAAAAATTATATTAAATTAAATTATATATCAAGAACTTAGATTTTTTTTTCATAAATTTTGCATTATATATGGTTAGGTTAGGTTAGGGTGGCGGTGCCAGATGGGCACTCCGCATAGACCAGTTGGTCCATAGCGATACCACAAAACTCTTTCCGCTTATCGATGTAAACTAAATACATTGACCTTCATCGCGAACTGTTTCAAACTCTTCAGGTCTATCCTCGTAATTTCCTCCAAAGTCTCGAACTGTGAACTTCCCATAATTGATAGTCGAGTTCGTGCCAAAGCCGGGCAGTGACACAGGATGTGTTCAATGGTCTCCTCGACGTCTGGTGTCTCGCACCTTTTACAGCTTGCGTCCGTAATAAGATTCATGTTCTTGGCATGTTTTCCGACAAGACAGTGTCCCGTTATTAGACCTGTCAACATACGACATTCTATTCTCGTAAGTGTTAGTAAGAATTTTGTTCTTCCTAAATCATAGCGTGGCCATAAAATTCTGCTTATACGACTTGTCCTAAGTTCCTTCCATCTTCGATTTGCCTTGGCGACAGTAAGGGTATTTCGTTTTAGTTTGTAATGCTGGAGTGGCGGTGAAAGCATTATGGTGGTACCTATGCCATCTGCTCCAAGTTTCGCGAGTTCATCTGCTTTCTCGTTTCCTTCTATTCCTTCGTGCCCTGGTACCCATAATAAGGTAACTTCATTATTCAAGCAAAGTTGTTTTAAATTCTCGTAACACTTTAAAACCGTTTTCGATTTAATTTGGTAGCTCAAGAGTGCTTTTAGAGCAGCTTGACTATCCACGTAGAAATTAAGGGTTGCACCTTTTTCCTTTGCCATAAATTCCACAGCTTTTGATATAGCAGCTATCTCAGCCTGAAAGATACTCGAGTCTGCGGGTAATTTAAAAGATAAGTGTTGGTCTAGTTCCAATATTGTGAAACCAGCTCCCACACCATGCGATTGCTTCGATCCATCAGTAAAGATATTTATTGAGTTCGCAGGAGGGCCCTGCCAGATCGACCAGAATTCTCGATCCGGAAATCTGACTTCATATTTCCGGTCGAAAACTAGTTTGGGCACTGTGTAATCAGAGTCAATACGGTCCATATTAGCAATGTTACTGTGTCCAAAGTTGCGATACTTGAACCAATTTGACTCTTTGAGTCTGAGGCAAGCCTTGTAAGCCTCGCCCTTAGCAAAGAGATCAATTGGTAATAAGTGCAATAAAGTGTCGATAGAGTCGGCTGATGTTGTTCTCAAAGCGCCAGTGATACTCCGTCCCATTTGCCGTTGAAGCTTCTGAAACATTTTAAGCGTCACATCCTTTTCGAGTGCCTTATGCCAGACTAAAACTCCATAGAGTAAGATTGGTCTTACGATTGAAGTATAAATCCAGTAAGTGACTTTAGGTTCTAGACCCCAGGTACTGCCGAACATTTTCTTACACGCGTAATACGCGTTGTTTGCCTTTTTTACCCTTTCTTCAGAGTTCTTGTTCCAGAACAGCTTACTGTCCAAGAACACTCCAAGAAATTTGGCATGCGGTGATATTGGAATTTCAACTCCTCCCACTCGAACCCTTCTAAATTCTGGGATTTTGTATTTTCTAGTAAAAAGGACCATTTCCGTTTTCTGCGGGTTGACATTAAGTCCATTTCCTGAAGCCCACTTCCACATAGCCTTAAGTGAGCCCTCTAAAATCTCGGATATAGTATCCAGATATTTGCCACATGATAGAATAACCACATCATCAGCGTATGCTATTGTTGTGGTTCCTAAAGTCTTTAGTTCCTTTAAAATGGGGTCCAACACCAGAAGCCAGAGCAGTGGTGACAGAACCCCACCTTGTGGTGTTCCTCTAGTAGCGTAACGGGATGTTTTTGCATGACCCCATTCGGCCGTTATTTCCCGACATGAAAGCATTTGCTCTATCCATTTACTCAAACAGCTGTTAGTTGAAGCCTTGTTCAAAGCATCAACGATCGTTTCCGTATTTACATTGTTAAAAGCCCCTTCTATATCCAGAAATGCTGCAAGAGCAAATTCCTTATACTCCAGGGATGCTTCTACCTTCTGTACAAGTGAATGAAGCGCAGTCTCTATGGATTTACCCTGCTGGTAAGCATGCTGTGCATCCGATAGAAAATTCGTACCTAAATGCTCTCGTATATATAGATCAATTATCCTTTCCAGTGTTTTTAAAAGAAAAGATGTCAAACTGATTGGTCTGTAATCTTTTGCCGTCGCGTGGTTAAGTTTACCGCTTTTGGGCAAGTATATAATTCTTGCTTTCCTCCATCCTTTTGGTATATAGCAAAATTTCAGGCATGCAGTAAAAATCGATAATAGATGCGGAATTAAAATACTGGAGACGTTCTGAAGCATTGCCGGAATAATGCCGTCAGGTCCAGGTGATTTGTATGGTTTGAATGAAGCTAGAGCCCATTTTATTCGGTCCGCAGTTAAACAATTTTCTGGAATAATTGAGGGATTATCGCGGATTACATTCACTGCAATTGGATTTATCCTACATCCCGGAAAGTGTGTCGTAAGTAGAACATCAAGTGTTTCATCTGCACTTTCTGTCCATGTATCATCACTTTTTTTCAGTAGGATTGGTGGAATGTTCTTCTTCGATAAAATTTTTCTTAGCCTTGCAGCCTCAGTGGTATGTTCAATATTGCTACACAGGTTTTCCCAGCTAATTTTTTTCGATTTCCGTATTAGCTTTTTGAAGCTTTTTAGTTCACTTCTATATTGCGCCCATCTGTCATCTGTGTTGCCCCGTCTAGCGTGCTTAAATAAGTCCTGCACTAAACTACGAGCGTTTGATAGTTCTCTAGACCACCACGGAGGTTGGGGTTTCTTGCGACTATACCTTAAGGGGCAAGATTTTTCAAAGGATTCGCGTAAAATTGACGTAAGATTATCATTTACTAGTTCTATAGTATTATCATCTAAAATTTCTCGTTTTGGTAGAGCACCCATTTTCTTGTTTACTAAACTACTATATTTACCCCAGTTTGTTTTCTCAGGGTTTCTATACGGTTTATTGCATTATATATAATAACATATAAAATTTTTAAAACAAATGTTTAAGGTTTAGGTTTGGAACTTAAAAAAAAAAAAAAAAAATCTGGACTTAGAAAAATTTTCAAAAGTTATATCAATTTATATATAAAGGACTTAGATTTTTTTTTTTAATTTTACTCATATAAGATTACATATGATTCAGAAAAAAGTTGCATAAAGTTTTATATAAAATGTCTTCAAATATTTTGTTATATTAAATTATATAAAAAAACAGACAGAATTTTATATTTCATATGTAATTATATAAACTAACTTTAATCATATGTGATTATGTATAACTTAACATTTTCTTTTATATAATTTTATATAAGAAAAAAATACGAAGTGCAAATATATATAATCTTATATGATAGCAAAACAATTTACGTATAAATTTATCAAATAATATATGTTTATATAAAAATAAGTAAAATTATATATAATCTTTTTTACTCGGGATGTTAAAATAATGAGTGTTTCACCAGCATAGTAACTAGCTACCACCATCAATTTAAAGGCGAAAACCTCATTACTTCGCAATAGAAGTTTTTACTGGGTTTAACAGAAATAATAATAAATTTATTTTACATTTCCTTAGAAAAATCCTATTAAAATAAAAAATAATTGTAAAATCTTTAATAACAAAAACCAGAAAAAAATCCTAATTACAAAAATTGTTAGCATTTACATAAATAAGTGTTTTAAATAACAATAAAATGTTTTCAAAGAAAATTAAAAAAATTTAATGCATTTTTCTAAGGTAAACTCCATCGCCAAAAAATCATAAAATTGTCGATAAAACATGTTTGAAACAATTTGAAGAAGAGATCTTTTATAGTTACATTAGTAGTGATGTAACATATCGATTTTAATAAAAAAATTTTCCAAAAATTAAAATTTTTTGTTTGTACAATTTTGGCTCAAAAACACTGACATTTTTTGATTTCACCCACATATATGTATGTATATATATATACATGTATGTATATATATATACATGTATGTATATATATATACATGTATGTACCCAAGCAGAAATTGACGACGGTTATAAAAAAAAAGCGTTCTGAAAGCACTGTAACAAAAAAAGAACGTTCTCAAAACGTTATTTTCGAACGCTTTGCGAGCGTTTTCGAAAAGCGTTCTGAAAGCACTGTAACAAAAAAAGAGCATTCTCAAAACGCTTTATTCGAACGCCTTGAGAGCGTTTTCGAAAAGCGTTTTGAAAGCACTTTATTAACAAAATACATGTTCGTTTCAAAATTAAATGGTTTTAAAGCAGTTTTTGCAAACGTTTTTAAATTTTTTTCGTAGTACATACAAGTATAGTATTTTTTTAGATTATACTCAATTTTAAACAAATTGTTATAAAAACATTTTGTTAAATCAAATTAAATAATTTTTCCCTACTACCACATTGAAAACGCAAAATTTTGAAAACATAAAACATTTTTTAATTTGTAAATCTATTTTAAGTTTTATTATTATCATGCATGCAAAAGAGTTATAGCAATAGTTTCGTTATAAAATTTATAGAGTCCGACCGAATATTCGGTTTCGGTCTCGGTATCGGCCGAATAATGGGGTTTCGGCCTCTATTCGGTATTCGGCAAAATTTTGGCCGAATATTAGCCGAAACCGAAACTTTTTGGTATTTTAAAAAATATGTAAAAAAGTCGGTGAATTTTTTGATTGCGTATTTCATTACACTTGTTTCAGTTCAATTGAAGAAAATGTTACAAGTTTATGCAATAAATGTAAAACTGTTTCAGTTCAAAAATTATTTTCTCCTAATCTGCAAATGAAATATACAATTATTTTGTAAGTTTTTTAAAAAACTTATTTTTTTTTCAAAAATACAATAATTCCTATGGTTTAAAAGCATTTTATGCTGTATATTAATCTTTAACAACTTTTTAATAATTTTATTCAGGTGGTAATTTTTTTAAAGTTTCGGTTTCGGTTCGGTTTCGGCCGAATATTACTTTTTCGGCCGAGTATTCGGTTCGGTTTCGGTTCGGCCTCGAAAACTGGTTTCGGACGGACTCTAAAAATTTACAAATAATGCATTAACTTCTACAATATGCACACTGACTTCAATAACATCTTCACGTAAATTTTTAACGTTATAAAGTCCTATTTCTTTTGATGGAATTGGATAGACAAAATAATCGTTTATTTCATTAAAGATGTTGCCTTTTAAATATATATTATCATTGGATGCAGTAATTTTGAAACCATGAATATTAATAAAAGAAAACACAACTTTTGTTTAGTGGATTCCATTACTTTGCCAAGAGAATACTTTTTGTTTTTAAAGAGAGGATATACCAATGGAGCTTTATTTTCTACAATACTTTTATAAAAAAAATATCTACAATTAACGAATAAAAAAAAAAAATGCTTTATATGAAGTCCTTTAAAGTACTGTTTTTTCATATTTCAATCGCTGGAAAATATCTTTAATTTTTGTATTTAAGCTCTTTATAAGTGCTTTCCTTTTGGTTTTTAAAGCGCTTTCATGACTTTTAACAAAACGTTCTGAAAGCACTTTTTTAAAACGCTTTTAAAACGCTTTAAACCTAGCGTAGATCGATGTTATCATTCGGATCATCTGAAAGCGCTTTCAAGATGGTAAATGGAACGCTTGTAGAACCGTTTACAACGCTTTCACAGCGCTTTTGCGATTGTATTTTTCTGACTGGGTATATACCCCGTGAAGATGTTATTGAAGTCAGTGTGCATATTGTAGAAGTTAATGCATTATTTGTAAATTTTTAGAGTCCGTCCGAAACCAGTTTTCGAGGCCGAACCGAAACCGAACCGAATACTCGGCCGAAAAAGTAATATTCGGCCGAAACCGAACCGAAACCGAAACTTTAAAAAAATTACCACCTGAATAAAATTATTAAAAAGTTGTTAAAGATTAATATACAGCATAAAATGCTTTTAAACCATAGGAATTATTGTATTTTTGAAAAAAAAAATAAGTTTTTTAAAAAACTTACAAAATAATTGTATATTTCATTTGCAGATTAGGAGAAAATAATTTTTGAACTGAAACAGTTTTACATTTATTGCATAAACTTGTAACATTTTCTTCAATTGAACTGAAACAAGTGTAATGAAATACGCAATCAAAAAATTCACCGACTTTTTTACATATTTTTTAAAATACCAAAAAGTTTCGGTTTCGGCTAATATTCGGCCAAAATTTTGCCGAATACCGAATAGAGGCCGAAACCCCATTATTCGGCCGATACCGAGACCGAAACCGAATATTCGGTCGGACTCTATAAATTTTATAACGAAACTATTGCTATAACTCTTTTGCATGCATGATAATAATAAAACTTAAAATAGATTTACAAATTAAAAAATGTTTTATGTTTTCAAAATTTTGCGTTTTCAATGTGGTAGTAGGGAAAAATTATTTAATTTGATTTAACAAAATGTTTTTATAACAATTTGTTTAAAATTGAGTATAATCTAAAAAAATACTATACTTGTATGTACTACGAAAAAAATTTAAAAACGTTTGCAAAAACTGCTTTAAAACCATTTAATTTTGAAACGAACATGTATTTTGTTAATAAAGTGCTTTCAAAACGCTTTTCGAAAACGCTCTCAAGGCGTTCGAATAAAGCGTTTTGAGAATGCTCTTTTTTTGTTACAGTGCTTTCAGAACGCTTTTCGAAAACGCTCGCAAAGCGTTCGAAAATAACGTTTTGAGAACGTTCTTTTTTTGTTACAGTGCTTTCAGAACGCTTTTTTTTTATAACCGTCGTCAATTTCTGCTTGGGTATATATACATACTTAAACAATAAAAATATGAAAGCATATTTAGCCGTGGCATGTTTATTAGTGCGTCCCGAATTCGGCTTATTCGAATTTAAAAGTGCTTGTTTCCACAACGATGCGCAATTGGAACCCCTTTAAGCCCAGTTCACTACCAACTTCCAAAGCAATCTTAATGCATTTCGAAAAAAATCGATTTTTTTTTAAACTGATGCTAAAAGTTGCGCAATATAGAGTGGATTCCGGAAAAAAATATTACAAAAAGGAGTAGTTTTCGTCCAGCGATGCATCTTAAGGATTTTCCATCTCTGTGTTGTTGGCTATATCTCGAAAACTAAGCCAGGTAGAGCAAAATGGAGGGCATTTTTGGCTCTTAGAATCTCCATAGTTTCGCCGGTCCCCCTAATAGGTCCTAATTTTGAAACTAAAAAATGGGCACTCCCGAAAGTTCAAAAATGCACATACCTTTAGCATTATCTTGCCTATTTTCCAGGTACTGCAATTTAGGGGCCCAATAGGGTCTTGAGAATTTTAGAAACTGAATAACTTAAAACCTATTGCTCTGAGGGTTTTCTAGTATTGGCAGACGAGTTCTAGAAACCAAGAGCTACAAAAATGCTTTTGGACTTTTTGTTGTGTCATCAATATTTACCGAGATATAAGCATTTTTAAATTTTCCGGAATCCCAAATTTTTTGGATTCAAAGTTAGGACCCATTGGGGTCCACATATGTGAAGATCCAAAAATGACCTCCATTTTGTTCTATCTGGCTTAGTTTTCGAGATATCGCCATTTTAAGTTTTTAAAAAAGTATATATTTATTGTAAAAAAATGCTTTTTATATCAATTGTAAATAGTTTTTTTTAGGCATTTGTGCCGTTTCATTGACATTAGTACAAATAATGCCAATGCCAAAAAATGTCATTGGCAATAAATGCTAATGCTTTTTTTTGGCATTGGCATTAGTTCCAACTAGGGCTGCCAATACCGGACCGGTATTAGAAAATCGGTATTTCGATATTGGGAAATTTTCAATACCGACTTTTCGGTATTTTCGGTATTCATAATTTTTTTTTTTTTAATTCATTTCATAGATTTATTTGCTTAAAAAGTGTATCCTTGAAGTCCTCAAAGTGTAACGAAAAAATACCAACAATAGTTCTTCAAGTTTTTCAAGTCTCAATAATGGTGGTCAAAATCTTCTGCAAAATAACACATTTTTACTAAAATTTTAATAATTTTTTTTGGAGTTTTTATTTCTTTCCATTAAAGTAAAAATTGAAGTCCAATTACCTTGCTAAAATTGTGTATATGGGTAGAAGTGAGGTAAATCTTAAAGCTAATGCAAAATAGTTGACAAAAATATTGAAGTTAATTAAATTATTTTTTTGATTTTAATTGAGAAACAAAATTTCATAAACACACAAAAATAATTGTTTGACGTAAAAATCACGGCACCACTTTAATTAACAATAACTTTTATATTAAAAAATCAGAGTTGTATTATAAAAAATGTGTCGAAATCATTTTTTTTTTTCGGAAACTAACCAAATTTTACAATAAACTGATAACATAAAAATGATTTTCTTGATTTTTTTGGAATTCGTCATATAAATTTTAACTAAAATGAGAAAAAAGTTGTATGCAATACCGAAATCGAAATTGACTAAAAATCGGTATTTCGAATTTGAAAAAAGGCCTCGAATTTCGACGAATTCGGTATTACCGAATTCGGTATTGGCAGCCCTAGTTCCAACTAGGGTTGGCTACCGAAACGAATAACGGTATTAGTATTACATATTTTTTATATCGGTAACGGTAACGGTAAAGGTAACGGTATTTTCGATTATTTCGGTAACGACAAACCGTTACCGAAACATCGATACCGGTACGTACCGGTATTATGAGTAAAATTTACCCAAAATGTTAAAAATTCACAAATTTGTTAAAAACAAGTAAAAATCCAAAAAGAAACTTAAATTTAGTGCGTTTTTAACACAAAATTAAATAGCAGTATTTTATTATATTAATTACCTCAGAATTTAATTAAAATTTCACGCAATATTGTAATTCAACAAATTTTTTTTTTTTGATTTTTACGTGTTTAAACTACCCAGTCTTTAAACTACCCAGTCAGAAAAATACAATCGCAAAAGCGTTGTGAAAGCGTTGTGGACGGTTGTACGAGCGTTCTGTATACCAACTCAAAGCGCCTTCAGATGATCCGAATGATAACATCGATCTACGATAGGTTTAAAGCGTTTTAAAAGCGATGTAAAAAGGTGCTTTGAGAACGTTTTTTTAAAGTCATCAAAGCGCTTTAAAAACCCAAAGTAAAGAATTTCTGTTTTAGTTCGGTTATAATAATTGGTTTGATACAAAGTGAAATCCGAAAAAAAATCTTAGAAAATTTTTCAAAAAATTTTTCGAAACTTAGAAAATTAAAAAAATCTAAAAACATTTTTTATGATTTTTTTTACTTAAAAAACATACAAAAAATGACAAAAAATTGTTATTCAAAAATAGTTTCGGAACTTAGAAATTTTTTCAAAAAAAAAATAAATAAATATAAAGAGCTCTTAAAACGCTTTTCGAATACGCTCGTAAAGCGTTCCAAAAAAACGTTTTGAGATTACTTTTTTTTTGTTATAGAGCTTTTAGAACACTTTTCAAAAACGCTCGCAAAGCGTTTGAAAATAGCGTTCTTAGAATGCTTTTTTTTTGTTATAGTGCTTTCAGAACGCTTTTTTTTAGAACCGTCGTCAATTTCTGCTTGGGTAGTTTAACAAAATAAATGCGAATATAGTATATCACTACATTGAAGGTTATAAAAATTATATTGAGGGGCATGTCACACACTCAATTCCGTTTGGAATGAAATCACTTTTAAAAATCAAAATGAAATTGAATTGGATAAAAGTAGTTTAATTCCGAAAAAAATATTCGCTTTGCGTTTTACGAGTAAACCATTTTTCCAAATCCGAACGGAATTAAGTCTGTGACATGCCCCTGAATCTTGCAATTCAAATTACTTCTTGCAATTAATAAAATTCAATTGTGATGATATACTACAGTGATATTGTCGAGGAATGGGTTCAGCTAGTATACAATAAAATTAACTTGTCATATGATATATTTAAATATTTAATTTTCTAAATATAACTTATGATTAATGTATTCATACTTATGTATTTACAAAGACGGCACGACAAGTATTCATTTCTGCTTAGCCAAAATAATACTCTGTTGTAACTTATTTAAGCAACCACGTATACGATTATCTTCTCCAGCACCACGTTTTCCTTCAACAATACGAATTTCTTCCATTAGAAAAGGCATTATATCCGCAATTAGTTCATAAGAAATTGAACAAAGTTTCATTAAAAGTTCAAAATAGAAAAATGTATAATATGGTAAATGTTTTTTAGTTAAAATACGCAAGTGCTCACTAAGTAAATCCTTTAAAACGGGTGATTTTTTATACACAGGACTATGAATTAAACGTTTAAAAAGATCCAATAGTAAAGCATGGCTAGGAACAATTTCATCAACCATCATTATATGTTCCAATGTCGATAAACAGCAACCTTTCATAAATGTGAGCAAACGTTGTATAGAATTTTCATCATTATGATTTAAAGAGATAGATTCTACAATTTCCTGGTATATAGTAATGACTAAACATGCATTCGGATCTGCCTGACGACGTTGTGTTGATAAAAATAAACTTGTAAGTTTTTCAAAAACAAACAAAGATAATTCATGATTGTCGCCTTGTAGACAATTTATATATGGACGGGCAACTTGTTTGGCATTTGATGAAATTTTAAAATGCGGTGTCCATTTTTGTATAAGATCGGTTAATGTTTTACTTAAATAGACATCAGATTTAAAATTTAAACGACCAATACCTTGAACTAAAACTGGCCATATTTTATGAATAAGCTGAGCCAATTTACCTTCTGGAGCTTTACCCATTTGTATGCTTGTGGGTAATATGTAACGTGTAATGGCTATATGAAAGAAACAGGTGATTTTTGATTTTGCATAAACTATGTGCGGACAATTGAATATGACAATCGCTATAAAACTGTAAAACCGAAAAATCAATTCAGATTTTTCCAGTTTAAAATCTGCACTTAACCATTTTTCAAAATTTCTTATAAATGAATTGAAATTATTCGAAATGACATTACGTGTTGCAAAATCCGTACTAGCTTCATATGATTTTCCAACAGCTGCTACAAAAATGCATAAGGGTTCTTTAGCTTTAAGCAGCTCTTCAGGATCTAGATTTGTCATAAGAGCGAATTCTGGTAAGTTTGTTATAATTTTGGTAAGTTTTGTTACATATTCATTGCTAGCCGTCAATACTACCAAGCTTTTTAGCCAAATTTGCATAGTGGTGGTATGATCTACTAGAGTCTTACGATCTGATTCAAGAATCTTAAGTAAAAATTGTGGTACAGCTTGACGATTGACAGGTTGTTGTTCCGTAAAATAGGAAAATAGCCTTTGAAAGCTTTGAGTATCGGTTAGAGCAAAGGAATGAGTACAAAAATCTGCGGCTATTGTTGGTAACCAATGACTGTAATTACCAACATACTGTTGTTTTACAAATGGTAGTATTGAGGAATTCAATGCTTTCAGTAATTCATTATTAGCATCTAAAAATAAATCAGAATTTTGAATTTTAATAAATATTAAATGTAATGCTTCTAATGTTCGCTCCTGTTCTGCAGGTGTACAATTATTTAAAAAGTTTGGTATCCATGAACCCACCAACAAATGTTCACCTCTTTGAAAATTATCCGAATGTTCTATTACATCCAACAACGTATCCGCTATTATTTTAGAAACAGAAAGATCATTTCTAATGGCTGACAATTGGTGCAATAGTTTTGTTATATAATCCGTTAAATCATATTGATGTTCAGCATTTAAAATCCATAATGCCATATGACCTTTTACAACGGCCACTTGTTTAGGACCCGTTACTTTTTCAAAAGCTATAGACAAAAGTTTATCTCTTAGTTTTCCTGACAAATCATTAAAATCTCCACAGAGGGATAATACCACAAATAATTCAATTAAATGATGTATGCCCATTTCATTGAGTGCCAAAAATTTTTGAGCACTAAATTTTGTATAAATACGTCCTAGCAACTTTTGGGCCTGATGATTGTCTTGGCTGGTCAATAGACGTTCTAAGCATTTGCCCAGCAATATAACAAATAGCGTATAACTACTGAGATTAGCATCTGGAGGTTTATTTAGTAGATTTCGATATTTATCAACGTAGGCTCGTCCACTACCACATGTCACTGCTAAGTTACTTGGTGCTGTTCCGGCAATATAAAACGATGAATTTAGTTTTTTGTGAAAATGTTCCCATAATATCATGGCAATATTTACTTTAGGCTGCCACCATTGTAATAAGGTTGGTGTTGCTATACAAATAAATACACGCAATTGTTCTTCATTAGGATTTGCATTAAGAAATTGCTGTGCTGTACGTTCACAAAATTCAAAATTTTCAACTTCTTCCCCAGTTGCTCTAGAGTAATTTGGTCCTTCATACTGGCCATTTGACCGATAGCCATGTAAACGTACTAGAGCATGTAAAATCCAGTTAGAGAATTCATTATAACTTAGTGGTGTGAGAGAAAAACTATCTAAAATTAAAATAAGAATTAGAAGACTTGTAATTAATATTTATTAATTAATATTTTATATATACGCCCACAAAAGGGGCGGGCGGAAAAATATAGTATTTTTTTATTTCCTAGGTCCAAGTACAGGACAACTTTTTCCGACAGTAAAATTTTTTAGTTGCTTAACAAACATATAAAACAACCCTGTAAAAAATGGCGTTTTATCACAGTTTGTTTTAGTTCTTCAGGGGGAACATTTTTCCCCCTGGTCCAATTTTGCCATCTCCGAACTTAACCAACCTATGACCATAACAAATATTTGTGCTAAACATCAGGAGCACTGTTGCCAATTTGGTGTTTTTCCCGCTAAAACTAGCGTTTTTATTTTGCGTCTAGCGGGGAAAAAAGTGATTTAGCGGGCAGCGGGAAATCTAGCGATTTTTACCAGACACAACTTAACAATAAAAAAAATTAAAATTTTCCATTCTTTTGATTTTTTTGTTTTAATTAAAGAGCCGTTTAGATGAGCGGACTTGTAAAGCGACCTGTCAAACATTTTTTAATAAAAATCTTGTTTGTACAGTCTTAACACAGCCGAATTAAGAAATGAACAGTATATATCTTGTGGTGCTTACAACATGCCAAAAAAGAAATTATTTGTTTGACTTATTTACAAAAATGTAATGGTATTTTACTCAATATGACAAAAAGTTGTCCATGTTTGGACACGTTTTTTACAGACTTGGATAGGTTTTCCAAAGACCTTTCATTTTATAAACCAAATGACTACCCAGGCAGAAAAATACATACGGGCCAGATCTGGCAAAGTAATTAATAAGGTAGTATTAATACTGGCTAAGTACCTTTTTTTTTGGGTTTTTTGTACTTGCTAAGATGCTAAATGATAACACCATTTAGTAGTGGCAAAGTAATTGTTGAATCAAAATAAAGTAATATAAGAGTACATTGAATACAACAAATATTGGGCTTTCCCAGTACTTTCCAGAGCGTTTCCCAGTAATTTCAAAAGTAATATCCGAGATATTTTAAAATTTACTTTCCCATGCATTTTAACTAAATAATTAATTGAAAAATTTAAAATGTGTTAAATTAAATTATTTTTTATTTAATTCGTACTTACGAAATATTTTTTTTTTTTTTATTTTAAAAAAATTATATATTAATTGTGACGGATGAAAGTTAATTTCGTTTGTTAGGTTTATTTTTTTTAAATAAATTTAATGACTTTTGTGCTCCCTATTGGTATTTAGCATTTTTCTAGCATTTGGCATTTTCCTAGCATTTTGGTTGGTTTACCTGAAGCCAAAACAATAATAGTGTGACGAGTTGTGCATTGATCCCTTTTTCAATTTTATTCCCTCTTTATTACGAACGTACTTTTCGTACCCCCTTGCTCATCCCTATCCAAAAGCTTTAATATGCAAGATTATCTTAAATGCAATTGGTCGAGGATAAAACGAAAAAGGGAATGAAATAAAATGCTTTCTTTGATCCCGTTACAATTTTATATACAACAAGTGTTCGTATCAAAGGTATAGAGAATAGAAATATTGACAAAACGAGGCAGTCTGATTTTAATTTTGATGGACGTGGTTGAAAACCAGAAAATAAATTCTTGAGTGTTGTGAAAATAAAATATATGACCATTTAAAACATGGCCTAAAGTGTCTTCGGTCCATATAAATTAAAAATATAAAAGTTGTGAATGTTTTATAAAATAAATAATTTGAAATTCAATACAGTGCCAGTAAAATAAAAAAATATGTATATAAAAAAATTATATACCAACAATTTTGTGTTTAAATTTTAAATTATATAAATTAAAACTTAAATATCAAACTTTTATGAAAAAACATTTATATAAGTAAAATTATTTAAAATACTTTAAAACCAACAACTAAAATTAAACAACAACAAAATATTCAATGGTGGTACAGCAACCTCTTTAATTTAAACCACGATTTTCATTTACAAAGCAACCATATTGGCTCTGGGTAATTTATACGCCATCATTGTGGACAGTTAACTGTACCCTACAGTGTAGTGCCTAAATCATAGTCTGAATTTAGAGGGACAGAAAAAAAAATGTAACAACACAAATACAACAACAACAATTATAATTTAAATTACAACAATAAACAACAACTACAGCTAAAACAACATGCCGAAATAAATATCATCACCTAACAACAACTAGTTCCAGAATTGTTCACGCCTACATATTGGAGATCAACATGTACCGTTAATAAAGCCACCTCATTATTGTTACCCTATGCTATGGCAGTAAGACTATTGTAAGTTATGTATTTTATATTAGGGTAGCTATTATACCGTATATAAGCAAATTTATAAAACCAAAAATTTTCTAAATTTAAACAAAAGGTACCTTTCTTTTCTTTTGTATTCTTCTTTATTTTGCCCTAAATCATAGTTAAATGATTTTGTAAATAAACTAAAATTCATTTAAATTCAATAATCATGAGTTTAAAACTCAAAATTTGTCAAATTAAATGGTATAAACAATTAAAATTAGTTATGAATTAAATATTTGTTTAATGTTCAGAATTAAAAATAAATACATTGTGCATTCTTGTTAAGAATGGAATAAATGTGAGTTTGTAATTAAAGAGAGCCAAACAAAGGGTAAGTATTAGGGGTTCCCTTAAAATGTTAATGGGCGTAAGAGGAACCATGGTTGGCGAGGGCAATAGAGATGTTTAACATCCACATCTCATAGGACAAACGATAAACCCCCTTCAGATTTAGTTTCCGAGTCTAACCAAAAAAATGTTAATTAGTCTGTCTGTTATATCTGGCCTCCTTTTTTTTTAAGAGCATAAAAATATCAAGCACGTTCAATCTTTCATGTACTTGGTAGTGATTTGAACGGGATTTTCGGGACAAGAACCACACCCCATCCGGCGAGTCCTAGCTTTCTGAACGTGCCGTCCCGGGAATCACCCTTTAACACCACAAATCTAATGTATAACAAATCTACCATTACAGAAGTGGCTCCCAACGTGGGGCTCCGACATAGTATGTGCCCGGCTTAAATTTTAAGTTTCGGTGGAAAATTTATTTTCGGTAAAATCTTTGAAAATTTTTCTATGTCTAGCTCAACTTTTTTGTATATAAAATCAGGAATTAGGGAATCGCTGTAGTGAAACTTATTGGAATTGCAAGATCAATTGCGAATAATAAGCATATTGACTTGACCGTAAGGGAAACTATTTTGTTGAACCAATTTCTAAATTCAAACCAATTTTTCTTTTTTCTAATAGCTACTTGTTGATTTTGCAATCTTAACAACGTCTTCATATTCGTATATCTTGGAGTATTACTTTTTGTTGAAAGTAAAACAAATTAGTTATCCAATAAACGCAGTATGGAGATGAAGTCTAGCGAGCTTAATCACATTTAGGTTTTCAACTTATCGTTTGCCCAATTTAAAATCAATCCTTTGTTTGGCTTCTCAAATAATTCTCTGATGAAAATTTTGAAATTATAAATTTTATTATTATTAATATTATTTGCTTTACTTATTATTAAAATTATTATACTTTATTATATTTAACATTTACATACATATATATAAAAAAAAAAAAAAAAAAAAAAAAAAAAAGTAAAAATGGAACCACTAATTTGTACAATTTGTAAAATTGAATTAGATAACACACAACCATTAGTCACAACGGGTTGTAGACACGTTTTCCATCAAGATTGCTTAATCGATTGGCTACATAGAACGCCTAGTTGTCCTATATGTAAGATACAGGTCAATAATAGTTCTCTAACTGCTTTTTCGTTGCCTCAGAGCAATCGAACGTCACAAGGTGCCATACCTAAAGACCCGAATCGTGTTCAAACTAGATCACAAACACAGAATGCTTCTGATACAACTTCTCAAAGTCCTTTTCATGGATTTTCTACACCGTCCAACCACAGAAATGCTCCGAATTCGACTCTTATACAACAAAACAATAACGTGTTAAATAATCCGGATGTTTCTCGGGCTATATTGGACGAAATTTCAAACATACATGAAATGATAGCCCAATTTTCACAAAGATTAGATGAACTTAGTATGAATCGAAGTGTAGGTCCAAATTGGCCGCATGATACCATCCCAACTTTAGATAATCCTTTAAATAATCACCCTAATGCTCAAGATGCAGCTGTTACTCCCCCTAGAGGAGAATCTTCTTTAACGACTGCTTCTCTAGCAAGAAGTAGTAAAGTTGTAAATGTGATGAACGGCTGGAATATTCGTTTTGACGGTAACTCTACTAGCCTTCCGGTTGGAAAGTTTATGAAAATAGTTTCCGCTCTAACCATTGACAATTTAAGTGGGGATTATCAAGGAGTTTGTGACCATATTCATATTTTATTAGCAGGTCGTGCTAAACAATGGTATTGGCGATATCGCCCTAGTGTAACCCAAGTTACTTGGTTACCATTTTGGAAAGCTATTAAAACTTATTTTGCTGATCCTTTATCTGATTACGAAATAAAAGAATTAATGCGAGCTCGTAAGCAACGTAAAGGCGAAAGTTTTGAAGATTTATATACTGCAATTTTACAAATTAGTGACAGATTGCAAACTTCCCTTGATGAGACAGAATTAGTAGATATGTTGCGAGGAAATCTAACTTGGGAGTTGAGAAAAGAACTTCTTTATCATCCCATTCTGACCACTTCTCAGTTAAGAACATTTGTTATTAAAAGAGAAAATCTGGGTGAGGATCAGGAAAAATCTACTCGTATCCCAGCGAAAAGACTTAATGCTTTTGAAAATGAGGTTAGCGACGAAGATGTTAATGACCAGGAAATTTCGGAAATTGATAGAATGAAAGAAATTACATGCTGGAACTGTAAAAAACAGGGACATCGGTATAAAAACTGCCTAGAAGATAGGAACATTTTTTGTTTCGGTTGTGGACAGGAAAAGGTTTACCTTCCCAACTGTACCACTTGTAAGAATCCGGGAAACGGATTAGCGAGCGGTTACCGCTCGAGAAAATAATTTTAGACAAAATTTCATCTTCAACTCAAACTTCTAGTTTTCAGACAAATTTTTTTAATACAAAAACTAAACCGGTTTTAAAACCAATAATACCCTACCATGAAAGACTTTTAAATTACATAAAAGTTCGAAACAGAATATTTTCTGAAAATTTTGATTTACCTACAATGAAAACTTATGCTTCTAAGCTTCCAAAGCGAAACACTAGACGCTTGCGTACATTTTGGAATAAAATCTTGTCCAATCGTAAAATATTACAAAATTCAATAAATTCGTATGATTCGGTCAACAATGACATAAGACCTTATATCAAACTAAACCTGTTTGATTTAGATCTAATAGGATTGGTTGACACAGGCGCTTCAATTACTTGTATTTCAGGCAAAGCCGCTGAAACTTTTCTTAATAAAAATATTGATTTTAAACCGCTTAATGATTATGTCACAACTGCAGGTGGTGCTAGGTATCGTGTTTTAGGTTTTGTTTGTTTGGATATTGAATTTCGTAATATGAAAAAGACAATTAAAATTTACATTATTCCGGATCTTAAAAATGACTTATATCTTGGTATAGATTTCGTCAAATCTTTTAATCTTTTGAATTTAGACTTTTTACAAATTAATTCGATTTCTCAGGAAATTTCAGATGAGACGCCAACTCATGATTTGACTCCTCTTATGCAGGAGAGATTGAACAGTATCATTGCTTTATTTCCTTCATTTGAACGTAACGGTTTAGGCAAAACCAAATTATTAGAACATACGATAGAAATCGAGAAAGATGCTAAGGCCGTTAAGCAAAGATATTTTTCAGTGTCTCCCGCAATAGAGAAGTTGATTCATGATGAGGTTGACCAAATGTTAGCCATGGACATTATAGAGGTCGCTCCTCCGAACTGCCCATGGAGCAGTCCTGTTACATTGGTTAGAAAAGAGGGAAAGTCGAGGCTGTGTTTAGATTCACGGAGGTTGAATGCGGTGACGGTAAAGGATGCATATCCTCAACCTAAGATCAACAATATTTTATCCCGTCTACCGAAAGCAGAATATATAACCTCCCTGGATCTAAAACATGCCTTTTGGCAAATTGGGTTAGCTCCCGAATCTCGTGATATGACAGCTTTCACCATTCCAAATAGACCCCTCTACAGATTTAAAGTTATGCCATTTGGTTTAACCAACGCACCTCAAACCATGAGTCGTCTCATGGACATCGTAATACCAGCAAATTTAAGACATCAGGTCTTCGTCTATTTGGATGATTTGCTGTTAATATCACAGAGTTTCGAGGAGCATCTCAATCTGCTGGCGGAAGTAGCCCATCTTTTACGAAAGGCAGGACTAACATTAAATGTTGCTAAGTGCAAATGGTGTCTTAAAGAAGTCAGATACCTTGGCTACATTATTGGAAATGGTGTAATCAAAACAGACCCGACAAAAATTTCGGCTATAAAAGACTTACAACCTCCGAAGTCTGTCCGAGAAGTTCGGAGATTCCTTGGCCTTGCCAGCTGGTATAGGCGTTTCATGGACAGTTTTTCTACACTTACAGCTCCGATTTCTGACTTAACTAAAAAGTCTAAAAATTTTGTTTGGACAGAAGAGGCCCAGTTGGCCTTTGAAAAGGTTAAGGATTGTTTGACAACCGCACCCGTGTTAATAACACCTAATTTTGAAAACCCTTTTATTATTCAGTGTGATGCTTCACTGCAGGGAATTGGTGGCGTGTTGGCTCAGGAAGACCAAGAGGGCATTGAAAGGCCCATAGCTTTTTATTCGTATAAGCTTAACCAAGCTCAAAAAAATTACTCCATAACAGAGCTTGAGTGCCTTGCGGCTTTAAAATGTGTGGAAAAATTTCGAGAATACGTAGAAGGACAGAAATTCAAAATTGTGACGGACCATGCTAGCTTGCAATGGCTGATGCGACAGACGGACTTAAACGGACGACTCGCACGTTGGTCTTTAAAATTACAAGGCTTTGATTTCACCATAGAACATCGGAAAGGTTCGTTAAATACCGTACCCGATGCGTTGTCTAGGCTTTCGTTAGATGAAATTTCATCCATTGAAGTAGAACCTGAAATAGACATTGATTCCGAATTTTTTAATAGTATTGAGTATGAAAAACTTCGTAGTAAAGTTCAGGAAAATAAAACTTTATTTCCTGATTTAAAAGTGATTGACAAATTTGTATATAAGCGTTTAGAATTTTCGGATGGAGATCCCGTTAGTGAATCCTCTTCATGGAAACTCTGGGTTCCCCGAGAATTAACCGAAGACACCATACGTAGAGCTCACTGTCCGCCTACATCTGCTCACGGTGGGATAGGGAAAACTCTTGAGAGGCTTCGTCGTAATTTATTTTGGCCAAAAATGTCACTTCAAGTTAGAAATTTTATAGCTAAATGTGAAATCTGTAAACAATCAAAAGCTCCTAACATTGTTTTGAGACCTTTGATGGGTGATCAGGTTAGGTCAGAGCGTCCATTTCAGAGAATCTATATGGACTTTCTTAAACCTTATCCTAGATCCAAGAAGGGCCATATAGGTATCTTTGTGGTGCTCGACCATCTAACCAAATACCCAATCATAAAACCTGTTAAAAAGTTTACCACCAATGATATTTTAGAATTTTTAGAAACGCAGGTGTTTCATCTTTTCGGCGTACCCGAATTCGTAGTGAGTGACAATGGTCCCCAATTTAGATCCGTTGTTTTTGAAAATCTTATGTCTAAATATGGAATTAAACATATTTTTACTGCAGTGTATAGCCCACAATCTAATTCCTCTGAAAGACTCAACAGATCTATTATTGCAGCCATTCGATCCTACTTAAAACACGATCAACGGGAATGGGACGCTAATCTTAGCCATATTTCAGTTGCTCTTCGTAGCATGATTCACACCTCCATTGGATATTCTCCCTTTTATGTTCTTTTTGGTAATCAGATGATTACTCACGCGAAATCGTACAATTTGTTGAGAAGTTTGAATAATCTCGAAGTTGGTGAAAATCTTGATCATTCTGATAAATTACAACTAGTTCGTTCCAAAGTAAAAGAAAATTTAGACACTGCATATAATAATTATCAAAAATCATATAATTTGAGGTCTAGGCCAATAGAATATAAAATAGGCGATGAATTGTATAGGCGAAATTTTGTTTTAAGTAAGAAATCTGAAAACTTTAATTTTAAACTTGCACCCAAGTATTTAAAATGTCGTATCGTTGAAAAACTCGGTAATTGTAATTATAAAATTTCAGACCTTAAGGGTAATATAATCGGTAATTATCATGCCAAAGATTTGAGGCCTTGCTAAGATTTATACCTCCGTTTTCCAGCTATTTTTTTTTTATATAAAATTATTGAAAACTATCTGTTTTGTGACGGATGAAAGTTAATTTCGTTTGTTAGGTTTATTTTTTTTAAATAAATTTAATGACTTTTGTGCTCCCTATTGGTATTTAGCATTTTTCTAGCATTTGGCATTTTCCTAGCATTTTGGTTGGTTTACCTGAAGCCAAAACAATAATAGTGTGACGAGTTGTCCATTGATCCCTTTTTCAATTTTATTCCCTCTTTATTACGAACGTACTTTTCGTACCCCCTTGCTCTTCCCTATCCAAAAGCTTTAATATGCAAGATTATCTT
Organism: Pegoplata infirma; assembly: GCA_963921195.1. Lineage (NCBI taxonomy): Eukaryota > Metazoa > Arthropoda > Insecta > Diptera > Anthomyiidae > Pegoplata > Pegoplata infirma. Next base: position 188,946,349 of record OY992540.1, on the reverse strand, counting down.
AAATGCAATTGGTCGAGGATAAAACGAAAAAGGGAATGAAATAAAATGCTTTCTTTGATCCCGTTACAATTTTATATACAACAAGTGTTCGTATCAAAGGTATAGAGAATAGAAATATTGACAAAACGAGGCAGTCTGATTTTAATTTTGATGGACGTGGTTGAAAACCAGAAAATAAATTCTTGAGTGTTGTGAAAATAAAATATATGACCATTTAAAACATGGCCTAAAGTGTCTTCGGTCCATATAAATTAAAAATATAAAAGTTGTGAATGTTTTATAAAATAAATAATTTGAAATTCAATACAGTGCCAGTAAAATAAAAAAATATGTATATAAAAAAATTATATACCAACAATTTTGTGTTTAAATTTTAAATTATATAAATTAAAACTTAAATATCAAACTTTTATGAAAAAACATTTATATAAGTAAAATTATTTAAAATACTTTAAAACCAACAACTAAAATTAAACAACAACAAAATATTCAATGGTGGTACAGCAACCTCTTTAATTTAAACCACGATTTTCATTTACAAAGCAACCATATTGGCTCTGGGTAATTTATACGCCATCATTGTGGACAGTTAACTGTACCCTACAGTGTAGTGCCTAAATCATAGTCTGAATTTAGAGGGACAGAAAAAAAAATGTAACAACACAAATACAACAACAACAATTATAATTTAAATTACAACAATAAACAACAACTACAGCTAAAACAACATGCCGAAATAAATATCATCACCTAACAACAACTAGTTCCAGAATTGTTCACGCCTACATATTGGAGATCAACATGTACCGTTAATAAAGCCACCTCATTATTGTTACCCTATGCTATGGCAGTAAGACTATTGTAAGTTATGTATTTTATATTAGGGTAGCTATTATACCGTATATAAGCAAATTTATAAAACCAAAAATTTTCTAAATTTAAACAAAAGGTACCTTTCTTTTCTTTTGTATTCTTCTTTATTTTGCCCTAAATCATAGTTAAATGATTTTGTAAATAAACTAAAATTCATTTAAATTCAATAATCATGAGTTTAAAACTCAAAATTTGTCAAATTAAATGGTATAAACAATTAAAATTAGTTATGAATTAAATATTTGTTTAATGTTCAGAATAAAAAATAAATACATTGTGCATTCTTGTTAAGAATGGAATAAATGTGAGTTTGTAATTAAAGAGAGCCAAACAAAGGGTAAGTATTAGGGGTTCCCTTAAAATGTTAATGGGCGTAAGAGGAACCATGGTTGGCGAGGGCAATAGAGATGTTTAACATCCACATCTCATAGGACAAACGATAAACCCCCTTCAGATTTAGTTTCCGAGTCTAACCAAAAAAATGTTAATTAGTCTGTCTGTTATATCTGGCCTCCTTTTTTTTTAAGAGCATAAAAATATCAAGCACGTTCAATCTTTCATGTACTTGGTAGTGATTTGAACGGGATTTTCGGGACAAGAACCACACCCCATCCGGCGAGTCCTAGCTTTCTGAACGTGCCGTCCCGGGAATCACCCTTTAACACCACAAATCTAATGTATAACAAATCTACCATTACATAATTATCCTTTTAAATAAATTATATGTTAAAGTTAAAAAATATTTTCGTTTAAATAACATTTCAAATGTTAATATAATCGAATTTGACTTAAATGGTTATGTAGTTTTATCGTATTTTTATCGTTCAGCTCGACCTCCGCATTGATCCTTTGCTGCGGATAGCCAGCGAGTTATCTTTGAAAAAACTGTGGCTTCAGTTTCACTCGGAAACTGTTTCGTGAGGAAAGCTTTAAAAATTTATTTTAATAAACTTAAATGATTAGCTTCAAAACCGACGTTCACGATGAATTTATTGATGCTCAAAATCTTGAAACAACGGATGAGGAATTTTTTTGTGAAGTTGACAGCGATGTCCTCATCTAGTACAGAGGATTTTATACCTGAAACAACGGAAACTGATTTTAGCAACCTTATTAACGGCCATTTAGAGCTCAGGTTAAAGAATTGGGTTTTAAGAAATATAAAAACCCTAATTCAAAAGTCAATCTATGAACTTTTAATAGTTTTGAGAGAAGAAGGATATACGTCACTACCAAAATCCTCTAAAACATTGCTAGGAATTTCAGCTGTAAGCGGTTGCACAAAAATTATGAAAAGTTCAGATGACACTTTTGGGAAATTCCAGTATTTTGGAATAAAATAAAATCTTGTTGATATTGTGAACCCTAAACTGTATGTTGAGGCAGGTATATCGTTGATAATTCATGTGGATGGCATGGATGTCTTTAACAAATCCAAAAAAGGTTTTTGGTCTATTATGGGAAAAGTGTTTGCACCAGATTATATGAGTAAACCTTTTTTAATAGGCTTATATTACGGAAATTCAAAACCATATTCCTCACAAGAGTTTTTGGAAGAAGTCGTTGTGGAATCCAATTTGTTAATAAATGAAGGTATAATATTTCTAAAAAAAGGAATTCAAGATTAATTTTGGTTTTATTTTTAAAGGTGTAAATATAAGTGGAAAATATTTTTAACTTTAAAGTTCTAGCATTCTGTTGCGATATGCCTGCCCGTGCCTTTATTAGGTGCACTAAAAGCCATACTGGATTTTTTTCCTGTGAAAGATGCACAGTACGAGGAGAAACAGATAACAAAACTCGAGTTTTTAAAGAAATTAACTGCGATGAAAGGACTTTGCAGCCATTTAAAGAAAAAATAAATTCAGAACATCATTTAACAAAGGAAAATAGCCCACTACTTGAAATTTTAAATATTGACCTAGTCAAGAATGTTGTTCTGGATGAGATGCATATGTAGCATCTCGGCATAAGCAAATATTTGCTTCAAAAGATGATTTATAAGAAATCATTTTCATTTATTTCTACAGAAAATGTTGCTGTTTTACAAAAAAAACTTTTTAAATTTGTCTCAAGATATTACATCAGAGTTTCAGAGGAAGTCATTCGATTTATATGATATAGGAAACTGGAAAGCAACACAATTCCGATTTTTTTTTATTATACGGTGGAGGTATCATATTAAAAAACGTTTTAAAATCTGATCAATACAAGCATTTTTTAATTCTTTACACGGCATGCAGAATTTTATCATCAAAGAAATTGGCTACATTAAAAAATAAGTTTGCTAAGCAGATTTTAAGAACATTTGTCGAACTTATGCCAAGTTTTTACGGTTCTAATTCCCAAACAATGAACATTCACAACTTAATTCACATTGCAGACGATGTAGCTAATATGGGCGCCCCTATATCACAGTTTTCGCCATTTGATTTTGAAAACAGTCTTGGTTATTTAAAACCTATTATAAAATCCCCAACTAATTGCTCAAATCCAAAGAAAACTACATATTTTTCGTTCCGATAACTCAGTTAATAATATTCCATTGCTATATCCGCTTAATAGAAATTCCAAATACTCTCTAGGAAATATAAAACAAAGCTCGGAATCAAAAGTTGTATTTTCTTTCGTAAACATTAAAGGTTTTAAAATAAAACCTATTCATCCAGATAACGTATGTTTACTCGACAATAAAAACGTTATTATCGTTACTGAAATTTTTAGTAGAAAGCAGTCTAAATACAAAAGTGATGATATATTTTTGAAGGGCAATATTTTCACTGAATGTAGCGATTTTTTTCAATTTCCACTACCATCAAGAGAAATAGGACTCTACAATGTTAATAAATTAGATAAAAATAACATTGAAATCAGTATCAATATAGTAGAATCAAAATGTATTCTTACTAAATTTTATAATGACACCATTGCAATTGCTTTATTACATAATTAACAGTTTTTTTAAATGTTAAAATTTAGTAAAATTATTAAAAAAAAAATATTTCAAATTAATAATATAAACCGCCTTTAGTTTGGTAAAAAAGTGTTAGCAAAGTAATTAGTTCGGTAAAACCAAGTACTTTACTAAAAAGAGCTTGGTATACAAAAAAAAGTTGCTTTCCCAGTACTTTTTTTTTGGAACGGTTGGCAATTTCTGGCTGGGTAGGTTTCCTTGCATAAGGTGGGGGATAAGCGAAAAAAACTAAAATCTTACTGTTTCTTCCCCCGAAACATTAATTTGGACCGCTAAAAAAATACTTTTCCCTTTATTTTTTCTGCTCTACAAAATAAAACCAATTCCATAAAGATCCTCGGGTGACACTAGTGAGACTTCCCTTTTTGGTGTTGGCCAAACATGCACAGCTTTTTGTCATATTGAGTAAAGTGGAAAAATTTTATTACATTTTTGTTAATCAGTTGAAAATATTAACTTTTTTTTGCATGTTGTTAGCACTAAGAGATATGTCTTTTAAATACCTTTGAGCATGGGCCGCTAAAAAAAATACGTTTTGAATTAATTTTCGTTCTGAACAATATCTCCAAATTTCACGAAGATCGGGGTGAACCAGGGAGACCTCCCTTGTAAGTCTAATTTAACTTTTTTTCTTGTTTTTCATACATAAATATTTGTTTTTAATATTCGGCTTCGGTTTTGGCCGAATAGTATCAATTTGTCCGAATATTTGGCTATGACCAAAACAGGTGTATTCGATTCTGTAATTTTTAAACTGGCTTTGTTAAAAAACTGTCGTTTTATAACAATTAAACTGTTTTAATAGCTAATACATACATTATTAAAAAAACGTTACATTTTTTCAACAAACCGTTATATTTTTTCAAAAAACGTTATATTTGTTCAAAAAACCGTTATATTTTTTTCAAAAAAACCGTTACTCTTCAAATTTCATGATATTTAGCTATTTAATAGCTAAATTTATTTTCTGTTTTTGAATTTGGTGTTTTCTGGAGATTTTTTTTCCTGATTTAGCGGGTTTTTGTCAAAAAAAGTTGGCATCAGTGATCAGGAGTCAGCTTTCACCGACTATATCTTTCTTATGTGGGGTTCACACTTGCAGTTTTTGAGTGTTTAAGGGCGACGTGTTTAAAAAAGTCTGTTCTGTGTCATATTCTGTTACTGGTGTTTTCTTGAACAACTTGTTTAAGGTCGTAAGTGTGAACTCCACATTATAGTCTATTCGATTATTAAAATGAAAATGTTAACTTACCTAATTTAGTTTTAATTTTATCCATAGCCTTATTAAACAATGACCAAAATGTTAATGTAACTCCATCTGATCCCTTAAGAGACCATTTAAGCAAGGTGAATTGTAAAAGTAGCCATTGCTCTTTAATACAAGTGCAAGGAAATGGTGAGGAATATAACAATTCAGCAGTACGTTTCTTTGTATATACAAATATTGAACATATCAGCAAATCATCAATAATACGTTCACATTGGCCTATAATAGTAGCATTGGATTTTTCAGAAGATTCCGTAGCTAAAGACTCGTTCAAATCATATTTATATAAAATACATAAATCCAAAAATTTCCACTCGAGAACACCGTGTAAAAGATGATAAGCCGGTATGTTACACTCGTTGCCTTTACAACTGTTTGCAAAATATATAAGTTTCCAAGTATCCATTTGGGTACAATTATTTAAGAGTGATCGTAGTCTCACTAGCTGAGGTTTAATGAAATACCATTGTTTCGAATGGGTAGTTTGTAAAATAACATGAAACAGCAAAGTTACTTGATGTCGTCTATGATAAAAAGAGAGTTCTTCATAGGTTGCACCTAAAGGACCACGTACACTAGCTATCAAATATTGAATATTCATGCTAAAAAAAATATAAATTTAGACTTTGTTATCCATTTTGGTGTCAGTTGTTGGTTTTTAGGTATAGATTCTCGAATTTAGAGACATAACTTTATATTGAAATTAACTTCAATTGCTCATAGTTTCTTAACCCCTAGAGCGATTTTGCCATAATTGGTACCAAAATAACCAGCAAAATGCTGAGAATAATAAAATATTAACCAATTTTAAATTTCATTTAAATATGTTTGCCATGAGCCAAGATAAAGCATTTTAAAATCTTGGGTTAAATTTCTGGTGCATCGCCCAATTGTGCGATTCCGTCCAAATTTTTTGTGAGAGTTAGGAATGATAAAATAACATTCTATACCAAGTTTCGTTCATATTCTATAGATAGATGTCAGGTTAGGTTGTAAGTGGCTGCTGACGTTTTATGTCAACACACGTAGACTCTGAGGTCCATTGTGATACCACGGGACCGTAATAGGTTTCCCTACTAGTCCCTGTTAAACCAGTTATTGAATTTTGACATCCTCAGATATTGAATTTTGACATCCGAACAAATCAGAAAGATCGTACAGCTCCCTAGATCCCAGTGAAGCAAGTCTCTGACCAGAAAGTGCCGGGCAATGGCAAATAAAGTGTTCGATAGTTTCCGACTCCTCTTCATCCATGCAACTTCGGAAAAAGTCATTCGACGGCACATTTAACCGCTCTGCGTGCTTCCCTATAAGACAGTGTCCGGTAATTATAGAAACCACCGTCGAAATCTCACCTCTTGGAAGCGATGCACATTGGGTTGAATGAGAGGCAAAGTGGCGCTTTATTCAGGGAAGCAGTAATTTTAACATATAATATTTTTTAATTGATGAATGATAAATAATACATTAGAAAGCACCCTTTTAAAGAGAAAACATGTGGTTTTTATTTATTTTTAACCTGTCAGAATTTTTTTAGTGTTTCTTGAATATTGAACTTGATTCACAATTTAAGCTGTAACTTTTAAACCAAAAGCGATAATTTAATAAATACAGTTGCAAATTAAAGTATTTTTAATGCGATAATAAAAATTTAAAACAATAAAAAATAAAAATGTGTTAATACTTGCATAAAATTTGTTCAAAGTCGGATTTTTGTGTTACACCAAATATAAAATTTTCCATAAAAAAGTCAGGAAAGTTGTAATTCTGAACTATTATTATCATATTTGTCAGATATTATATTACACCACCCAGAGACATCTGCAAACTCCGCCCCCGCCCCCTTCTCACTACCCACAAAAACCGTCCCTGTCATTTTTATATTTTTTGCTTGTTGGAGGGTATCAAAGATTTGGCACAGCCGAATTTTAAACTCTTACTTGTTTATATATAGCTTACAAAGACCCACAAAAAGGTCTAGACCACTAATACTTATGTATTTTTACCTTCTAAATTCAATTCCGCGTTCAGAATTAAATTCTATCGTTGGGTTTTTCTCTAATTTACAAGGAAAGTCCCCAAAAGTGAACTGACCTGATTTCCTTGTTAATTTGACTAACAATAAGTTAACATTTTTTAAAATTTTATTTCGGTATGTAATGTTCAAGTCTGATTTATTACGAAGAAAATAAGAGGTTTTTTCATAAAATCCATCAAAAATTGCATAAGTTACTAGCATTTCAACAAAAATGCATTGATTCACAACATAAATACAACTGTTTTTGTATAAAACTGAAATAACGCGTTGTTGTTCAAATGCATGTAACTTTTGCTATTTTTGACGGATTTTATTTAAAATACTCTTATTTTCTACGTAATAAATCAGACTTGCACCCTACATACAGAAATAAATATAAAAATTTTTGTAACTTTGTCAAATTCACAAGGAAATTAGGTGGGATCACTTTGCGGACTTTCCTTGTAAATCACAGGAAACCCCAACTATAGAATTCAATTCTGATGGCAGAATCGACTTTAGAAGGTCAAAATACATAAGGATAAGTGGGTCTAGTTTCTGGGTCAGAAACTTTTTTGTTTTTTTGTGATGAAGTGTTATTTAAGAGACCGTATTTTTTTCATAAAATCTTAAATAAAAAAATAACGGCATTAAACGCGGACGTTTTTTTTTCTTTTAAATTAAAGCTTATACCATATGCTTCATTATCATAATGTATAAGCAATAACAACCTCTTACATTTTTTTTTATATTCCATAAAGTATTAAAAATACTCCAATTTTGGAACATTTTACAAAAAAATTTCAAAAATATTTTTACAACAATTTTCAAAAAACCAAAAACAGAAATGTATTCGAAAATGCCTGAAGTTGATGGTTCCATAATAAAAAAATTACCTTTGAATGAATAAATACCAAAAAAAAATCTAGAAATAAGTTGATTTTCAATTTTTGGCACCATATTCAAAAACACAAAAAATTATTTGATTTTGACGGCGGATTGCAAGAAAAGTAAACAACTCAGAATAATAGTTGTGACAGATTTTTTAGTGTAATTTTGTATACTTTAACCCTAAATTAATAATTTTTGTAAACAATTTTTTTTCAGTTTTGAATAAAGCGCCACTTTTGATCCATTTCAACCCAACGTGCGATGTCAGCTCACTTGTGCGCCCCTGATTAAGAGAAGGCCAAATCAGTCGTGTTGTCTCACACGTCCATCCATTTGCCCATCTTTGATTAGTCTCCGTCGCAGAACAAAGCCGTAGGTTTTGCTTGCAAGTTTCTATAGGCACACCAACACATTCCAATTCTGTTGGAACCTGTAAGGTAGTTCCTAGTCTTGCAAGCTCATCGGCTTTGCAATTCCCTGGAATGTCTCTGTGCCCTGGGACCCATATGAGTCGTATGTTAAACTGCTTGGCCATCTCATTTAAAGACGTGCGGCAGTTAAGGGCAGATTGAATCCAGGGACTCGACCGCGGCTTGACTGTCAGTATAGATGTTGACTGCGGTTGTAGACAAGACATTGCAGCTCAACCAGTCAGCCACTTCTTTTATTGCCAGCATCTCTGCCTGGTAAACACTGCAATGATCTGGCAATCTTCGAGCCAGGCTCAATCCAAGCTCTTCCCAATAGACTCCAAAGCCCACCCGTTCGTGCAGCCTCGATCCATCTGTGTAAAAATTTATGGTGGCTCCACTACCCGGAATGCCCCCCCATCCAAGACTCCCTGGATGGTATCATAGTGGTAAAGTGGCGCTCAAAGAGGCTCAAAGAGGGCGCACAGTCCACATTTTGTGGTATTGTTATCTTCTTCAAGATCGCGCTATGGCCACAATCGCTGCTCCTCCATTGCAGCGTGCTATTAAGTTATATTAATTGCCGACGCACCCGCATACTGTCTACCCAATATGTCCAACGGTATCCGGTGAAGGAGGATTTCTAATGCAGCCGTAGGTGTAGCACGAAGAGCACCAGTGATGCACATCGACGCCATTCTCTGTACCTTCGTGATAAAGACACAGTTCGCTTTTGTTTCTAAAGCAGGCCACCAGACAATGATTCCATACAGCAAAATTGGACGCACTACTGCTGTATAGATCCAATGAACGACTTGAGGGCTAAAACCCCATCGTTTTCCAATGGCACTTTTACAGGAATATAAAGCAATCGTTGCTTTTCTCACCCGTTCCTCAATATTACGCCTGAAATTCAACTTCCTATCTAGAAATACTCCAAGATACTTGGCTCCATCTGAGAAGGTGATTTCAGTGCCGTCCAGAGAAATAGGATAAAAACAGGAATCTTATGTTTCCTTGTAAACAAAACAAGCTCTGTTTTACTTGGATTAACTCCTAGACCACAGTCTCTTGCCCATTTAGACAGATCTTTCAGAGAGCCCTGAAGAATGTCCCTCAATGTTGGCAGATGCTTCCCCTTTACGGCTATCGCGACATCGTCAGCATATGCGACAACATGACAACCACGTGCTTCTAGAGATAGCAGCATTGAATTCAGTGCCAGGTTCCAAAGAAGCGGCGAAAGAACACTTTCTTGTGGTGTGCCCCTACACTCAGAAAATTATGTAAGTTACTACATGCTAGTTGTTTGTATATTTTACAGTAGTTAGTTGTTTTCAACTACAAAGTCAGTTGTTTTGGTATGAAAAATATCAAACAACTATTTCTGTTAGTTATTTTAAGTAGTTTTTTTGAATAACTAACAAAAAAGTACTGTGATGTAGTAACAGTTATTTAAATTAGTTAATTTTATTTTTTTTATCTCTGAAAAATTTTCAAAGTTTTCTTCCAAAAAATAAAAAAAAAAATTTCGTTTTTTTTTATTTTTCACAACTTTTTTTTTTTTTAAAAAAAACTTTAAAAAAATTTGGTCTTCAAATTTTTTTCTGAAAAATTTTTTTAAAAAAAATTATTTATTGATATTTTTATTTTTACTACATTTTAGTTGTTTTGACTACAAATGTAAGTAGTTTTTACTACATAAGTCAGTTGTTTTTGGTCAGTTAAAATAACTAACATTGTTAGTTGATTTAACTGAAAAAGCAGCTGACCCCAAAACAACTTACAAAGTAGTTATTTTAACTGACATTTTCAGTTGATTTTACTAACATAATTTTTGGAGTGTATTGACAAATAGAGATATGACGGACGCTCCCAATCCAGACGTTTTACGTCTATTGGCAAGTAGGTTTTCCACCATTAAAACGATCCCACGCTTTACTCGCAGACCAGACAATGCCAAAATTATCGATTCTGGGATGACATTATTAAAAGCCCCCTCAATATCAAGAAAGGCCACCATAGTGTACTCCTTTACCGAAAGCGATCTCTCGATGGTACCAACGAGCTCATGAAGAGCTGTTTCCGTTGATCGTCCCTTGCTGTATGCATGTTGCTTTGTCGAAAGCAACCTCGGGTCAATCACTCTACGCAAATATGAGTCTATCATTCGTTCCATTGTCTTTAACAAAAAAGAAGACAGACTAATTGGTCTGAAATCCTTCGGAGCTGTGTGGGAACTTTTCCCAGCCTTCGGGATAAATACGACTCTGGTATCCCTCCATTTTAAAGGAATATACGACCAGTTGATGCATGCTGTGATAGATTATACAGCATCGGGGCTATATAGTCCGACACTTGCTGCAACTCAGCCGGAATTATACCATCAGGTCCCGGGGATTTATAGGGCCTGAAGCTTTTTATCGCCCAGATTAATGTTGGCATATTTATTATTTCCGAAGCAATTTCAGATGCTTGGGCGTCAGAACGTTCCAAAGCTTGAAACGGCGTAATGGAATTGCCCGGAAAATGCGTGTTTAAAAGGAGATCCAGCGACTCTCCACTGGAGGAAGACCACACCCCATTAGGATCTTTCAGGTAACCCAGAGTGCAAGATGAAGAAGCCAGAACCTTGCGCAGCCTGGATGCCTCAGAAACGTCTTCTATGTTTCCACAGAAGTTTTTCCAAGAATCACATTTTGCATTTCTGATTATCTTTTTATAACTCTTAAGTTGCAGCCTGTATGCAGACCAGTCCTCGTCCGCTCTTGAAAATTTAGCCTTATTAAAGAGCTTTCTGCAGGAATCTCTGCTCGTCTGCAACTCATTTGACCACCAAGGTGGCTTTTTTTTCCCTCTTGGCTTTGCAGAGGGGCAAGACGCATCCAGGCACCTATTACAAACATTTATTATATGGTCAACCAGACAGTCAATTTCCGCCAAACTATGCGGTTCAGATAAGGGTGTCAAGTTATAGCATTTTTTCTGTGTGAAATACACCAAAATTTTAGAGGTACCTTTACATTTTTACTCATAACTTTTAAAATACCTGACCGACTTAAAAAAATAATAAACTCGTTCTTCCTATAATAATTACGCAACTTTTGGTACCCCAAGCGTTTAAATCGGTTCCGGTTTATAGCCTAAAACACGATTTCAACAGACGGACGGACAGACAGACGGACATCACTAGATCGACTTAAAATCGATCAAGGATCATGAATATACACTCAGAAGCATAAGTCTGCGTACACAGGCTTTGCCTTACAAAAACCACCAAAAAAATACGTTAATCGATTGATTTTTTTAACCAAAGCTAATGAAATATTATTTTGTATACTTCAGACTATTAAAATAACAAAAACCCAATTTTAAATAGTCCGCGGTTAACAGCAACCAAGCAAAAAAACAAAATCATTTCTTTAAAACCCGAAGCAAAAGTCTGCGTACAGTATCGTTTGAGGTTAGTTTCCTAACTAAGTTTTTTTAATTTTTAACAACTTGTGGGATAGTCTTTGTGCTTTAGAACCTCTGCTAGTCTTTTCTGCATTGATTGTACCAATTTTCTAGTTTATGCGGATTTTATATTCCACCAAGCCTGCTTCCAGCATCGTTTTTGATGTTATTTGTTGTGTACCATTTTTTCCGAGAATATCCAACAAATGATCAATAGAGTTGAGGTCTGGGGGCTAATCACGTAAAACGAAAACGATAGACGATGCAAAAACGACATCAAAATACATATCGTTTTGAAGGGAAATTTTAAAGTTTTTCCTTATTAAATTATTGAAAAATGTTGTCTAATCCAGAAACATTAAAAAAATTGGAAATATCTTGATTAGTTAAGGAGCAACAAGGCTCCAAAAATCGACGATAGTTATCTATCGTTTTACGTGATCACAGTCCTGGTGATTGGGAAGTAGTTTTTTTATTGTTTGGATGTATTATTAAGCAGCCAAATCTTCGCAATATCAGCGTTATATATGGAGTAATTTTTTGTTTGAGGAGATAATCACCCTGGAGACCCAATCTGATCGCACTTTTCTTAAAATTACCTTTAAATATATCTAGGTAACCTTTCTTATCCATCATTGACTCAATTAATTGCATTTGTCCAACTCCACTTGCCACTATTCACCACCAAACTGTTATACCACCACCCCTATATTTTACATTACCACACAAATTTCCTTTTTAAACGTCTTTCATTCTGGGAAATGGTCAAATTTCCAGATGAAAGTTAGTTTTGTATATTTGGAATCATGGAAAGACAAATTGTGTGAAGAAAAACCGGTACAGCTCTTAAAAGATAAAACTTGTGTGGTACTGTAAAATATAGGGGTGGAGTTATAATGGTTTGATAGTGCATGGCGGCAAGTGGAGTTGGACAAATGCAATCAATTGAGTCAATGATGGATAAGAAAGGTTACCTAGATATATTTAAAGGTAATTTTAAGAAAAGTGCGATCAGATTGGGTCTCCAGGGTGATTATCTCCTCAAACAAAAAAATTACTCCATATATAACGATGATATTGCGAAGATTTGGCTGCTTAATAATACATCCAAACAATAAAAAAACTACTTCCCAATCACCAGACCTCAACTCTATTAATCATTTGTTGGATATTCTCGGAAAAAATTGGTACACATCAAATAACACCAAAAACGATGCTGGAAGAGGTTATGGAGCAGGCTTGCTGGAATATAAAATCCGCATAAACTAGAAAATTGGTACAATCAATGCAGAAAAGACTAGCAGAGGTTCTAAAGCACAAAGACTATCCCACTAGTTGTTAAAAATGAAAAACTTAGTTAGGAAACTAACCTCAAACGATACTGTACGCAGACTTTTGCTTCGGGTTTTAAAGGAATGATTTTGTTTTTTTGCTTGGTTGCTGTTAACCGCGGACTATTTAAAATTGGCTTTTTGTTATTTTAATAGTATGAAGTATACAAAATAATATGTCATTAGCTTTGGTTAAAAAAATCAATCGATTAACGTATTTTTTTGGTGGTTTTTGTAAGGCAAAGCCTTTTTGGGATCCTAGACAAAAATTTTAATGTGTTACATACGGAATGACCTCGCTAAACCTCGTGTAATTCAGAAACTTATCAATCGATTTTAAATTTTTTTAACTGTTTTGGATAGAAAAATTATTGGGCTTTCGATGTGTGTGAATTGTTTTATACATATCAGAAAGATATGGAGTAAAAACAGCTCAATTCAACCGAAAAAAGTAGAATTTTTGACCTTACCCCTTTCGAATTTGATGAAACTTGGAATATAGTTGGGCCCTTACAAAAAAATTATAGTGCTAAAATTTTGGACTTCTTGTAGTTTTTCTTCCCGAGATATGGGGTCCTGAAAATTGTGAAATTCGTATATATTAAAAAAAACTTTTCTGACATAAATAAAGATATCTCAAAAAGTAATTAAGATACCGATCTCGTTTAGGTTTCAAATAATAGGTAATAAGACAGCTGTTAAAATGACATTCACAAAGATTTTCTTCTGAAAAAGGTCAAAGGTCATTGTTTTAACCTAACATTTTGGAGAGCTTTATCTCAAAAAACGATATTTTTAAAATTTTGAAAAAAATATATTTTTTTAAGGATCACCTAAACTACTTAAGTTAAAATTTTCAGGATGGAGACTTCATTGGAACTTTTAATATTGAGAGAAAGGTAGTAACAGGTAAGAAAAAAAGATGTTTTTTCCACTTAGAAAAAAAAATATTTTTTTTCTCCTTGAGATTTTGGTACCAAAGTTCACTTTTCTGAATGTTTTTGACGTGCTGAGTCCAAATATGACCTTAGAACTGGCCTACCGTTATTACTTTTCAAGATATCTGCACCTTAATGGTAAAAAAACACAGCAATAGCATTTTAGCGATTTTTACACATTTATGTGATGATATCTCAAAAACTAATAGCGATAGGCCAGTTCAAAGGTCATATTTGAACTCAGCACGTCAAAAACATTCAGAAAAGTGAACTTTGGTAAAAAAATCTCAAGGACAAAAAAAAAATTTTTTCTAAGGGTAAAAACATCGTTTTTTCTTACCTGTTACTACCTTTCTATCAATATTAAAAGTTCCAATGAAGTCTCCATCCTGAAAATTTAAACTTAAGTAGTTTAGGTGATTCTTAATAACATATATTTTTTTAAAAATTTTAAAAATATCGTTTTTTGAGATATAGCTCTCCAAAATATAAGGTTAAAATAATGACCTTTCACCTTTTTCAGAAGAAAATCTTTGTGAATGTCATTTAAAAGGCTGTCTTATTACCTATTAGTTGAAATCTGAACGAGATCTGTGTCTTTATTACTTTTTGAGATATTTTTATTTATGTCAAAACACTTTTGTCAAATATATACGATTTTCCCAATTTCCATGACCCCATATCTCGAAAACTAGAAAGACCAGAAGCTTAAACAATTTGCACAATCTCTTTTTGGTTAAACTAAACCCCTGTACCGAATTTCATTAAATTTGGAGGAGGTGAGGTCAACTCATCGGTGGAATTGAGGTGTTTTAGCTCTATGTATAATTTTTTTTTTATTTTCAATTTTTTTTGTTATTTTTTGAAAATGTTTCGAGACTATCGATTTTTTCTGCTATAGTTCGTTCACTCAAAAAATTATGTTAGTAAAATCAACTGAAAATGTCAGTTAAAATAACTACTTTGTAAGTAGTTTTGGGGTCAACTACTTTTTCAGTTAAATCAACTAACAATGTTAGTTATTTTAACTGACAAAATACAACTGACTTATGTAGTAAAAACTACTTACATTTGTAGTCAAAACAACTAACATGTAGTAAAAATAAAATAATCAATATATAATTTTTTTTTTCAAAAAATTTTTCAGAAAAAAAATTGAAGACCAAATTTTTTCCAAGTTTTTTTTTTAAAAAATGTTGTGAAAAATAAAAAAAACGAAAATTTATTTTTATTTTTTGGAAAAAAACTTTGAAAATTTTTCAGAGATAAAAAACATAAAATTAACTACTTTAAATTACTGTAACTACTTTACAGTACTTTTTTTGTTAGTTATTCAAAAAAACTACTCAAAATTACTAACAGATATAGTTGTTTGATATTTTTCATACAAAAACAACTGACTTTATAGTTGAAAACAACTAACTACTGACAAATATACAAACAACTAACATGTAGTAACTTACATAATTTTTTGAGTGTTCAACAACTTTTAAGCCGCATTCACAATGTTGGAGTACTAGGGTGGGTCGTTTTGCCACTTTTTTGTCGGATCGAAACGCTACACCCAGCAAAAGTTGTCCACCCAGATGGGTATTACAGATGTGAATTTTTTTGGAAATCGGTTGATATCTTCTGCTCTCAGAATTGGGTCAAAGTTTCGAAATTTCGGCTAAAAATCCCAAAATGCCAATTATTGAGGCTCGAAAAAGCGGTTATTTTTTTTTTGGTAAAGATATGTTATTTTAAACGTAAACTCCATTTTAGGCATCAAAATGCAATATGTTATTTTAGACGTTAAATCCCTTTAAGGCATCAAAATGCAATTTTAATCCCTTTCGGAAATCCATGGAATACCCCTGATATCCAAAAGAGAAGTGAATTTCGGTTAAAAATACCCAAATTGACAATTAATTGAGGTTCGAAAAGTGGCATTTTGTTTGTGTAAAGATGTGTTATTTCAAACGTCATCTCACATTTATGCCTTAAAAAAGCAATTACTAACCCCCTTTGGGGGTCAAGGACCCCCGCCGGGATCCGAGAAAGATGCAAGTTTGGGCATTTTTAAACCTTTCAAAGCCATTTTTGGTTATATGGAACATTGATAATTTTATAGTTCTCGCCGAGACTCAACTCAAAGGCCGGGCTTGTCAAAATCGACAAGTGAGTATATGGGAGATATTTCAAGCTAGATTTTTCTAGATATATTTATATCTTTTAATTTTGTTTGGCTAGAGGCTATCAAAAAGTGTTTATATGGTAAATAAATCTAGTGGAGTAAAGAGAATATTTTAAAAGTTATATTTTCCATAGAGGTAGAATTCTTCGAAAATTAGAAGATTTAATAGGAAAATCCATGCAATGGGCAGGTTGCCTTTTGCATTTTATCGAAGTACCATTGCGAGTTCTCTTTAAGCATATCGACGGCCAAACATCAGGTCCCAATTTTTACACAGGTCCTATAGGTTCAAAATTACCCGGATGTGAAAAACTTCCTGTGGTGTCATTTATAGCAATTAAATGTGATCTTCCTTACCACAATTCAGAAGAGCTTAAAAAACTCAGTAAGGAATTCAAATACTTGTATCTTATAGCTAAAGCTATTGATTCGGCAGAATGCTCGGAGGTTCTTGCTTCCATGATACCTGGAAAATTGAACAAGGCCCGCAGGTTAACAACTACAAAGCAATGAACTCATAGAAATAGTTAAGTTCATACCTAAAGTCTATGTGGTGATGCAACTCAGAATTAGTACACATCATTTCATTGCTGATGGTCCTCGTCATGTTTTTGAGACAATTTGAAGATCACGATATTGACCAAAGAAACACCAAACAGAGAAAATTCGTTTCTCGGTCGAACTAGCCGTATGTGGAATAAACTCCCCGCAAAAATCTTTCCAGTAGGCTATAATTTAGAAAAGTTCAAATTAAATGTCCACAAACACTACTCCCTCTTTCCTTCTCCTCATAACCTATTTTCCTAACACAATGCATTGCATTAGTAGGGGCATCCCCTGAGTGTTAGCTCAAAGTAAAAAAAAAAAATTCATTCAAACCAATGCGTTCTTTGTGCCGCCCGAAAATATTCTTCTCGCGATGATGACAGTTTGTCGACTTGCTGTCCGTCAAGAAAAAGAATTCTTAGTACTCAAGAAGAACAAACAGGGAATCGTCTTCAGTTCATTCGCTACAATATTATTTCAAGGCTAAATTTTGAGGCCACTGATTACGTGAAAATGATCTTCTGGGAAATTACTGATGTTTCTAACACAGTACCATCCGTTTTAAGGACGGTATCAAATAAATAACTTATTGACAAACTTTCACTTCCTGAAAACACAGTTTCCGTGCCATTCAGTTGCAGTCGAACAAACAGTAAAATAAGTATCTGAAGCAATATCCAGAGTGTGCGACAGAAACGCAAGGGATGGCATAATAAAATCGGATTTAATTTCTAGACAAGCTCCAACAAAATTTGAATATATATATATAGATAATGGGTACGTTCAGCAGAGAAAGCTGCTACTCAGCTGCTCCTCAACATTCTGCTGACCGTTTTAATTTTAGACATTTCAGTCAACATGTTGAGTGAGCGCTTCTCATCACTGGTAGCGTACAAAAATTATGCTACCTTTGATCACAAACTGATAAATAAGCTGTTTTGTTGAAATATTTTTTTTTTGACGTTATTTAATGAAATAAACAAAAAAATCATAAAAAAGTATTTTCCACAGAAAAAATAAATGAAAATATAAAAAAGACATTAATTTGTTCCAATATTTTAAAACATTCATAAAAAATGCGTTCAGCAGAATCAACTAATCAAAACATGCTACATCTCAACTGTTGAGTAGCAGGTTTCTCTGCTGAACACGCTCAATGACACTTTATCTGGACTTGCATTTTTTACAATTTTGGAAATTCACCTCCCACTTAGGATATCGGGGGTATTCCCTGGATTTCCGAAAGGGATAAAATTGCGTTTTGATGCCTTAAAGGGATTTAACGTCTAAAATAACATATTCGTACCCAAAAATTATGCCACTTTTTCGAACTACAACAATTATCAATTAGGGTATTTTTAGCCGAAATTCACATCCTCTTTGGATATCGGGGGTATTCCCTCGACCTCCGGGAGGGGTTAAAACTGCATTTTGATGCCTAAAATGGAGTTTACGTTTAAAATAACATATCTTTACCAAAAAAAAATAACCGCTTTTTTGAGCCTCAATAATTGGCATTTTGGGATTTTTAGCCGAAATTTCGAAACTTTGACCCCATTCTGAGAGCAGAAGATATCAACCGATTTCCAAAAAAAAATCATATCTGTAATACCCATCTGGGTAGACAACTTTTGCCGGGTATAGCGTTTCGATCCGACAAAAAAGTGGCAAAACGACCCACCCTATTGGAGTACTCCAATCTGTGGAAAATTTTATATCTTTCCCTTTTGCACCTTCATATTTTTGAATTTGACTATCCTTTTTCAATCCACTCCAGAGTCAAACATGTTCTACTCTGGAGTTTCCAATCTGAGTTAACAGAGCTATGTTAACTGAGAAAAAATACACCTCTGTGAAAGTGCCATCACTAATAATGTCATTAAAAAAAATATAAAAACAAAACAAATATGAATAATTTGTAGAAAGTTTTGAAAAAAAAAACATTAAAAAAATAGTTTTAAGTAAATTAACTACGTATGGCAATTTTAATTGCGTGATTTTGTGAAATTATAAGAAAAGTAAGTAAAATGACAATTAGAATCTGACGGAACTCTAATCTGCATTTTGCACAGTTAACATCGTTGCCATGGATTGGAGTGACTCTTGACATTGTGAACGTAGCTTTATATTTATAAACGTATTCTTAAAAAAAATATTTCTGAATACGATGCACTCAGAAAATTATGTAAGTTACTACATGTTAGTTGTTTGTATATTTTACAGTAGTTAGTTGTTTTCAACTACAAAGTCAGTTGTTTTTGTATGAAAAAAATCAAACAACTTTTATTTTAAGTCGTTTTTTTTTAACAACTAACAAAAAAGTACTTTGATGTAGTAACAGTTATTTAAAGTAGTTAATTTTACTTTTTTTATTTCTTAAAAATTTTAATTTTTTTTCCAAAAAAAAAAAATAAATTTTCGTTTTTTTATTTTTCACAACTTTAAAAAAAAAAAATAAAAACTTGGAAAAAATTTAGTCTTCAATTTTTTCCGAAAAATTTTTTGAAAAAAAAATTATATATTGCTTATTGTTGTGTATTATTGAAATAAAACGCTCTTTAGTTATTATTTAAAATATAAATAATTATAAAAGATTTATTAATTCATTTGGGATATAAAGAAAGTATATGATTGAATGCACGCTAGTTAAAGATTGATTAGCTGATACATAAAATTAAGAAGGATAAGTATATAAAGAATTGAGAAATGACAGATTATAAAGAAGGGTTACCAACTATTCATTATGTACCCAGGAAAATTTTTTAGAACCGATTCTAACAACACTTGGTCTAGAACAGGTTCTTCGGTAGCCATACACTATTACACTTTAATTATTCAGAACATGTTAGGTGAAAATTGTGAAGCTTGTTCTCTGCAATCAAAGTTTCATAACATTTTGATTCTCAGGAATTAAAAAAAAATTATGTGTCAAAAGAATTAAAAAATAAATATCAATTTATTTTTGTTAACCAAGAAAAAACACGAAATTCTATTAAAATAACAGGATATAATCGTGAAAATTGTTAAAAAAAGGTGAGTAAATTAAATTTTCATTGTCTGGGTTGGGTCAAATACTAATAATATTATGTTATTTATTTTCGTTTGCAGAAAATCCATGTTCTGGTTTGTCATTATTCTAAGGCCCAAAATGTAACTTTGGAGGCGAAAAAGGATAAATGTGTGTTAAAAAAATGTAAATATTCCATTTATATATGATTGTCTTTATCTTTGTTAAATAAATTAATGCAATTCAAAATATTTCTTTAATTCGTTTTCTGTTCCAAATTTTACTTCTAGGACCGATTCCGAGGAACAAAAATATGTTCTAATTTTGCTTACAAACACCTGTTGCTTTTGGGACAATTCCTTTGTAAAAAGAATCGGTGTTGCACAAGAATTAGAACAGGTTCTAGGGAAGTATAAGTTGTTCCTCAATCGCTTCTTTACAACCGAAAATTTTGCTGGGTACATTACACTTATTTTATTTTTACTACATTTTAGTTGTTTTGACTACAAATGTAAGTAGTTTTTACTACATAAGTCAGTTGTTTTTTGTCAGTTAAAATAACTAACATTGTTAGTTGATTTAACTGAAAAAGCCCAGCAAAATTTTCAATTGCAAAGAACCGATTGTGGAACAACTTATACTTTCCTAGAACCTGTTCTACACTCAGAAAATTATGTAAGTTACTACATGTTAGTTGTTTGTATATTTTACAGTAGTTAGTTGTTTTTAACTAAAAAGTTAGTTGTTTTTGTATGAAAAATATCAAACAACTTTTTCTGTTAGTTATTCTAAGTCGTTTTTTTGAACAACTAACAAAAAAGTACTGTAATGTAGTAACAGTTATTTAATGTAGTTAATTTTATTTTTTTTTATCCCTGAAAAATTTTTAAAGTTTTTTTCCAAAAAATAAAAATAAATTTTCGTTTTTTTTTTGTTTTTCGCAACTTTTTTTTTTTTTAAACAAAAAAACAAAAAAACTGAAAAAAATTTGATCTTTAATTTTTTTTCTGACAAATTTTTTGAAAAAAAAAATATAGATTAATTTATTTTTTACTACATGTTAGTTGTTTTGACTACAAATGTAAGTAGCTGTTACTACATAAGTCAGTTGTTTTTTTGTCAGTTAAAATAACTAACATTGTTAGTTGATTTAACTGAAAAAGTAGTTGACCCCAAAACAACTTACAAAGTAGTTATTTTAACTGACATTTTCAGTTGATTTTACTAACATAATTTTTTGAGTGTAATTCTTGTGCAACACCGATTCTTTTTACAAAGGGATTGTCCCAAAAGTAACAGGTGTTTGTAAGCAAAATTAGAACATATTTTTGTTCTTCGGAATCGGTTCTAGAAGTAAAATTTGGAACAGAAATAAGAGGTAGAGAAATATATCGAATTGCATTAATTTATTTAACAAAGATAAAGACAATCTTATATAAATGTGAAGCAGGTCGTTTTTATATTACTATTTAGTTTTAGTTAATTTCATACATTTCCCATACATTTCCACATTGTTTAGATTTCATTCTTTTAAAATGCTTTTACTTTTTCTTGAAGTCATTTATTTAAAATACTGTAACTTTTCTTTTTAATAATTTCTACTTTACAATTTTCAAATATTACTTTGATTCAAATATTTTTTATTCAAATTTATTGATTTCAAAAATGTATAAAAGCAAACAAATTAATGAAATAAAATTCAATAAGCTTTCGAAGTTCAAAATAGAAGGTTCTCTGTTCAGATAAATATCCGGACGAGCCCTTTTATTGAAAACCGAGAAAACATAGTTTATAACGTTTATTTAAAATCGTTTGTGTGTTTTTCTCATGAATCTATACAATCTTCGGAATAAGATTGTTTCATTGGCGCCCAACTTAGCGGCTACGGAACACGACAGCAGCGAATCCGAAGCTGAGGATATAAACGAAACGCTTAGTGAAGAAGACATCAACGAACCTGAAGCTATGGCTACATTTTCACCAGAACAGTTCCAGCAAATTTTAGCTGCAATTGGGATTACAAATAAAAGTGGATCCTTTACTCAATGCACGGCACGATTCAATGGACAGAGAGATCCAGCAGCTGTTGAAGAATTTCTTACTGCTATCCATGTTTATAAGGATATCGAGAAAATCTCCGACACGGATGCCTTGCGTGGAATGCCATTATTGTTAGAAGATTACGCAGCTTCTTGGTGGATTGGGGTGAAAGATACAGTGCGTACGTTTGAAGAAGCTAAAACTCTGATTCGGACCACTTTCTCTCCCCCTATTCCAGATTGGCGTATATTTGCTACAGTTTTTGAAACAAAACAACAAAAGAATGAACCAACCGATAGTTTTCTTTGTAAAAAGAGACTCTTGATGTCCCAATTAAAAGCTACAATCTGTGAGGAGGTGCAGATAAATTTAATATACGGTCTAATGAACCTAAAAATTAGAGATCGGGTACGTCGCGAGCACGTAAAGACATTCCAAGAGCTGATTGCTGCAAGTCGTGAGGCTGAACTAATTTTTTTGGAAACTCCAACCGAACCAAATGCTGGCTCAGATGTGACGGAAGACCAAACAATTAGCAAGCGATGTAGTTTTTGCCGGTTAAAGGGTCATTCATCAGATGCATGCCATAAAAAAAAGAAGAAAGCCGAAGAAGAACGTGAAACAATGCAACAAGAAAAGCAACCACAACAAAATAATCAACAGCCACAACAAAAAAGTTTACAACCAGAACAATCGCAATCAATAATGCGTAAACCAACGTTTTCGTGCTATGGATGTGGTGCACCAGGTGTCTATAGATCAAATTGCTCTACCTGCAGCACCCACGCCAAAGAAAGCCCACAGTATTTGGCGTTTAATTCTCTATCATCTACAATAATTGGACACGCTTTACCAACCGTCCACATTGAGATGTTTGGACTTAAAGGAGAAGCAGTATTTGACAGCGGCGCAAAGACCAGTGTTGCCAGCACAAACTTAAAACAAATTTTAACTAAGAACGGATGTGTTTTTCAAGATGTTAAGGCCGATATTACGTTGGCTGATGGTACTATCACGACGGGTAAGGTAATGTCCACAATTTGTGACATTGGAATTGGTAACAGAATTCGTAAAATTCGAATTATTTATCTGCCGAATGCCACAAAAAATCGAACATTAATTGGTACCGATTTCCTGGAACAAGCCGGAATCGTATTAAATATGGCACAGAAATGCTGGTACTTTGAAGATGAACCTAAAAGAAAATATGAATTTACAAATCCATTGGAAGTAGGACTATTTTCCATGGATCTTAATAGTCAAGACGACTCTCCAGGCACACAAGAGATGACGGAGATGTCCGACTTTATACAATTTGTTGAAAAGACGAATAGGCTCTCGCCTCTGCCACGTACACCGGAAATGCGATCACGGGCTACACGTAAAGCAAAAGATTATTCGCCACATTCTATCCAAGAAATCTTTGATGGTACGTTACCAGTAGGAAGTACAACTCCACCGCACTCATTTAGTCTCTTCTCATCACCAATACGAGTAAAGAGCTCTGACGATGCCTTGTTGATGAAACCACCACTGCCACCACCACCAAAGCCTTGTAATAATTATTCGCCACATTCTGTTCAAGCCATTTTTAAGAATGTAGTACCGGCTGGTCAAAGAACTCCTCGTGAATCCTCCAGATTATTTGCACCTCCAGCTAAAATCAAAAGAACCAAACAAAATGATTACTTGGACACCGTATTCATGCCATTTTTGTTAATGGATATACGACTCTTGAACGAAGGCGAAATAGCTAAGAAAGACAAAATTAACAAAACCGAGGTCCAAAATAAAGTCATGGCGTTGACAATACATTCGGATCGTTTAAACTTTTCCACCAGGGGGAGACAGGGAACTAATTTACATCCCGAAAATCCTCAAGATTATTGAAATAAAGATGCCGTATAAGATGTTTCTATTGCTGATGCCTCACCGGGACGTTTTCGGCATCAGAGGGGGAGATTGAAGCAGGTCGTTTTTATATTACTATTTAGTTTTAGTTAATTTCATACATTTCCCATACATTTCCACATTGTTTAGATTTCATTCTTTTAAAATGCTTTTACTTTTTCTTGAAGTCATTTATTTAAAATACTGTAACTTTTCTTTTTAATAATTTCTACTTTACAATTTTCAAATATTACTTTGATTCAAATATTTTTTATTCAAATTTATTGATTTCAAAAATGTATAAAAGCAAACAAATTAATGAAATAAAATTCAATAAGCTTTCGAAGTTCAAAATAGAAGGTTCTCTGTTCAGATAAATATCCGGACGAGCCCTTTTATTGAAAACCGAGAAAACATAGTTTATAACGTTTATTTAAAATCGTTTGTGTGTTTTTCTCATGAATCTATACAATCTTCGGAATAAGATTGTTTCAAATGGAATTTTTAAATTTTTTAACACACATTTATCTTTTTTCGCCTCCAAAGTTTCATTTTGGGCCTTACAGTAATGACATACCAGAACATGGATTTTTTGCAAAAACAAATAAAAAACATAATATTGACCCGACCCAAACAATGAAAATTAAATTTACTCACCTCTGTTTCAACAATTTTCACGATTATATCCTGCTGTTTTAATAGAATTTCGTGTTATATTTATTTTTAAATTTTTTTGACACATAATTTTTTTTTTAATTCCTGAGAATCAAAATGTTATGAAACTTTGATTGCAGAGAACAAGCTTCACAATAATTTTCACTTAACTTGTTCTGAATAATTAAAGTGTAATAGTGTATGGTTACCGAAGAACCTGTTCTAGAACAATGGTTGTCAGAATCGGTTCTGAAAAATTTTCCTGGGAGTAGTTGACCCCAAAACAACTTACAAAGTAGTTATTTTAACTGACATTTTCAGTTGATTTTGCTAACATAATTTTTTGAATATGAGATCTTGATCGGATAACAATTGACAGAGTTGTGATAATTTTTCTATAAAAGAAAATTCAGATTTTGATGGAAATCGATGTTTGGATTGCCAAGCAAAAAAAAGAATTAATTCATCATGAAGCTACGTTCACACACCCAAAAAAAAAAAAACAATTGTGGAATTATAAAATTTAAGGGTACAATTTACCTAAGTTTTTTCGCAGGAATCCAACTTGAAAAGTTTCTTTGCTTATTAGCCGAAACAACTTAGGTAAACTTACAAAATGCAACTAAGCATTATTTCAAATTTAGTTTTGTTTATTTAGCCAATATATTTAAATAAATGGTACAGTTTGATTGGTTAAACGACGTATTTTTTTAGGTTGATTAAATAATTTTATATATCCCCTTCCATACAAAATGCTCAATATTATAAATTTTAATTAGATTTATTTTTAATAATTTTTTTTAATAAAAAGGACAATTTTATAATAAAATATAAATATTAATAAGCTTAAAATACATTCTTTTGATTTAAAGACTTGCCTTCAACATAATCGTAGAATCGTTGTATTCAACATGATCAGTGACAACCTAATTTTTCTATAGAAACTTTCTTATCGACAATTTTTCTATAAAAACTTTGTCAAAGACAATTTTTCTATAGAACATTTCTCAAAGACAATTCTTCTATAGAAAATTTCTGATAGACAAATTTTCTATAAAAACTTTCTAAAAGACAATTCTTCAATTTTTCTTTAGAAAATTTCTGGAAGGAAAATTTTCTATAGAAACTTTCTCAAGGACAATTTTTCTATAGAAAATTTCTAAAAGAGAGACTTTCTACAGAAAATTTCTAATAGACAATTTTTCTATAAAAAATTTCTGAAAGACAGGTTTTCTATAGAAAATTTCTAACAGGCAATTTTTCTATAGAAAATTTCTCAAAGACAATTCTTCAATAGAAACTGTCTCAAAGACAATTTTTCTATAGAAAATTTCTCAAAGACAATTTTTTTATAGAAAATTTCTGAGAGACAATTTTTCTACAAAAAATTTCTGAAAGACAATTCTTCTATAGAAAATTTCTTAAGGACAATTTTTTTATAGAAATTTTCTCAAAGACAATTATTCTGTAGAAAATTTCTGAAAGACAATTTTTCTATAGAAATTTTCTAAATGACAATACTTCTATAGAAAATTTCTGAAAGATAATTTTTCGATAGAAAATTTCTGGAAGAATATTTTTCTATAGAAAATTTCTGAAATATAATTTTTTTATATCAAATTTTTGAACGACAATTTTTCTATCGAAAATTTTTTATAGAAAATTCTGAAAGACAATTTTTCTATAGAAAATTTCTCAAAGATAATTCTTTAATAGAAAATTTCTCAAAGACAATTCTTTACTAGAAAATTTTTTAAAGATAATTTTTCTATAGAAAATTTAACAAAGATAATTTTTCCATAGAAAATTTCTGAAAGGCAATTTTTTTATAGAATATTTCTCAAAGACAATTTTTCTATAGAATATTTCTCAAAGATAATTTTTCTACAGAAACTTTTTCAAAGACAATTTTTCTACAGAATCTTTTTTAAAGACAATTCTTCTATAGAAAATTTCTGAAAGACAATTTTTCTATAGAAAATTTCTGGAAGAAAAATTTTCTATAGAAAATTTCTCAAAGACTATTTTTCTGTAGAAAATTTCTAAAAGAGAAATTTTCTATAGAAAATTTCTAACAGACAATTTTTCTATAAAAAATTCTGAAAGACAGGTTTTCTATAGAAAATTTCTCAAAGATAATTTTTCTATAGAATATTTCTCAAAGACAATTTTTCTACAGAAACTTTTTCAAAGACAATTTTTCTACAGAATCTTTTTCAAAGACAATTTTTCTATATAAAATTTTTGAAAGACAGGTTTTCTAAAGAAAATTTCTGAGAGACAATCTTTCTATGGAAACTTTCTCAAACACAATTTTTCTATAGAAAACTTCTGAAAGACAACTTTCCATAGAAAAATTCTCAAAGTTATTTATTCTATAGAAAATTTCTCAAAAAAAATTTTTCTATAGAATTTTCCCATAGAAAAATTTTCAAAGACAATTATTTTATAGAAAATTTCTCAAAGACAATTTTTCTATAGAAAATTTCTGAGAGAAATTTTTTTTTATAGAAAATTTTTGAAAGACAATTTTCCATACAAAACACAATTTTTCTAAGAGAATATTTTTCAATAGAAAATTTATCAAAGACAATTCTTCTATAGAAAAATTCTGATAGTCAATTCTTCTATAGAAAATTTCTGACAGAAAATTTTTCTATAGAAAATTTCTGAAAGTCAATTTTTCTATAGAAATACAATTCTTCTTTAGAAAATTTCTGAAAGACAATTTTTCTATAGAAATTTTCTGAAAGAAAATACTTCTATAGAAAATTGTTTAAATACAATTTTTCTATAGAAACTTTCCCAAAGACAATTTTTCTACAGACAATTTCTCCAAGATAATTCTTCTATAGAAAATTTCTTTAAGACAATTTTTCTAAAAAAAACTTTCTCAAAGACAATTTTTCTATAGCAAATTTTTCAAATACAATTTTTTATAGAAAATTTTTCAAATACAATTTTTTTATAGAAAATTTTTGAAAGACAATTTTTCTATAGAAACTTTTCCAAAGACAATTTATATAAAGAAAATTTTTCTATAGAAACTTCCTTCAAAGACAATTTTTCTATAGAAAATTATTCTTTAAAAAATTTTGCAAAAACAATTTTTCTTTAGAAAATTGTCTTTATAGATATTTACTACACCCAAAAAATTTCCCAGTTACTGGCTACTAAAAATTTAACTAAATCCCAGTTGAAATACACCTAACTGAGCCCCAGTTGTTTTCACTCGGTTGATGGTAACTAATTTTAAAAATAATTTTGAATTTAACTGAATTTCCAGTTACAGGCAACAGCATATTAGTTAAATTTGTGAAATCGTTGAAAATAGTTGGTAATAACTGGTAAAAAAATAAAAATTGTCAATGGGGACTAATTTTTTTTTTTTTTAATTTCGTTAATAAAGAAAAGATTTTTATTTTTAACACTTTTATTTTATTTTAAGATTTAATTTACATACACTACACTGCACCAACCATAAAAAAACCACAATTTGAACAAATATATCACATTTCCAGGACACCAAATTCTCGACTTCTTAGCTCCTTTGCAGGCTGCTATCATATTTCTCCTTATACTCCATCTGAAAATATATAATTAATTATTTTTTTAATAAAGGAAGACACAAATTATCAAATAAAACTTACCATTACAAAATTAATATGTGATTGGGTTTTTCTATTTTTATAAAATGATGTTGATTTTTGAAATTTGTAAACAAATAAATAAAATTTTATTTACAGGGTAACTGATAGATTGTTTTTATTAATTAAAAACCCAGTTGTTCGTAACCAACCCAGTTATTTTAAATTTATTTCAAATCAACTGAAAAATTTCGTAACTATCTAACTGGGAAATTTTTTCGGTGTATAGAAAAATTGTATGAGAAATTTTTTTATAGAAAAATTGTCTTTAAGAAATTTTTTATAAAATAATAGCTTTTTGAGATATTTTCTATGGAAAAATTGCTTGAAAAACTTAAATTTTTAAAAACATAAAATTGCGGGGTTCCGACGATTTATTCTGGTAGGGGAGACCAAAAAAATATACGTGTGTCAGCGTTTTGAAAGATCACACCGGAATTTTATTTTAGAGACGGTTAAATTTTCACAGCTTTGACCTGTTCTTGCAGCATATCGGTATTTAAAACTATGTTTTCTGTATTCACAGCGACGTATCCAAGAATTTGAAAACAGGGGGCACAATTCCCAAAATTTTTTTTCGTCATTGCCTATTACACTAAAAAAAAACCTTGTAAAATTACAAGAAAAATTTTGTTTGTTTGCTACCTCCTATTTGACAAAAATTCCTAGTAATTTAACAAGCTTTTTACCAATAATTTTGTAATTTTACAAGGTTTTTACCATTAAAATTGTAAATTTACAAATTTTTTGACACAATAAACTTTACGAGGAGGTTTCGTAATTTTACTAGATTTTTTGCTACCACTTTTTTTACGAGACCTCCAGTAATTTTACAAACTTTTTACCAATAATTTGTTAAAAAACAAGGAAAACTGTCAAATATTGGTAAAATGGGATTACGAGACTTTTCCTAATAATTTGACAAAGTTTTTTTTTTTTGTGCAATATTTATTATTAAACACATCCAGAACCTCCCCCCCAACACGATTTCGTCTTGTCATGGAATATCAGATTTTTTTTATAAAATCTCAAAATATTTGTATAGGAAAATTTTTTAGAATCTAAAAATTTTATTTTAAAAAATTATAAATTTTTGATGAAATAATGTCTGACAAATTCTCAGTTATTAATGATTCTAAAGAAAAAACTTTTCAGAATCTGAGAAAAAAACGTATCTTGGCCTGGAAAAAACCGGGCAACCCTTCTCTCCAAAATTGGTATGGGTTTAAACATTTTTTAAAAAATTTCGAAATTGCTTAAAAATATTTGGTTTTGAATACCCAGTGGAGGTTTTGAATTTCAATATGCGCCCAATTTTTTAAAAATATTACAGATTTGCTTAAAATTCTCCATGCACTGTTTCTTGGAGTCGCTGACGAAGAATTTTCAGTTGGATTTTTAAAATTTAAAATGTCGGATCCAACATGGCGATATTTTTTTTTTTTAAATTACAGATTCACTCAAAACTCTTTACGCACCGGTTTGTTGGGTTTCTAAATTAGAATCCGCCATTCGAAAATCTCAAGTATAAATCGCAATCAAGTATAAATCGCATTATTTTTTAAAAATATTTGTCGCCATGTTGGATCCGCCATTTTGAATTTTAAAATTCCAACTTCAGATTCTTTTTAAGCGACCCCAAAAACCTGTGGTTAAAGAGTTGACGAAGAAACCCTCATATAAAAGAAACAATTCTCGGCTCATCGGCCACATCGGGGATTTTGGGGTGAAAAGTTTTGGATTTTTCAGCCATTTCTTTCTAAGAAACTATATGATGTATCCATATGAGAATAAATGTTTTTTAATGCCTATCCAACAGGGGTACAACCTTGTAAAAATTTGGCTTCGTTAAATATTTTTTTTCATGAAAATGTGTAAATTTAAAATCGTCTTTTAAGTTTTAGGGAAATCGGTTCATTATCTTATTGTTTGAAAATTGTTTTGTAGAAATTTATTTCCGTGATCCTGATGCATAATTTTTATTAGATAAAACGAATACTATCTATTTTTTTTACAATATTTTACTGATTTTAAATATAAATGACTTTTTAGAAACGAAATTATTTCAAACTATAGAGTTTTTATAAAAAAAAATAAAATCTTTTCTTTTAAAATCAAAATATTTAGAAACTTGTGAATTTGTTTTGTATAATGCATTTTTGTGAATAAAATTTTTAAAATTTTCAAATCGAAAAGGGGGACATACGTCCATGTGTATTCAGCAACTTTGTAGAAAATATTTTGGTATATATTTTTGCGCTATATCCCAGCAAAAAAAGAGCTTACCATTCACTACAAAATTCACCACAACTTATGAACTAGATGTACTTCTTCTTCAACTGAAACATTGATGAATTTAATATGGGCGTGACACACAAAGTATGTTCTTTTTTTCTCCACTTTTCAGTGGCGAAAGATTGACACTTAAGTATAACATATATCACTAGTGTTTATTATGTACATATATAATAACATTTTTATCAAAACTTCTGAAGTAGTGATCGGTATGTTAATATAACTTGACCTTTTGGAAGCGCTTTTTTCATCACTTCTTTAGAAGTTCATATTTCTTGGCATTTTGGGTGTGATTATGTCATTTTTATTTGGTGATTTAGAACTTCTAAATTATAAGTTCTTTTTTACTGTAAGATTAATTGATAGAGTATTTTTTTTTTATAATATTTACACTAAAAACACTGTTCGACAGCAAAAACACGTACCGTTTTTGAGATATTAGCTTTTTTAACAGTAAAAAAAAAACAATATTTTAGCACTTTTAGGGGTCCACTGTTACTTATTCTTACGTTGCTTTCACCAAATAGGACTTGATTTCATATAAAATGTACCTCCTGACTCCAAAGCTGTAATCCAATTTTTTCAATCATGTTCTGTTTTTGAGATATTCGCGTTTGAAAATTTAAGTGTGATTTATAAAGAATATAAGTGCGCAACAGTGGAGTTTGAGTTTTTCAAACGCCATATTTCAAAAACTGTACGCGATAGAAAAATTTGGATACCAGATTTGGAATAAAGATGTCTTATTTTAACTAAATCGAGTACTATTGTGTTTGAGCAACTTAAGAATACGTTACAAAGGAGCCCAAATATTTCAATACACTCAGAAAATTATGTAAGTTACTACATGTTAGTTATTTGTATATTTTACAGTACCCGAGTAAAAAAGATTATATATAATTTTACTTATTTTTATATAAACATATATTATTTGATAAATTTATACGTAAATTGTTTTGCTATCATATAAGATTATATATATTTGCACTTCGTATTTTTTTCTTATATAAAATTATATAAAAGAAAATGTTAAGTTATACATAATAACATATGATTAAAGTTAGTTTATATAATTACATATGAAATATAAAATTCTGTCTGTTTTTTTATATAATTTAATATAACAAAATATTTGAAGACATTTTATATAAAACTTTATGCAACTTTTTTCTAAATCATATGTAATCTTATATGAGTAAAATTAAAAAAAAAATCTAAGTCCTTTATATATAATTTGATATAACTTTTGAAAATTTTTCTAAGTCCAGAATTTTTTTTTAAGTTCCAAACCTAAACCTTAAACATTTCCCGAGTAAAAAAGAACTGATATAATCATATATGCTACTATATAATTATTTATATTTATATATGGTTATGCATGAACTTTGATATGGGCATATAAGTTTATATATAGCATTGTATTTTTCCTTATTTTTTAATATGATAACATACATATTCCTATCTATTTATATACCGATCTATATGAAATTAGATATGACATATAAGGTCGGAAATTTTTAGATATGACAGATAAAAAGATATATGATTTTATTGATAATTATATCCCGAAAATTTTTTTCAAAATTTTCTAAGTCCCGGACAATTAAAAAAATTTCAAGTCCTAAAAAATTTTATGAAAATTTTCCAAAGTTCCGGACACAAAATTTTTTTGGCAATTTTTTTTGGAGTAAAAAAATCATTGAAAATGTTTTTAGGAAAAATTTTGTTTTTTTTTGAAAAATTTTTAAGTTCCGAAAAAATGTTTTTAAATTTTCTAAGCCACAAACATTTTTTAGAATTTTAAATCACTTATAACTGATTTAAAAAAAAAAAAAAAAATTTTTAATAATTTGCTAAGTCCCGAAAAAATTCAGAAGAATGCAATAAAAACTCTTCTAATTGATACTGTATCCAATCTGATAAAATAATTTCTAATTTCACGTTTAAAATTCCAAAAAATTTGACCAGATTTCATCTAATTATATAAAAATTTATCTAAATTTAACAGATAAGATATGATTTAATACAATTAGATAGACCCATTTTTGGGATCAAACTTAATCAAATTTGATATTATTTTATCAGAAATAATAGAATTTGATATAATCGTATAATATTCGATCCGCCAATTTTCGGATCAAAATTAATATGGATTTACATAAAAGCATATCTGTTCATATAAAATTAAATATTGCGTCATATAACTTTTTTTTATTCGGGTTCCCGAGTAAAAAAGGTTTGATATAACCATATATGCTAATATATAAATGTTTATATTTATATATGGTTATGCATGAACTTTGATATGGACATATAAGTTTATATATAGCATTGTATTTTTCCTTATTTTTTAATATGATAACATACATATTCATATCTATTTATATACCCATCTATATGAAATTAGATATGACATATAAGGTCAGGAATTTTTAGATATAACAGATAAAAAGATACCCGAGTAAAAAAGATCTGATATAATCATATATGCTATTATATAGTTATTTATATTTATATATGGTTATGCATGAACTTTGATATGAACATACAAGTTTATATATAGCATTGCATTTTTCCTGTTTTTTTAATATGATAGCATACATATTCATATCTATTTATATACTGATCTATATGAAATTTGATATGACATATAAGGTCGGGAATTTTTAGATATGGCAGATAAAAAGATATATGATTTTATTTATAATTATATCCCGAAAAAAATTTTCCCGGACAATTAAAAAAAAATTCCTAAAAAATTTTATGAAAATTTTCCAAAGTCCCAAACACAAAATTTTTTTGGCAATTTCTTTGGAGTAAAAAAATCATTGAAAATGTTTTTATAAGAAATTTAATTTTTTTGAAAAGTTTTTGAGTTCCGAAAAAATGTTTTTAAATTTTCTAAGACACAAACATTTTTTGGAAAATTTAAATCCCTTATAAATGATTTTAGATAAAAAAAAATTACAAATTTTTAATAATTTGCTAAGTCCCGAAAAAATTCCGAAGAATGCAATAAAAACTCTTCTAATTGATAATCCAATCTGATAAAATAATTTCTAATTTCACGTTTAAAATTCCAAAAAATTTTATCAGATTTCATCCAATTATATAAAAATTTATCAAATTTTAACAAATAAGATATGATTTAATACAATTAGATAGACCCATTTTTGGGATCAAACTTAATCGAATTTGATATTATTTTATCAAAAATAATAGAATTTGATATAATCGTATAATATTCGATCCGCCAATTTTCGGATCAAAATTAATATGGATTTACATAAAAGCATATCTGTTCATATATAATTAAATATTGCGTCATATAACTTTTTTTTACTCGGGTTGTTTTAAAAATTTTATATGTTATTATATATAATGCAAAATTTCCCGCCCGACCCGAGTAAAAAAGAAATGATATAATCATATACAATATTGTATAGGAATATAGACTTGTATATGTTTATATCCGACACTATATGTTTCTAGATAAAATTATGTATTGGAAAAAATATTTAAATAATTTTTAATATAGTCTCAGATAAAGTTATATATTATTATATGTGGTCACATATATTATTTTATATGCTGTATATAAATATACAAGATTGGCCAAATTAAATACAACTCCGCATATAAATATATATGGTACCATGTCAAATAATATATTACATCAAAAAAGCAAAAATTTTCTAAGTTAATTTTGATATTATTTTATGTAATTTTATACAAAAAAAAATCAAAATTGTTAAAGAAAAACAAATAATATAAATTATAACAAAAATTAATTTATATTTTTACTAAATTAAAATGATTAAAAAAACAAAACTTGGAAGATTGTTGCTAATTCTAATTTTAATATAACCCAAAAAGAAAAAACCCTAAATGAATTCAATAACTACATAAAAATATTTGTTTTAAGTTTTAAAATTTATGGTCACAATTGACCTCAGTCTACGTTTGTTGACGTATAACGTCAGCAGCCACTTACAACCTAATGGTCCAAATTTTATTTAAAAAATTTTTATGAAATATCAGATAATTTTTATAATTTTTAATATAATTTGATAAAATTTTACAAATCCACATTAGACCAAAATTCGGATCTAATTAAATCTAACAATATCATATATGATATTATTAGACAATTTTAGATAATTTCTGATACAGCCAATTTTGAGATCAGATTAGATCAATTAAGAGCTGCTACCAGATTAATTAAGATATAAATTCATAAAGGACCAGATTAATTTTTTTACTCGGGGAGTAAAAAAAAGTTATATGACGCAATATTTAATTATATATGAACAGATATGCTTTTATGAAAATCCATATTAATTTTGATCCGAAAATTGGCGGATCGAATATTATACGATTATATCAAATTCTATTATTTTTGATAAAATAATATCAAATTTGATTAAGTTTGATCCCAAAAATGGGTCTATCTAATTGTATTAAATCATATCTTATCTGTTAAAATTATATAAATTTTTATATAATTGGATGAAATCTGGTAAAATTTTTTGGAATTTTAAACGTGAAATTAGAAATTATTTTATCAGATTGGATACATTATTAATTAGAAGAGTTTTTATTGCATTCTTCGGAATTTTTTCTGGACTTAGCAAATAATTAAAAATTTGTCATTTTTTTCTAAAATCACACAGCGTGACAAAATCTTGGATGTTAAAAGTAACCTGACATTTGACCATCAATTTTATATATTTCGGACATGCTGAATCCAATGGTGCAAACCATTTTTAAATCTAAGGTACAGTTTTTTCGCGAAATGTCTTCAAAGATTTTCACATCTCCGTGAACTTTTTGAAATAAAAAAGTTTTTGTATGCAAAAAAGTCCCTCTTTTGCAATTGAAATTGAAGGACTGTAACTGTAGCTAAATTTTAAGTACCATATCCGCTATCAAATGTTTGAAATTCAAGTGATATTTCGCGTTTTATCCCGTTTTTCCAATTTTTTAGCATTTTCGCGATTTTAAATGCTTAAGTAAATACCGACCTAAACAACCGCTTCAGATTAGTTTAAATGCACCAAATGGGATATATTTCTATGAAAATACGTTTCAACTATCAAGCGCATCACTCCAAAAATGAGCGATTAGTCAAAATCTCTCTATGACTGCATCACTTTCCAAGATGACCACAAGATCTAGCTTTTGACATATTATGTTAAATCCTCAAAAAAGTAATTGTGTCAAATTTTAAACAAAAATGTTTTCAACTTCAAAAGTTATTGTAGAAAAACTTTTATTTCACCTTACTAAATTAAATTATTAAATTTTAATTACAAAAACAAAAGGAAAACATTGTACTAAATACTACTAATTTAAATAAAACACTTGTTTAATATAATTTAGTAGGGCGAAATAAATGTTTTTTTATTAAAACTTTTTAAGATGAAAACATTTTTGTTTGAAATTTGGCACAAATACTTTTTTGAGGTTTTTACACAATATATCAAAATCTGGACCTTGTGGTCCTGTTGGAAAGTGATGCTGTCATAGTGAAATTTTGACAAATCGCGCAATTTTAGTGCTATGCGATTGATAAATGAAAAATATTTTAATGGGAATATATTTCCTTTGGTGCAAATATACTAAGCTGAAACGGTTGTTTAGGTCGGAATTTATTTAGGCATTTAAAATCGCGAAAATGCTAAAAAATGAGAAAAAATGGGATAAAACGCGAAACACTGTTAAAGTTTTAAACTTTTAGTAGCGGAATTTGTAGTTAAAATGTAGTTACAGATATAATCCTTTAATTTCAACTATAAACGACTGACTTTTTCGCACACAAAATATTTTTTATTCAAAAAACTTCACGGGGACGTGAAAAACTTTAAAGACGTTTTGCGAAAAAACTGTACCTTAGATTTCAAAATGGCTTGGACCATTGGAATCAGCATGCCCGAATTATGTAAAATTGATGGTCAAAACCCAGGATACTTTTTCACCGTCACACAGTGTCATTTATAAGGGATTTAAATTTTCCAAAAAAATGTTTGTGTCTTAGAAAATTTAAAAACATTTTTTCGGAACTCAAAAACTTTTCAAAAAAATTAAATTTCTCATAAAAACATATTCAATGATTTTTTTACTTCAAAAAAATTGCCAAAAAATTTTGTTTGGAAAATTTTCATAAAATTTTTTAGGACTTGAATTTTTTTTTTTTTGTCCGGGACTTAGAAAATTTTGAAAATTTTTTTCGGGATATAATTATAAATAAAATCATATATCTTTTTATCTGCCATATCTAAAAATTCCCGACCTTATATGTCATATCAAATTTCATATAGATCAGTATATAAATAGATATGAATATGTATGCTATCATATTAAAAAACCAGGAAAAATACAATGCTATATATAAACTTGTATGTCCATATCAAAGTTCATGCATAACCATATATAAATATAAATAACTATATAATAGCATATATGATTATATCAGATATTTTTTACTCGGGCGAGTAAAAATTTTAATATGATGCAATATATAATGATATGTAACACAATATATATTAATACGCAATTTGATCCGAATAATGGTGGATGTTTTTGCATTAAAAAAGATCAACTTGTATAAAATATGATTTGATTTCATCCGAGTTTTGACCAGACATTGCCATATATTGGTGGATCTAATTAGATCTAATTGCATAAAAACATATAAAATCCTTGTGTTTTTTTGTTTGGGTTGAGATACACCACAGGTCAACGATACATTCACCAAACATATAATTTTCTAAAACAAAAAAATGTTTGGGTACGCTTCGAACCAGATAGGTGATATACATAACCCTAACAAGGAAATGTTTAGGAACATTTTAAAAAGTTTCTTATACTTTGCCTAAAAACTAAGAAAATTTTTGGTAAATTGGAAACATACCCGAGTAAAAAAGTTCCTATATAATTATATATAGTTTTATATATACATATATTATTTTGTAAAACTATATGTATTTTTTGTTGCATCATATGTGATTTTATATATTTGCACTTCTAATTTGTTTCTTATATAAAATTATATAACAGAAAATATGGACTTTTATATAATAACATATGATTTAAAGTTCGTTTATATAATTACATATGAACTTTAAAATTCTGTCTTCTTTTTTATATAATTTGATAAAACAAAATATTTGAAGAAATTTTATATAAAACTTTATGCAACTGTTTTTAAATTATATGTTATCTTATATGAGTAAAATTTAAAAAAAATCTAAGTCCTTTACATATAATTCAATATAACTTTTGAAAATTTTTCTAAGTCGAGATGTTTTTTTTTTGAAAATTTTCAAAGTCCTAAAAATATTTTTGAAAATTTTTAAGTCCTGGAAACAAATTTTTTTTTGTCAATTTTTTGCGTTTTGGGGGAAAACATTTTTTTCTTATATATAAATATATTTAATTATATATAATTGCATCAATTTTATACAAAAAAGGGTCCAATTTTCGCATATAACTATATAAACCCGAGTAAAAAAGATTTGATATAACCATATATGCTAATAAATAATTATTTATATTTATGTATGGTTATGCATGAACTTTGATATGGACATATAAGTTTATATATAGCATTGTATTTTTCCTTATTTTTTAATATGATAACATACATATTTATATCTATTTATATACCGATCTATATGAAATTAGATATGACATATAAGTTCGGAAATTTTTAGATATGGCAGATAAAAAGATATATGATTTTATTTATTATTATATCCCGAAAAAAAATTTACAATTTTCTAAGTCCCGTACAATTAAAAAAAAAAATAAAAAATGTTCAAGTCTTAAAAATTTTATAAAAATTTTCTAAAGTCCCGGACATAAAATTTTTTTTTGGCAATTTTTTTTTGGAGTAAAAAAATCATTGAAAATGTTTTTAGGAGAAATTTTATTCATTTGAAAAATTTTTAAGTTTTTAAATTTTCTAAGACACAAACATTTTTTGGAATTTTTAAATCCCTTAAAAATTGTTTTAGAAAAAAATTTTACAAATTTTTATAAATTGCTAATTCTCGAAAAAAATTTCGAAGAATGTAATAAAAAATCTTCTAATTGATAATGTATCCAATCTGATAAAATAATTTCTAATTTCACGTTTAAAATTTCAAAAAATTTTACCAGATTTCATCTAATTATATAAAAATTTATCTAATTTTAACAGAAAAGATATGATTTAATACAATTAGATAGACCCATTTTTGGGATCAAACTTAATCAAATTTGATATTATTTTATCAAAAATAATAGAATTTGATATAATCGTATAATATTCGATCCGCCAATTTTCGGATCAAAATTAATATGGATTAACATAAAAGCATATCTGCTCATATATAATTAAATATTGCGTCATATAACTTTTTTTTATTCCCCGAGTAAAAAAAAATTGTATGGTAAAACATGTTATCTTATAAAATTATATATAATTAATTGGATCTGATTTTGCCAAATTTCATCCGAAAATTGGCCGCGCCAAAGTTATCTCATAACATCATATAATATATACAGTTACAGTTTAATATTTGATTGTATGTGATTTCATCCGGAAATTGGCCGCGCCAAAGTTATCCCAAATTATCTATTATCATGATTTTGTATTAAATATGATATAACATGATGTAATTTCATCCGGAAATTGGCCGCGCCAAAGTTATCTTAAAATATCCAATATCATGATTTTATATTAAATTGGATATTATATAATGTAATTTCATCCGAAATTTGGCCGCGCCAAAGTTATCTTATAATATCTGATATCTTGATTTTATAAAAAAATTATTGGATACATTTTTATCCAAAAAATTTTTCTGTTTTTAGATTTATTTTTAGATATAATAATGTCAAACTGAAAATAAATAAAAAAAAAAAAAACTTCGAACGGACGGGGATTAGAACCACAAGTCTTCCGTTTTGTAATCGCAATCTCTACCCTCTAGACCAGCGGACGTTGTTAGCAAATAACAACTTTAAAAGACTTAGTTTTAAATAAATTGATCGTATCTAATTATATCAAATTGATCTTACATATAGTAATAAATGATTATATCCAATTAAATATGTTATTCACTTGTACACAATTTTCAAAAAGACTTAGAAAATTTTTGATAAAATTTGCAAAAAAAAAAAAAAAATGGAATGACGTACAGCGCTATTAGGGGCTTCCATGGTAAGCTTAAACAATAATTTTAATGTAGCGGTATGCCTTATTTCCAAGTCATAGGCTTCCAAAGTAAAATAAGACTGGCTTATAAATTTCAAATTTTTCATGGAATCAGGAAATCAGAATTAGATTTTAGATCGGGTTCCAAAAATCATTGATAATTTTATAATTTAAACCAAATATAGCTATTATTAACTATTTAAATGCAATATAAATTTTTAAAAATGATTGCAAAAATTCAAAAAGTAAAATTTTTTAAGTTCTAAAAAAACAAATGCAATAAAAAAGTGTTTTCCATTTAAAAAAAAAATTAAAAAAATATATTTTTTTCTGGAATCGAACTCGGGTTCCCAAAAATGATGGATAATTTTATAATAAATTAAATATAGTTATATATAACTATATAACAGCAATATAATTTTTTAAAAATGATTGCAAAAATTCAAAAAAAGAAAAATTTTTAGTTCTAAAAAAATAAATGCAATAAAAAAGTGTTTTCTATTTAAAAAAAAATAAAAAAAATATATTTTATTTCTGGAATCGAACTCGGGTTCCCAAAAATTATAGATAATTTTATAATAAATCAAATATAGTTATATATAACTGTATAAAAGAAAAATATTTTTTTTAAAATGATTGCAAAAATTCCAAAAATGAAAATTTTTTAGTTCTAAAAAAATTAAACGCAATAAAAAAGTGTTTTCTATTTAAAAAAAATAAAAAAAAAACTTTTTTTTGTCGACTGGGCCGGGAATCGAACTCGGGTTTCCAAAAATCATATGTAATCTTATATGATACAATAAAAAGTTTTGTATAACCATATATGTTGACACACAAAAATAAATTTTGAAATACTGGCATATATAATTATATATGGCTAGTTGTTTGGTCAAAAAAATATTTTTTTTATACATGATTATATCAAAATATATATTCCATTACATATGCTACCATTTATAAATATATATTGAGTTTAGACGAAATTTGCGTATATATAGTACCATACAAACACAGATATGTTATCGTTTAAGACACATATAATTATATCTATTATTTTTGTTTGAAATTTTTTTAGTATGGAACCATATATAGTTTTAAATGGTATTATATTAGTCATATATAATTATACATAAATTGATACTGGATTTTTTGTTTAGTAAAGTCCTATACATAATTAGATATAAAGTCACGTATAATAATGTATGAAATCGGATTAAGTTTTATGTGCAACGTATGATTACATCTACCATTTATATTAATATATTATGAACAATATAATTAGATATGATTTTATATGACATCATTTAAAAAAATTGGAAAATTTCAAAGTGAGATATAATTTTATACTTTGACTCATATAGTTGTATATGGTTTTATAAAAACATATAAAATAATATACATTTATATAAATTCCTTTTTACTCGGGTCGGGAAATTATATTAAAATTATATCAAATTTGATCAGATTTGATCAAATTTGATAAGTTTTTATATCGTTTTATCGACTCATTTTTCGCATTAAACTATATATGATTATATATGATGGCTTTATATAATTTTATATGAATATATATGAACTTTTTTACTCGGGTATACAGTTTTATATGGAACAGAATAAGCTATATATAATTTTATGTTAAATTATACAGAAAATCAAATTTTGTATTAACCCTCATATAATTTTATATAATTATATCAACTGTACACCTTTTAATCCGACCCGAGTAAAAAAGATTTGATATAATCATATATGCTATTATATAATTATTTATACTTATATATGGTTATGCATGAACTTTGATATGGACATATAAGTTTATATATAGCATTGTATTTTTCCTTATTTTTTAATATGATAGCATACATATTCATATCTATTTATATTCTAATCTATATGAAATTTGATATGACATATAAGGTCGGGAATTTTTAGATATGGCAGATAAAAAGATATATGATTTTATTTATAATTATATCCCGAAAAAAATTTTCAAAATTTTCTAAGTCCCGGAGAATAAAAAAAAATTCAAGTCCGGGACTTTGTGTCCAAAGTCCCGGACACAAAATTTTTTTGGCAATTTTTTTGGAGTAAAAAAATCATTGAAAATGTTTTTATGAGAAATTTAATTTTTTTGAAAAATTTTTGAGTTCCGATAAAATGTTTTTAAATTTTCTAAGACACAAACATTTTTTGGAAACCCGAGTAAAAAAGATTATATATATTCATATAAAATTATATAAAGCCATCATATATAATCATATATAGTTTAATGCGAATAATGAGTCGATAAAACGATATAAAAACTTATCAAATTTGATCAAATCTGATCAAATTTGATATAATTTTAATATAATTTTATATAGTTATATGCGAAAATTGGACCCTTTTTTGTATAAAATTGATGCAATTATATATAATTAAATATATTTATATATAAGAAAAAAATGTTTTCCCCCAAAACGCAAAAAATTGACAAAAAAAAATTGTTTCCAGGACTTAAAAATTTTCAAAAATATTTTTAGGACTTTGAAAATTTTCAAAAAAAAAACATCTGGACTTAGAAAAATTTTCAAAAGTTATATTAAATTATATGTAAAGGACTTAGATTTTTTTTTTAAATTTTACTCATATAAGATAACATATAATTTAAAAACAGTTGCATAAAGTTTTATATAAAATTTCTTCAAATATTTTGTTTTATCAAATTATATAAAAAAGAAGACAGAATTTTAAAGTTCATATGTAATTATATAAACGAACTTTAAATCATATGTTATTATATAAAAGTCAATATTTTCTGTTATATAATTTTATATAAGAAACAAATTAGAAGTGCAAATATATAAAATCACATATGATGCAACAAAAAATACATATAGTTTTACAAAATAATGTATGTATATATAAAACTGTATATAATTATATATGATGTTTTTTACTCGGGAAATTTAAATCCCTTATAAATGACTAGCTAACTCGCCCGGTACTTCGTTACCGGTTAGCTGTAAAAAAAAACTTAATTACTTCAAATTCTTATTAATTTTTAATTAAACATAAAACTTGTTAGATTCAACCTTTAAAATATTATATTTTGAGTAGATTTAAAGTAGCAAAAAATTGTATTTTGGCGAAACGATCTCATAGTTCAAACTTTAAGTTTCAAGGAACGTTACTGCATAAGGAACAATATGTACCAAATTGAAGCGAAAATTCAAAAATTTATTTTCCCAGAATGTAATTTCCGCGAGTGGATCGTAAAGTACCAATTTTAAGTATCTCTACTTTCTCCCTTTTTCCCCATTAGAAGCAGAATTTACATAAAAGTACTTATTTTAGAATGTTATTTCCGCGAAAGGATCGTACAGTCCAAATTTCAAGTATCTAGGACCATTAATTCAGCAGATACAAAATTGCCCTACTTTCCCCATTTTCCCCCTTAGAAGCAGAATTTTCTAAAAAAGTGCTTCTTCCAGAATACAGTCCAAACTTCAAGTATCTAGGACAATTAGTTCAGCAGATAAAAACAGTTCAAAATTCAAGTATCTAGGACCATTAGTTCAGCAGATACAAAATTGCCCTACTTTCCCCCTTTTCCACCTATAAAACAAAATTTTCAAAAAAGTACTTCTTTCAGAATGTTTTTTCCACGAGAGGATCGTACACTCCAAATTTCAAGTATGTAGGACTATTAGTTCAGCAGATTCAAAATTGCCCTACTTTCTCCCTTTCCCCCCGTAGAATTAAAAAGAAAGTACTTCTTTCCCCTAATTTCCCCCCTTTTTCCACGTAGAAGCGAAATTTTCAAAAAAGTACTTCTATTAGAATGTTGTTTCCGCAAGAGGATTCAAATTTCAAATTTTCCCTACTTTCACTCTTTTTCCCCCATAGAAGCAGATTTTACAAAAAAAGTACTTCCTCCAGAATGTTATTTCCGCGAGAGGATCGTACAGTCCAAACTTCAATGTCTAGGACCATTAGTTCATCACATACAAAATTACCCTTCTTTCCCCCTTTAAAAAGTAATTTTCAAAAAAGTACTTCTTTCAATATGTTATTTCCGCGAGATGATCCTATATTGCAAATGTCATGTTTTTAAGACCATTAGTTTAAAATTTACCAAATTGCCATATTTTCTCCCTCTTGGCCCTCCTTACAACCAAAATTTTCAAAAAGTGTATTTTTCAAAAAATTATTTCCCGGAGAGGATCAAAACTTAAAGTTTTAGTTCAGAAGATACAAAATTGCCCTATTTTCCCCCTTCTACTTTTTTCAAGATGTTTTTTTGCGAGATGATCCTAGAGCTCAAATTTCAAGTTTCTGGAACCATTTTTTATTTCCCCCCCCCCCTTTCCCACCGTGGAGGAGGAATTTTTCAAACAATATTTTTTTCGGAATGTTGTTTCCGCGAGAGGATCCTAAAGACCAAACTTCACGTTTCTGGGACCATTTGTTCAGAAGATAAAAAATTTACAGATTTTCCCTATTTGCCCCTTTTCCCACCCTTGGAGGCGGAATTTTCAAAAAATTTTGTTTTCCGCATGTTAATTCCGCGAGAGGATCCTAGAGTCCAAATTTAAAGTTTCTGGGACCATTTGTCCAGAAG
The DNA here is from genome assembly GCA_963921195.1 of Pegoplata infirma. Taxonomy (NCBI): domain Eukaryota; kingdom Metazoa; phylum Arthropoda; class Insecta; order Diptera; family Anthomyiidae; genus Pegoplata; species Pegoplata infirma. Next base: position 188,902,132 of record OY992540.1, on the reverse strand, counting down.
ATAAAAAATGTGCCAATTTGCTCTATTTTCCCCACCTTGGAGGCGGAATTTTCAAAAAAAAATATTTTTTTGGTTTTTTTTTCGCGAGAGGATCATAGAGTCCAAATTTCAAGTTTCTAAAACTATTAGTTCAAAAGATACAAAATCCCCCAAAGGGCCCTACTTTCCCCTTTTTCCCCTTAGAAGTGGAATTTTTAAAAAAGTTCTTTAAGTATGTTATTTTTGCGAAAGGATCGTTCAGTTCAAATTTCAAGAATCTAGGACCATTAGCTCAGCAGATTCAAAATTGCCCTTCTTTCCCCTTTTTCCCACAGAATTTTGAAAAGTACTTTCTTAAGAATGTTATTTCCGCGAGAGGATCGTTCAGCCAAATTTCAAGTATCTAGAACCATTAGTTCAGCAGATACAAAATTGCCATACCTTCCCCGTTTTCCCCCTTGAAATCGGACTTTTCAAGAAAAGTACTTCTTTCAGAATGTTAATTCCAAGAGAGAGGATCGTGCAGTCTATATTTCAAGTATCTAGGAGCAATAGTTCAGCAGATACAAAATTGCCCAACTTTCCACCTTTTCCCCCTTAGAAGCTGAACTATCAAAAAAGTACTTATTTTAGAATGTTATTTCCGCAAGAGGATCGTACAGTTCAAATTTCAAGTATCTAGGATCATTAGTTCATCAGATACAGAATTGCCCTACTTTCCACCATTTCCCCCTTTAGAAGGAGAACTTTCAAAAAAGTACTTCTTCTAGAATGTTCTTTCCGCGAGAGGATCGTACAGTCCAAACTTCAAGTATGTAGGACTATTAGTTCAGCAGATTCAAAATTGCCCTACTTCTCCCTTTTCCCCCGTAGAAGCAGAATTTAAAAAAAAGTACTTCTTTTAGAATGTTATATCCGCCAGAGGATCGTACAGTTAAATTTTAAGTATCGAGGACCATTAGTTCAGCAAATACAAAACTGCCCTACCTTCCCATTTTCCCCCCATAAAAGTAGAGTTTTCAAAAAAGTACTTCCTTGAGAATGTAATTTCCGCGAGAGGTTCGTACAGTCCAAATTTCAAGTAAATTGGCCTACTTTCCCCCTTTTTCCCCCTTAAAAGAAGAATTTAAAAAAAAGTATATCTTTCCGAATGTTATTTCCGCGGGAGGATCGTACAGTCCAGTTTTCAAGTATCTAGGACCATTAGTTCAGCAGATTCAAAATTGCTTTATTTTCCCCCTTAAAAGAGGAATTTTTAAAAAAGTATTCCTTTCCGAATGTTATTTCCGCGGGAGGATCGAACAGTCCAATTTTCAAGTATCTAGGACCATTACTTTAGCATATACAAAATTGCACTACTTCCTCCTTTCTCCCCCTTAAAAGCGAAATTTTCAAAAAAGTACTTCTTTTAGAATGTTATTGCCGCGACATGATCCCATATTCCAAATGTCATGTTTCTAAGACCATTAGTTTAAAGTTTAGCAAATTGCCATATTTTCCCGCTTTTGGGCCTCCTTAAAACCAAAATTCCCAAAAAAGTATATTTTTCAAAAAATAATTTCCGCGAGAGCATCCAGATTCAAAATTTCAAGTTTGTTCAGAAGATACAAAATTACCCTACTACACCCCTTCTACCCCACACCCTTATAAAAGGATTTCACAAAATATTACTTTTTACAAAATGCTTTTCCGCGAGAGGATCATAGAGTTAAAATTTCAAGTTTCTGGGACCATTCGTTTAGCAAATACGAAATTGCCCTTCCTTCCCAACTTTTCCCCCTTTAAAAACGAATTTTCAAAAAAGTACTTCTTTTAGAATGTTATTTTCGGGATAGAATTGTACAGTTCAAATTTTAAGTATCTAGGACCATTAGTTCAGCAGATACAAAATTGCCCTACTTTTCCCTTTTTTGCCGTAGAAGCGGAATTTTTAAAAAAGTTTTTCTTTAACAATGTTAGTTCAGCAGATACAAAATTGCCCTACTTTTCCCCTTTTTCCCCGTAGAAGCGTAATTTTTAAAAAAGTTTTAACAATGTTATTTCCGCGAGAGGATAGTACAGTTGAAATTTCAAGTATCTAGGACCATGAATTCAGCAGATTCAAAATTACCCCAGTCACCCCCTTTTTCCCCCGGAATTTTCAAAAGTACTTCCTTTAGAATATTATTTCCGCGAGAGGATTGTAAAGTTCAAATTTCAAGTATCTAGGACCATTAGTTCAGCAGATACAAAATTGCCCTACTTCCCCCTTTTTCCCATTAGAAGCGGAATTTTTGAAAAAGTTCTTCTTTAAGAATGTTATTTTCGCGAAAGGATCGTACAGTTTAAATTTCAAGTATTGAGGACCATTAGTTCAGCAGATTCAAAATTGCCCTACTTTCCCGATTTTCCCCCAGAATTTTGAAAAAGTACTTCCTTTAGAATGTTATTTCCGTGAGAGAATCGTTCACTCCAAACTTCAAGTATCGAGGACCATATTTTCAGCAGATACAAAATTGCCCTACCTTTCCCTTTTTCCCCCTTTAAAGCGGAATTTTCAAAAAAGTACTTTTTTCAGAATGTTATTTCCGCGAGAGGATCGTGCAGTCCACGCGAGAGGATCGTGCAGTCCTATTTGTTCAGCAGATACAAACTGGAATTTTCAAAAAGTACTTCTTTCAGAAAGTTATTTCCGCGAGAAGATCGTACAGTCCAAATTTTAAGGATCTACGACCATTAGTTCAGCTGACACAAAATTACCCTACTTCCCCCTTTTTCCCCCTTAGAAGCGAAATTTTCAAAATAGAACTTTCTTCACAATGTTATTTCCGCGAAGGATCCCATAGTCAAAATTTTTAAGTTTCTGGGAAAATTAGTTCAGAACATACAAAGTGTACCAAATTGTCCTATTAGCCCCCTTTTTACCACCCTAGAAGCGGAATTTGAAAAAAAAAACTTTGTTTCGGAATGTTTTTTCCGCGAGAGGATCTTATAGTCCAAACTTTAAGTTTCTAGGACCATTAGGTCAGAAAAAAGAAAATGTACCAAATTGCCCAATTTTCCCCCTTTTCCCCTTCTTAGAAGTGCCTTTTTAAAAAAGTACTTTCTTCAGAATATTATTTCCGCGAGGGGATCCTATAGTCCAAATTTCAGGTTTCTGGTACCATTAGTTCACAATATAGAAAATGTTCAAAATCGTCCTATTTCCCCCCCCCCCCCCCCCCAAATTTGAATAAAAAAATTTCAAAAAATACTTTCTTCAGAACATAATTTCCGCGAGAGGATCATATAGTCCAAATTTGTAAGTTTGTAGGACCATTAGTTCAGAAGATACAAAATGTACCAAATTATCCTACTTTCCCCCTTTCAACCCTCTAGAATCAGAATTAAAAAAAAAACTTTGTTTCAGAATGTTTTTTCCGTTAGAGGATATTATAATCCAAACTTTAAGTTTCTAGGACCATTAGGTCAAAAGATAGAACATGTACCAAATTGCCCTTTTTTCCCCATTTCCCTTCTTATTTTTTTTTTTTTTAAATACTTTCTTTAGAGTATTATTTCCGCGAAAGGATCCTGTAGTCCAAATTTTAGGTTACTGGGGCCATTAGTTCAGAAGACCGAAATGTTTAAAATTGTCCTATTTCCCCCTAAATTTAAGTGATTAAATCAATAAATTCCCAAAAATAAAAAAATAAATGAGAAAAAAAAAATGAGTAAAAAATTGGAGTCAAAAAATTAAGCGAAAAAAATTTTGAGTAAAAAAATTGAGTAAAAAAAATTTGGGTAAAACACCTTCTAAGTAAAAAATTTAAGTAAAAAAATTGAGTAAAAAAATTGAAGAATAAAATACAATTGAGTGAAAAAAATTTTCAGTAAAAAAAAATTGAGTGAAAAAAATTTCGAGTAAAAAAAAATTTTGAGTAAAAAAAATTGTAAAAAAAAATTTTCAGTGAAAAAAAATTTGAGTAAAAAAAAATTTTGAGTGAAAAAAAAAAATTTGAGTGAAAAATAATTTTGAGTAAAAAAAAATTTTGAGTGAAAAAAAATTTTGAGTAAAAAAAAATTTTGAGTGAAAAAAATTTGTAAAAAAAAAAAATTTGTAAAAAAAAAAATTTGTAAAAAAAAAATTGTAAAAAAAAAAATTTTGAGTGAAAAAAAATTTTGAGTGAAAAAAAATTTTGAGTGAAAAAATTTTAGTAAAAAAATCTTTTTTCCACGAGAGGATACTATAGTCCAAATATCTAGTTTCTAGGACCATTAGTTCAAAATTCACGAAATTGCCCTATTTTCCCCCTTTTTGTCCCCCTTAAAACGGGAATTTTCGAAAAAGTACTTTTTTCAAAATGTTATTTCCGCGAGAGTATCCTATATTCAAAATTTGAAGATTGTAGGACCATTAGTTCAGAAGATACAAAATGTACCAACTTGCCCTATTTTCCCCCTCCCCCCCACCTTAGAAACGGAATTTTCAAAATATTACTTTTTCTAAAATGTTATTTCCGCGAGAGGGTCCTAGACTTCAAATTTCAAGTTTCTGGGACCATTTGTTTAGAATATAAAAAATGTACCAATTTGCCCTATTTTCCCCTTTTTCCTCCCTTGGAGGCGGAATTTTCCAAAAATATTTTTTTCGAAATTTTATTTCCGCGAGAGGATCATAGAGTTCAAATTTGAAGTTTCTAGGACTATTAGTTCAAAAGATACAAAATCCCCCAAAAAAAGATACAAAAGCCCTATTTTCCCCCTTTTGCCCCCCTTAGAATCGGAATTTCCAAAAATCCCTTCTTAGTGGGTGGTTTTGTCGGGAGCCGAACCTACATTCCAAATTTCAAGTCTCTAGCTTCAGCGGTTTGGGCTGGGCGATGATTATTGCCAATCAGTCAGTCAGTAAGTCAGTCAGTCACCACACTCTTTTATATATGGGGGTTTTCGTGTCAACTGACACAACTTTTGAAACCGATGTCTTCCGATCGGGATGAAATTTGCACCAAGGTTAGTCCTATTGGATAGTAGTTCAGACACAATTTTTCAACGAGATCGGTCAAGAACTCTCTGAGTTAGAGGGGGTCGAAATTTGACATTTTGGCCAAAGAGGTGTTGATTTTCATCCATGTAACTTCTTACCTATTGCTTTTAGCAAAATGTGTCCCGAAGAGTTTAGATAGCTATTTCTTCAGTCTTTCGAAAAAAAAATATAAAAAAAATAAAAAAAAAATTTTTGATTTTTTTTCTTAAAAATCCAAAACTTTTTTGACTTTTTCCTCAAATTGGGCCCTTTTTTTTTTTTTTTTTTTTGATTCAAAAGAAAGCTTAGGTGATTTCCTTTAAGAGCTGTGGGGTCGCTTAGTGGGATGCGAGTGGGATATCTATGAAAAAAAAAATTTTTTAACTTTGGAACACAAAAAACGTTTCTTCAATTTGCACTATTAGGCGTGGGGTAGCTAACCAGTTTTCGATTTCGATCCGCGATACCCTCTAATTTTTTTAGGTTCGAAAAAGAAAGCACGAGCCAAAAAATGGGGGTGGTGGGGAGGGGCCATATGGCCCCTCATTGGGGTCAAAGTTGGGCGTAAAGAGGTAAAAATCCCCAAAAAGCCCCAAAACTCCCCTAGAAACGACCCTGGCGGGGTGCAATGTGAGACCGACCTCCAATAATTTTCTGCCCCCAACATTTTTCTTGAACATACCTTACCCCTATTTCCACTTCCTAAGGGGGCTCCCATACAAAATGACATTTTTATAAAATTTGCTCCTACCGCTCTAACTGTCCATAGGGTGCCCCTAGAGATGTAAAATGTATGACCGACCCCCAATATTTTTTCAACTCCAACATTTTCTTAGAATATACCTACCCTTTATTTTCAACTCTTAAGGGGGCCCCTATACATTTTTTTTTATTTTTTTATTAGTTTTTAAAAATACATGTTTTTATAATGTATGGGAGCCCCTTAAGGAGTGGAGATAGGGTGTTATGATGTTCGCACAAAATGTTGGTAACTAAAAAATAATGGGGGTTGGTCGTAATTTTTGCCTCTCTAGGAGGCACGGTAGGGGCGGTAGGAGCTGGTTTAATAAAACAAATTTATAAAAATTAAAAGAAATGTATGGGGACCACCTTAAGGGTTAAAGATACATTGTAGGTATGTTTGCAAAAAATGTTGGAATTAATAAAATAATGGAGGTCGGTCATACATTTGGCCCCACTAGGGGCACTTTAGGGTAAGTTAGAATGGTAGGATCAAATTTTATAAAAATGTTTTGTATGGGAGCCCCCTTAGGAAGTGGAAATAGGGGTAAGGTATGTTCAAGAAAAATGTTGGGGGCAGAAAATTATTGGAGGTCGGTCTCACATTGCACCCCTCCAGGGGCGTTTCTAGGGGAGTTTTGGGGCTTTTTGGGGATTTTTACCTCTTTACGCCCAACTTTGACCCCAATGAGGGGCCATATGGCCCCTCCCCACCACCCCCATTTTTTGGCTCGTGCTTTCTTTTTCGAACCTAAAAAAATTAGAGGGTATCGCGGATCGAAATCGAAAACTGGTCAGCTATCCCATGCCTAATAGTGCAAATTGAAGAACCGTTTTTTATGTTCCAAAGTTAAACAAAATTTTTTTTCATAGATATCCCACTCGCATCCCACTAAGCGACCCCACAGCTCTTAAAGGAAATCACCTAAGCTTTCTTTTGAATCAAAAAAAAAAAAAAAAAAAAGGGCCCAATTTGAGGAAAAAGTCAAAAAAGTTTTGGATTTTTAAGAAAAAAAATCAAAAATTTTTTTTTTATTTTTTTTATATTTTTTTTTCGAAAGACTGAAGAAATAGCTATCTAAACTCTTCGGGACACATTTTGCTAAAAGCAATACGTAAGAAGTTACATGGATGAGAATCAACACCTCTTTGGCCAAAATGTCAAATTTCGACCCCCTCTAACTCAGAGAGTTCTTGACCGATCTCGTTGAAAAATTGTGTCTGAACTACTATCCAATAGGACTAACCTTGGTGCAAATTTCATCCCGATCGGAAGACATCGGTTTCAAAAGTTGTGTCAGTTGACGCGAAAACTCCCATATATAGATTTTAGAAAAAAATTAAAAATTTTTAATAATTTGCTAAGTCACGAAAAAATTCCGAAGAATGCAATAAAAACTCTTCTAATTGATAATGTATCCAATCTGATAAAATAATTTCTAATTTCACGTTTAAAATTCCAAAAAATTGTACCAGATTTCATTCAATTATATAAAAATTTATCTAATTTTAACAGATAAGATATGATTTAATACAATTAGATAGACCCATTTTTGGGATCAAACTTAATCAAATTTGATATTATTTTATCAAAAATAATAGAATTTGATATACTTAATCGTATAATATTCGATCCGCCAATTTTCGGATCAAAATTAATATGGATTTACATAAAAGCATATCTGTTCATATATAATTAAATATTGCGTCATATAACTTTTTTTTACTCGGGGAATCATGATTAAATTATATATAACTATATATGACTGCAGTTAAAAAATTTAGAAAATATCTCACGCGATGTATATTCATATATGATTTATTATGTTTGCATCAAGTTATATATTGTTATATATGTTTATTTTTACTCGGGTTATGAAAAAAAGCTAAGTTCTTTATATATAATTTAATATAATTTTTTTTTGGGGTTTTTTGGGATTTTTTTTTATTTAATTATATATAATTGCATAAATTTTTCTAAAATAGGGGCCAATTTTCGCATCAAATCATATAAAATTATATTAAAATCACATCAAATTATATCAAATTTAATGCAACTTTATATGGTTTTATCGACTCATTTTTCGCATCAAATTCTATATGAATATATATGATGTCTTTATATAATTAAATATAAACATTAGAGTTCGTTTCGTGACTATGTCACTTCATCTGTTTATCGGATATCATCATTTTTTTAAAGGATTTAGGGGAGCTAAAAAGAATGCCGGTATTTTTTTGGAAAAATTTTCACTCCTTGGGGTGGTTCAAAGCATCTGAAAACGCGGATTTTGAGCTGATTTTTTTGCAGAGAAAAAACGGCTGAATATATTGCAAATCTGATTGCACCAGTCGATTCTACACCAAAAATTAAAATAATAGCAGTTTTTTGAACTCTTAAAAAAAGTTCCAATAACCCACAACAGGGGGCGTAAAAATCGATTTTTTAAAAAAAAAATTTAAATTATTTTTTTAATCATGCACGATGAAGAGGCAGATTTTTCTAAGAAATTTGGCACCAAAAGCACCTTTCTATCACAACCCATTAAAAAGTTATAAGGCTTCAAAGTTTTTTTTCTAATGGCAAAATTATAAAACACTGACCGAAATTTGAAAATTTTTTGGACGGGTCAGCGGTCTGGACACTCGTTTTCGATTTTCATCTCAATGCTGATTCCAAATCTGGTTTCCAAAATGTTCCGTAACGTCAGGTTTTTGAGATAATTGAGGTCAAAGTTCACAAAAAACGCATTTTTTTGCATTATTAAGAGCATTTTTTTGTGATATTTTAGGATGATATTCTGGGATCATAAAACTTGTTTTCGATTAACATTTCGATGCTGATTCTGAATCTAGATTTCAAATTTTTCTATCACGTCATGTTTTCGAGAAAATTGAGGTCAAAGTTATCAAAAAACGTGTTTTTGTCCATTTTTGAAAATTGATAACTTTTTAACGGGTTGTGATAGAACGGAAAATTTAGTACCATTTTGTCAAGCTGAAAATGCCCTTTAATTGTGCATATTTAAAAAATTAATTTAAAAAGAAAATGGAAAAACCTTATATTTCCGCCCTCTGTGGTGGGTTTTTGGAACTTTTTTTAAGAGTTCGAAAAATGACCATTGTATTATTTTTTGCTGTAGAATCGACTGATGAAATCAGATTTGCGATATATTCAGCCGTTTTAGCTCTGCTGAAAAATCAGCTCAAAATTCGCGTTTTCAGATGCGTTGAACCACCCCAAGGAGCTAATTTTTTTCCAAAAAAATACCGCCATTCTTTTTAGTTCCCCTAAATCCTTCAAAAAAATGATGATATCCGCAGATCAAATTTTTAAAATTAACTCTAATAAACATATATAATCTTTTTTACTCGGGTAGTTAGTTGTTTTCAACTACAAAGTCAGTTGTTTTTGTATGAAAAATATCAAACAACTATTTCTGTTAGTTATTTTAAGTCGTTTTTTTGAACAACTAACAAAAAAGTACTGTGATGTTGTTCACATATGAACACGATATTTTATAATCTAGTTTTGGATTTTCCACAAAACTGATTAGTATTGTTTAAATAGGATTGTGTTCTTTTTATTATTTACATATAATGACCAAAATTCCCAAATTGTGATATGTTTCTTTTTACTATCATGTTTTCAAGGTTAATACTTAAGGATGTAGATAGGAAAAAGATAACATAACACATGTTTATTTAATAAAGATATTGCTGGCACACATGCGCCCGGCAGGTAGGGAATATTCTAGTTCTAGGTTAGATTTAACATTATTGTAGTTAGCTCTTAAGGTTTTTAATTTTAATAAAATAATCAGTGTCTTACAAACATTCGAGGTACGTGTTTTATTTCTACTTTAAAAGTAATTCCGCGTACATTTGGTCCTTCGAACCGGATCCATTGGGAAATACTAGTCCAACAAACGTTCCATCGACATAACCATTGTGGGTTTTTGAGCACAGGTTAAAGAAGACTAACGGTTATTATACCTACATAATGAGTGTCACCAAAGATGCTCCAGAATTGCTTGAAAGAAAAGCAAGTGGTAGTAAACCTGTGAAAGAAGCACAAGGGCTACAGCATAACGAAATTCAACTGGTTAAAAAGGAACTGCAAGAACAAATGCAGCAGATGTCTACTAACTTCGATATGAAAATGGAACAGTGGTTAAACAGATTAATCTTGGTATTGAACCCTGGTGAACATCAAACAAAGAACGAGGAAACCGTTTCAAATGTGGGGGAACAATTGCCACAGAAACAGGATGAGACTCAACAGGAACAGCAAAAGGCTGTAAATGAGCAAGTAAAAGCTCAGAGAGAGCAAGAAAAAGCTCCAGAAAAACTAGAAAAGGCTCAAAACGAGGAAACAGTTTCAAATGTAGGGGATCCATTGCTACAGAAACTTGATGAGACTCAACAAAAGCAGCAAAAGTTTTTAAGTGAGCAAGAAAAAGCTCAGGGAGAGCAAGAAAATGCTCAGAGAAAGTTAGAAATAGCTCAACATGAGGTATCAGTTTCAAATATAGGGGAACAATTGCTACAGAAACTTGATGAGACTCAACGGAAACAGCTAAGGACTGTAAATGAGATAGAAAAAGCTCCAAACGAAGTATCGGATTTAAATGTGGGGGAGCCATTGCCACAAAATCTTGATGTCACTCAACATAAGCAGCAAAAAGCTGTAAGTCAGCCAGCTCAAAGAGAGCAACAAAAGGCTCAATCAGTATTAAAACTGAAAGTTGCGAAAAATATGATCATCATATATCATCAAAAACAAATATTTCAACATGAGCTCACAAAATTTAAAAGGCATCGAATTGTTAATAAAAACAACAAAATCGTTAGTTTTCATCCTTTTACGCTCAAATATGGTATGCTTCAAATATGGTATGCATCAAGAAAGATCTTCAAGTTTATTCCCCCGGCAGCCCCTCCTTTTCGAGGGATTTGGGAGGCTGGTGTAAAGTCGGTTAAACATCCTACGCCAATATATGACTGCCCAAAGTATACTTCCTTTTCAAATGTTATTTGCTTCGATAGATGGAAGTTGATCCAGAAATACTTTTGGATCCGATGGAAAGAAAAGTATTTGACTACCCTACAACAACGTCAGAGGCATTCCCAAATCAATATGGAAGAAGGTACAGTCGTTATTACCGAAGTTCATGATGGCCGAGACGGAAAAGTAAGAGTAGCAACGTTGAAACTTCAGAACAATAGTGTGCTTTAGCGGTCCATTCATAAAGTATGGCCTCTGATAATATTCGAAGAAGAAAAGATAAGGCAACACCAATGAACTCCGACATTTCAACAACAACACAAGATATCGGCAAGCATATTTAACTTTATTTATGTTTGTTATTTTTAATTATTCTGTATTTATGTTAAAGATAAATATTATTAGTAGTAAAATTAGATTTTAATAATCAATTGTCATTTAGTGCCCGGCAGAATGTTCACATATGAACACGATATTTTATAATCTAGTTTTGGATTTTCCACAAAACTGATTAGTATTGTTTAAATAGGATTGTGTTCTTTTTATTATTTACATATAATGACCAAAATTCCCAAATTGTGATATGTTTCTTTTTACTATCATGTTTTCAAGGTTAATACTTAAGGATGTAGATAGGAAAAAGATAACATAACACATGTTTATTTAATAAAGATATTGCTGGCACACATGCGCCCGGCAGGTAGGGAATATTCTAGTTCTAGGTTAGATTTAACATTATTGTAGTTAGCTCTTAAGGTTTTTAATTTTAATAAAATAATCAGTGTCTTACAAACATTCGAGGTACGTGTTTTATTTCTACTTTAAAAGTAATTCCGCGTACAGATGTAGTAACAGTTATTTAAAGTAGTTAATTTTATTTATTTTATCTCTGAAAAGTTTTAAAGTTTTTTTTCAAAAAAAAAAAAAATTCGTTATTTTTATTTTTCACAACTTTTTTTAAAAAAAAAAAACTTGGAAAAAATTTGGTCTTCAATTTTTTTTTCTGAAAAATATTTTGAAAAAAAAATTATATATTGATTTTTTTATTTTTACTACATTTTAGTTGTTTTGACTACAAATGTAAGTAGTTTTTACTACATAAGTCAGTTGTTTTTTTGTCAGTTAAAATAACTAACATTGTTAGTTGATTTAACTGAAAAAGTAGTTGACCCCAAAACAACTTAGAAAGTAGTTATTTTAACTGACATTTTCAGTTGATTTTACTAACATAATTTTTTAAGTGTATTCAAACGCGAATATCTTAAAAACCTTACGTGATAGAAAAATTAATTTCATTGATAATCAAATGTATATAAATACTTCGAATTAAAAAAAGGAGTAATTATAAAGATCCAAAACTTTAAAAATTCACGGCAAATCGATTCACCAGTTACTTCTGACCACAAGCCTAAACCTCAATTTTTTAAAAGTTTAAACAATATTTAATAATGTGATGCAGCAACATCCGCATTAGTTCGTAAATGTAATTATTTAATTTAACTTTAATTTAACTTCATCAAATTGCTTGTATGAAATTTAAAAAATTTATCAATAATCGATTTTCGTCTTTTCTATTTTTTAAGCTCTTAATAAATAGAAATGAAATTCCATTACCAAATTTTGTCACCATTTCTGATAAACCTAAATTTATAGATTTGAATATATTTGAAGCTGGACGTAGAAAAAATTGCAGACTTCGTGTATCACCCCAATTCTAAGTGTTCCAGTCAGGGTTTGAAAAAAAACTCTAACGTACGGTACGTTAGTGTTCTGTACGGAACTATGGAGCGACCGTACGTTATCGAAACGTACCGTTCCAAGAACACATTCACTAAAAAGTTTTTTAGTGGTTGTGAAGGTGTTCGCAAACACAATTTCGAACGTTATGCCTCCGAGTTGAAGAACAGAAACTTTACGATAAAGTACCGAACTAGGTTAGAAACAAAATAAAGTTCTTTTAGTGTTCTGTTTGCGAACTTTTGAGACATTTTTTAAATTTAAAATGGCGATATCTTGAAAACTAAGCAAGATAGAACAAAACGGAGCACATTTTTGGTTCTTGGGATCACCATAGTATCGCTAGGCCTCTACACATGGGTGGACCTTATTGGGTCCTTATTTTGAATCTAAAAAAGTTAGCATTCCGGGAAATTTAAAAATGCAAATATCTCGCTAAATACTGCCGACACGACATAAAGTCTAAAAGCGGTCATGTACTACGAGACAAGATCCACAAAAATGCTTTTAGACTTTTCATCGTGTCGGCAGTATTTAGCGAGATATGTGCATATTTAAATTTCCCGGAATGCTAACTTTTTCAGATTCAAAATAAGGACCCAATGGGGTCTACCCATGTGTAGAGGCCTAGCGATACTATGGAGATCCCAAGAACCAAAAATGTGCTCCGTTTTGCTCTATCTTGCTTAGTTTTCGAGATATCGCCATTTTAAATTTTAAAAAAAAATTCTCAAAATTTCGCAAACAGAACACTAAAAGAACTTTATTTTTAAATTATTGTTTCTGTAAAGACAGTCGAGCTCAGTCTCTAATTATAATTATGTATTATAATTTTTTGATTTGTTATATATGGTTTTGAATTGAGAAAAGTGTGAAAGAAAAATTTTTAATTTTTCTAAAAATTTAAGACATCCTGGTTTGTTTCTTACTAGTTTCATATTAGGTCTGTTTGCGTACTGTCCCAGTAAAAATTATCAAGCAACAAAATTTTAGAGAGTAAAAAAGAAATCGCTCTCAAAAAGGAAAAATTGTAAAAAGTACGCGAACAGAAATCCGTAAAAACTTGCAAGTTAGTTAAACAGCTGATTTAAATCAGCTTATAAAAAATTTTGCCTTCATTTGTACATTTTTAGTTTGATGGTATTTATTTTTTAACTTGTTAATAAAAGAAATTTAATTTTAGGATGTATTTTTTTTATTCATTCCTTGATATTTAATCATATTTTATACACAAAAATGTAACTGCAGAATATTTTGTTTACAAAAATATAGTCATACGTTTTTAAAACATATCGAGGGCCTATATTCAAAACCCTCTATCTTCCATTTTCACGAAAATGGCTTTTTGATGGCAAAATATTCAGTAAAACGGCCCTCATCTATGGTGTAATTTTCAGAACAAAAAACTTTTTTTTTGCTATTTTATTTGCATTTTTGATTTTCTCTATCTCTTACACAATTAACTTTTCTGAATGCAAAACCCTCTATCTTTTCAAATAATTAATTTATAAGTACTTTTTTAGAATAATTTCATCATGCATTACATGTTTTCATACTAATTTTTGCATGCTGCACATGTATTTGTCAACAAAATTCCAGAACCACGTTTTTGGTCCACTGATGCTAATTTTTTCTGAAAATTCTTGTTTGACTTTTTTGAAAAATATGGCTCAAAATTTGGACGTCTTGTGTACATTATGAAACGAAAATTTTAATCTTAAAAACCCCGATGCTGATCAGCATCTGTGGTCCAAAATCGCGTTTTTAATTTTTTTACTATTTTTTACGAAACATACTCAAACTGTTGAGTCAACTTTTGAGACGAATTCGGTAAAAAAATAATTTTTGTCTTAAAAATCAGCACCTGTGGACCAAAACCGCGATTTCGGAATTATTTATAAGCCGTTATCGTTACGTTAAAAATTTACCTATGTCGGAAATGAAATCATAATAATTCATTTTTATTAAAATGCAAAACCCTCTATCTGGTCATTTTCATTCATGTACTTAATATTTTTGAGAAACAAACCCCTCTATCTATCCACTAAAATCCCCAATACTGCAAAATTTTAAAAACGAATCATATGTGAGATTCAGTAGTTGATTTAAAAAAATATTGTAAAATATCGAATTTTAATTACTCTAACAATACGCGAAATTAACAGTTTTTTGGCTCTCCTGAAAAGTTGTGTTATTTTAGATAGATTGTTTTGAATATAGGCCCTCGATATGTTTTCTTTGTGCTTGATAATTCTTGCTGGCAAAAATTTATCCAGGACTATGATCACGTAAAACGATAGTTGATTATCGTCGATTTTTGAAGCCGTGTTGGTTCTAAACTAAACAAAAAGTTTTAAATTTTTTTAATGTTTCTGGATTAGGCAACACTCTTTACTAATAATACAAAGAAAAACTTTCAAATTTCCCTTCAAAACGATATGTATTTTGATGTCGTTTATGCATCGTCAATCGTTTTCGTTTTACGTGATTAGCCCCCTGTAAAAACTTGCAAGTTTCTAAAATAGAACTGTCACTTTTTTCTCTCATTTTCTCTCTCGTTACTGGGTTTTTAAAGTACGCGAACGACTTTTAGCCAAAATTTGTGATAATTTGTACAAATTCGTACAAATTATTGAGTTCGCGAACACAGCTATTATCCAGTTATTATAATCTTCAGAAAAACTTTTAATGTCAAATTTATTTAGTTAATATAGAGTTTTATTGACTATTAACTAAATAAATTTGACATTAAAAGTTTTTCTGAAGATTATTATAACTGGATAATATGAAACTAGTAAGAAACAAACCAGGATGTCTTAAATTTTTAGAAAAATTAAAAATTTTTCTTTCACACTTTTTATTGATTTTTATATTTTATTTTAACTGAATAGAAAACATAAAAGTGTTTTCGACTCTATTTAATAATAATACTCGATTATAAAAACATTTAACAAGTAATGTTAGCTATCAAACAGTAAACTCAACACTTTCCCTTGTTTGATAGTTAACAAAGATTTAAACGATTACATAAATATTTCAAACGAATTTTAGCTAACGGTTTTGTCATCATAAGGAGTGAGATCATAAAAATGTTAACACACATAAAGTTAAATAAAAAACAGACTACTGAATTTTAAGACTTCAAACCAAATTTTTATTAAATAAAATTTAATACAAAATCATAACAAAAAAACCGCATGGAACTCTAACCACTACGAACAAAGTTATCCACTTTTTCCGGAAACCCTCCCATTAAGGCTTTTATGGTAGTTTCTGTCACCTTTTTAGAGCAGGTGGTCCATCTACGTTTGAAATCTTGCATGTCCTGGGAGACCTTTTTTGTGCCCTTTAATTCTTTTTTAACAAGAGCCCAATATCTCTCCACTGGCCTGAGCTCCGGGCAGTTTGGTGGATTTGCCTCTCTTGGTACAAAAACCACATTATTATCATTATACCACTCCAGCGCTTTCTTGCTGTAGTGACAAGATGCTAAATCGGGCCAAAAGTAAGTGGATACATTGTGCTGACTCAAGAACGGAAGAAGTCTCTTCTGCAAACACTCCTTGATATAAATTTCGCTGTTTATAGAGCCAGATGTCACAAATGACTGGCTTCTTTGGCCGCAGCTACATATGGCTTGCCATACTATTAATTTTTTGGGGAATTTCGTTTGCTTTTTTGACCGAAATTTTTCCGCAACATTTCCTCGAACATCGGAAACATAAAATTCTTGACCAGGGAGCTGCGCAAAATCAGCCAGGACATAAGTTTCGTCGTCCATTACACAACAGTTGTATTTTTTTATAAAATTTGATTTCAATTTTCTAGCTCTGGTTTTGGCCTCCAAATTTTTAAAAGCGTTTCTATCGGGAACTTTTTGAACTTTGTAGGACTTTAGTCCCGCCTTACGTTTCACTTTACGTACAAAAAAGTCTGAGCATTGGGCTAACCGAGCTGTTTTTCTGCCAGATGTGTTAGGAGCTCTCTTAAGGATGCTTTTAACTTTATATGCCTTACCAATGTTACGATAACCAGTCGTTGTTCCTGTTCCCGGCTTCCTTTCAATTGTTAGGTGTTCCAGATACCTTTTTACCACTTTTGAAACTGTTTGGCGGCATACATTAGTTTCTTTGGCAATTTTTTTGTATGTCCATGTTTGGTTTTGTTGAAAATATTTAATTATTTTTGAACGCACTTTTCTTTCATCGTCCATTGTGTAAAAAATTGCAAATTAAGACTCATGATGTAAATTAATTTATTAACTGACATATTTTTAAAATGTAAACTGCCGAAAAAAAAAAAATTGGAAGCTTTACACCAAAGTTGTAGGCAAAAATGTGTGTTAACATTTTTATGATCTCACTCCTTATCTGCCACTTGCTCTTCAGTTGACACTTGAGACACTTGTAGTTGACCCTCGGTTACTTTTTCTCGTATGAAGAAATGTTTAATTGCTATGTGCTTAGTCCTTCTATGGAATTCGGGATTTTGTGCAAGGCGTATAGCTGCTGTATTATCAATATTGATAACTGGAACTTGCTTCAAATTAATCACATCCTTGTAAAGCCTTTTAAGCCAAATAGCTTCTTTTGCAGCTTCGTTTGCGGCTACAATTTCTGCTTCAGTTGTAGATGTGGAAACCATTTGTTGTCTTTGACTTAGCCAAGATATGGCTCCTCCAGCATAAGTCACTACAACACCAGAAGTGGATCTACCAGTTGTCAAACATCCACCAAAATCTGCATCGCTAAAGCATTCTAAAGATTTTGGTCCATTTTTATCATACGTAATACCAAAATCAAGTGTGCCTGCGATGTATCTAAACACTCTCTTTATTCTTTGAACATCTTCTTGAGTCGGATTTTCTAAAGATCTTGATAGAAAACCTATGGTATAAGCCAAGTCTGGTCTGGAACCCAACATTAAATACATCAGGGCACCAACTGCTTGCCTAAACGGAAATTCAACTTCAACTTTCCCTGCTTTTGATGTTCCTGTAACTTTATCCATTGGAGTTGATACCGATTTACATTCGGAAAAATTAAACTTTTGAAGAATTTTCTTAGCGTATGCTTTTTGGCTTATTTTTATAGCAGTTTCTTTCCTTTCTATCTCCAAACCAAGAAAATAACTTACATCTTTTACAACTATTTTGAATTCGGATTTCAGTTCATTTAAAAATACATCAAGTTCATTACGATCGGAAGCGGCAACTAAACCATCATCCACATAGAGCCCAAGCACTAGTTTCTTTCCGTTTTTCTCTCTAATAAAAAGACATGGATCAGCAGTACTAATTTTTAGACATAGATTTTTCACTAAAAAATCTCCCATTCTTTTATTCCAGCATCTAGGTGCTTGCTTGAGTCCGTACAAACTTCTCTTAAGTTGACAAACTCTACCAGATCCATCATCGAAACCTTCAGGTTGCTTCATATATATAATTTCATATAATTCACCATAGAGAAAAGCAGTTGAGACATCAAATTGAGCTAACAAGGGAAGTCTCCCTGGTGTCACCTTCCGATCTTCATGAAATTTGGATATGTTGTTAAGAACGAAAATTAATTCGACACGTATTTTTTTATAGCGGCCCAAACTCATTTTTAGGGGGGGTCGATTTGTATGGGGGCAAATTGACCTTTTTCAGTTTTTTACAATTTACGCCTAATAAAACAAAATTAATATAGGCATGTGTGGTATCAGATTAAAGGTATTAAAAATACCTATCTCGTGGTGCTAACAACGGAACGATGAAGTTAATATTTTTTGACTTATTAACAAAAATGTCCCAAAATTTTGGTATTTTACTCAATATAACGAAAAGTTGTGCATGTTTGGACACGTTCTTAGCACACGTAGATTGGTTTTCAAAAGACCTTTCATTTGGTATGTAACATGACTAGGTTTCTTTGCAAAATATAGAAGATACACGAAAAAAACTGAAAAATGGCCTTGTCTTCCCCCCTCCTTTTTACCCCCTAAATATGAATTTGGGCCGCTATAAAAAAATAAGTGTCCCTTTATTTTTTCTGCTCTACAAAATAAAACCAATTCCATAAAGATCCGCGGGTGACACTAGGGAGACTTCCCTTGTAAGTGAAGTTCTTCACTAGCAGCAATGCTTAAAAGCGAACGTATGGTAGTCATCTTTGCAACTGGACTATATGTTTGATCATAATCAATACCTTTTCTTTGCGTAAAACCTTTTATGACCAGTCTTGCTTTATATTTATCAATAATTAATTTCAATTTAATAACTGCTGCACCATCTTGATTGTTATCGATTTGGGTATCATCTTCTGGATTATTTACGTCATCATCTTGTTTATCATTATTACAGCCTTTTACTTTTTCTTGAAATTTCACATCTCTAGATACTTCAACTTTGTTTTGTTGTTTTATATATACTCTGTATCTTTCATCTCCATCATAACCGACTAGGAACCCTTTAACAGCTTTTTTATCCATTTTTTTTACGTTTTTGACTTGGTACATGAACAAAACAGGTTGAACCAATAATACAAAGGTGGCTTATTCTAGGTTTCTTGCCACACCAAACTTCAAAAGGACTAACTTCGGGTACTGATGATTTCCCAGTTCTATTTAAAATATAAATAGCTGATTTAACGAATTCAGCCCACATTGTTTCTGGAAAAACAACTTCTGGATTTGAATATTTAAAGGTCCTTGCCATTTCTACTATAGTACGGTTCTCTCGCTCTGCTCCTCCATTTTGCTGAGGAGTGTAGGGAGCGGTAAACTTCTGATTAATACCATTATTTTGTAGTATACTCTTACGATAGAGTTGTTAAACTCTCCACCATTATCACTTAATAATGTTTTGATTGTATGACCCTGTTGCTTTGCATGTGCTAACATATTCAACAATGCATCTTTGACATCTGATTTGTTTTTAACGATATACCCATACCTGTACTTTGTGTAATCATCTTTAAAAACAATTAAGTACTTGAAGCCTTGAAAAGATTGAGGAAAGGGTCCACATACATCACTAGATATTAGCTCCCCTGTAGCGGTTGCTGTTTGGCGCCTCCCAAATGATAATCGAGTTGATTTTCCATAAATACACGGTTCGCAGATGTCATTATTGTATTTTATTTGCATACCAAGATCTCTTCTAAGCTTTTCTTTTACGTGATGTTTATCCTGGTGACCCCATCGTTCGTGAAAAAGTTGTAATGTTGAACTATTATCAACTGAGTAGTTTACGTTTTGTGTTGGAAGTATTGGAGTTATTTTTGCCTTATACAACGAACCATTTCTTAACCTGTAACCACATACTACTATACCATCATCAACCGTCAACCAGCATTGAGTAGTTGTTGACTTAAAAATGCTATTTTGATTTTTGTCTTGTGCTGCCAATACAGAAAATAAATTTTTGGATATTTCAGGAACGTACCACACATCCTCCAGTTTCAGTTTGAGCTGTGTTCCATCTACTTTGGAATAGATTTCTATAACACCTTTACCAACAGCCCTTAAAAATTCTTTTCCCGCAGCCTGAATTGAATGTGGTTCTTTAAACTTTTGAAAATCAGTAAAAAATTCATAACAGCTTGTTACATGCCTCGTAGCACCGTTATCAATCCACCAGTCCATAACATTGTTTGCCATATTAATTTCGCTACAAATAGAAGGAAGTGCAACGGTTGTATTACTTACATTACCAGTATTATAATTTTGATTTCTATTAGGGCGCCCATCGGATATCCACTTTCTACATTCTTTCAGCCAGTGGCCTTTTTTCTTGCAATAATTGCAAACATCTTCTTTTTTGTTAAACTTCGTATTCAGCTCTTTTCCTACGTTTACCTTCAAAGCATGTTGATTTTCTTTTTCACAGACTTTTTCACTTATCTTAAAATTCCTTTCGTACATACAGAGCTGTGTGGAAAGTTCTTCGATGGACTTATCTTTTTCGCCTGCCATCATCATCCAATTAGATCGAAACATTTCATAGCTTTTTGGAAGGATATGTAGAATTTTACAAACCAATAACATATCTGGGAGCTTGTTTTCGCCTTTCACCTTCAAACCGTTATTTAATTCATCCCAAATAGTTCGTATTTTAGAAATATGTGTTGAAACATCTTCTTCCTCTTGCCATGAAAATGCGAAAAGATCAGAACATTTTTTAAACAATTGATCCTTCGATGTTGCTTCAAACATATCCTTTAACGATATCCATGTTTCATATGCTCCATCTTTGTCCATTACCCTTTGATAAACTTGATCAGTAATGCAACTGGTAATGATTGTATTGGCATAAGAATTAGCTTTCCTGTAGAATTCGGTATCTTTCTTGTTCTCTATTATTTGCTCAGCTGTAGCATTCTGTCCTAGAGGTGCAGGTTTAGTAATTTTTCTATCAATTACGTCGAGAGCTCCTTCGTAGAAGTCCAAAACATCTCGGATTTTCCGCTTCCATATTGGCCACTCATTCTCACCTGAGAGCGGTTTTATGTTCTTACAGAATTCCATTTCAATAGCTTATTTGACGATCACAGATCACTAAATTATAAATTCGAATTATCCTTTTTACAGTTTTCAATGGTTTTTGCTAAAATTTAGCGATTCTAAATCAATTTGCCAATCTATTCAATAATCACACGATTCTATTGTTTATTCTAAAAATTTTCACAAATTGACAAAATTGTTTATTTATTTTGAAATATTTTTCTGAGGTGCGTAGCCCATAACCTATTGATTTTTATATTTTATTTTAACTGAATAGAAAACATAAAAGTGTTTTCGACTCTATTTAATAATAATACTCGATTATAAAAACATTTAACAATTAACAAGTAATGTTAGCTATCAAACAGTAAACTCAACACTTTTCTCAATTCAAAACCATATATAACTTTATTTTGTTTCTAACCTAGTCCGGTACGTTATCGTAAAGTTTCTGTTCTTCAACTTGCAGGCATAACGTTCGGAATTCTGTTTGCGAACACCTTCACAACCACTAAAAAACTTTTTAGTGAATGTGTTCTTGGAACGGAACGTTAAATAACGTACAGTTTTTTTTCGAACACTGGTTCCAGTTAAAAAAAAAAGTTCATATGTTGTGGTGATTTGATTTAATTTGATTTAATTCCTAAGAACATATGAAAGATGTTTTTATGGTTATTTTGTAGCATTTTTGAAAATGATTTTAAAAGTACTTCCTACGGAACATGAAGTTCGGCACCTATCGCTATTTTGTATGTTGTAAAACCACTAATTCTTTTTGAACCACTTCGTTTATTTTTTGCTGGGATATTAAACCTCTACCTCCCCCTTGTAACAGTATCTTTTTTGCTCTATTCTAACAAATCGTAAAAATATTTGCCATTACATTTTGAAAAAAAAACATTAACCGTCTCTAAAATAAAATTCCGATGCACAGTGGGAAAAAACACCAATCTGGCAGGAAAAAAATCATATCTTCTAAACTATTGGTCTGATCCGATAACAATACTTGGAGATTTTATAGCTAAGGATATGAGCTTTTTGTATAATGAATAATAAGAAACTGTTTTTCAAAACAGGGTGCCCCAAAAGGTGTTATATACGACTACCTCAGGAGTATTTTTTTTTGTACCTGTTAGCTGTGGAAAATTATGTTTAAAATAAGAATTTTATACTTTTTGAAAAGTAAATGGGGTTATCAAATATTGTAAGTGAAATCGGATAACATTTGGACATATACCCTACATCCAGCATATAACTAAAATAGGAGTCTTAGCACCTGATTGCAAAGGACGCCCTCGAGGTTGTGATGGTCCTGGTTCTTCGTCTTCTACTAGAAAATCTATATTTTCATCTTCTATATATATAAAAGAGTGTGGTGACTGACTGACTGACTGACTGACTGACTGATTGGCAATAATCATCGCCCAGCCCAAACCGCTGAAGCTAGAGACTTGAAATTTGGAATGTAGGTTCGGCTCCCGACAAAACCACCCACTAAGAAGGGATTTTTGGAAATTCCGATTCTAAGGGGGGCAAAAGGGGGAAAATAGGGCCCTTTGGGGGATTTTGTATCTTTTGAACAAATAGTCCTAGAAACTTCAAATTTGAACTCTAGGATCCTCTC